>JBBDHG010000019.1:225000-237500 GCA_037951165.1 Lophius americanus
GCTTTTAGTTCCGAAGCTGCTCGATGAGGTCGGTTGCTGACGCTACCGCTAGCATCCGATGCTACGCTAGCCCTGACATCCTGGCTAGCTACCAAGTGCTTTGCGTAGAGCCGATGTTTCAGGCGTGAAGTTCATGGATGGTGCAAACACTGAGATGTTCTCCTACCAAACATTAGCTTGGAGGTGACCGGTGACCTCTGGGGTCAAGGGTCATCACCGAGCGCCATCAATCAGTGTCAGTTGGTCAATGCAGCATTTAATCAGGACGAAGGCATCATTGAGTCATATCAGATGTCCGTCCGCCAGAACGAGATGATCGACTTTAAGCCGTTTTTTACCGCAGCAGGGATTCCAGGTGAAATGAAGAATCGAGAATCAAAAGAGCGTCAGGTTTCAAATCTTATTGGTGGCTGACCCGCGCCGGCAGACTTCCTGTCCTGTTGAAGAGCTGCCAGTCAGGGGAGCGGCTGTCAACTTGCAGCGGAAGCGTCGGTTGGATATTTTACACCGTCTTTCCTGGAAACCCAACACTCCGAGCAGCAGGAGGGAGGAGAGAGAAAGTTTTCCCTGTGTCCCCGGAGACGAAGGAAGATGAATGAGGGAGGAGGAGGAGGAGGAGGGAGGAGGAGGAGGGGGGGCAGGACAGGGGTGATAACGAGGCGATGTCCCTCGGAGCATGGATGTCTCACCTCCATTCTCAGACCAGGAAATTGTTGTTTTAGGTGGGAAAACAAAAGTAGAAGTTTGTAGAACAAGCGTCCTGTCAGCAAACCTGTCAGCGCTGAAGTTTGATTTAACCCGAGTCAAGTCGGGATTAGATTAGAAAAGTCCAGGTATGTTATCTTTATGTTCCGTCATCAGGCATCAGGGTTCCCCTCAGACGCAGAGGAGACGCATCGCTAATCCAGGACAGGTGTGACGTTTAGTCCACCTTTTGTTTTGTGCGGGTCACGAGCCGAAGTCTAGCAGCTAATTCCGACCAGAGTCCAGGTTCACACAGTGAAACAGTCCAGGTTCACAGAGTGAAAGAGTCCAGGTTCACATAGTGAAAGAGTCCAGGTTCACAAAGTGAAAGAGTCCAGGTTCTTACAGTGAAACATTCCAGGTTCACACAGTGAAACAGTCCAGGTTCACATAGTGAAACAGTTAAGGTTCACATAGTGAAACAGTCCAGGTTAATACAGTGAAACAGTCCAGGTTCACAGAGGGAAAGAGTCCAGGTTCTTACGGTAAAAGAGTCCAGGTTCTTACGGTGAAACAGTCCAGGTTCACAGAGGGAAAGAGTCCAGGTTCTTACGGTGAAACAGTCCAGGTTCTTACGGTGAAACAGTCCAGGTTCTTACGGTGAAACAGTCCAGGTTCACAGAGTGAAAGAGTCCATGTTCACATAGTGAAAGAGTCCAGGTTCACAAAGTGAAAGAGTCCAGGTTCTTACAGTGAAACATTCCAGGTTCACACAGTGAAACAGTCCAGGTTCACATAGTGAAACAGTTAAGGTTCACATAGTGAAACAGTCCAGGTTAATACAGTGAAAAAGTCCAGGTTCACAGAGGGAAAGAGTCCAGGTTCTTACGGTAAAAGAGTCCAGGTTCTTACGGTGAAACAGTCCAGGTTCACAGAGGGAAAGAGTCCAGGTTCTTACGGTGAAACAGTCCAGGTTCACAGAGGGAAAGAGTCCAGGTTCTTACGGTAAAAGAGTCCAGGTTCTTACGGTGAAACAGTCCAGGTTCACAGAGTGAAAGAGTCCAGGTTCTTACAGTGAAACAGTCCAGGTTCTTACAGTGAAACAGTCCAGGTTCTTACAGTGAAACAGTAATGGATCTCTGAGATGATGGCTGGAGGTAGAGAGGAGGATTATATATATATATAGGAATCAGTCGGTCCAAACTGATGGAATCATGAAGAGTTTCTGGGGTTCTGGACCTTTAAAGGATTGCACACACACACACACTCACTCATCACAAGTATCCATTGAGACACACACAAAGTGATCCATCCCCCCCCCCCACCTCCTCCACCCTTTCCTTCCCCTTCCCCATCCTCCTCCTCCTCCTCCTCCTCCTCCCTCTTTGATTCTCTCCTCCTTTCTCCTTGTCCCAGTCTCTACCTGTCATCAGTAGCTCCCTCCGGGGAGCGTTGGGTGTTGACCTGTGGGGGTCCTGAGGACGCCCACCAGCTCCGGGGAGAAGACTCAGACCTGAAGGCTCTCAGGATTCTTCAGTCACGGAAGAAGTTCAGACACTTCCCTCAAGAAAACGTCCAAAAACATCAAAGCAGAGCTAAAAGAATCGTCTCCGGGGAAACGGGTGACCTCTGACGACCCCAAACTGAATATGAGTTGCTAATTATTTCCGAATGGACCCGACGCCGAGATGGACCATCCTCTTCCTCAGTGTTCTGGGATAACTATAACATCTGCCTTCATGTGTAGCTCTACTCTTGATGGAGGTAATCGGATTACTTTATCAGTAGTTACATGCAGTGGATTGAAGATTCCTTCAACTTTCTGAAACTTTCTGAAACTTTCTGGAAACGTTGCAGATGATCCAAAATGAAGATTAAGTTGTTCCTTTTTATCTCGCCACCATGTCTGCGGATCTTTCACCTTAACACAAAAACACAAAAAAAACATATCATGGATCACTACATCCAAACCGCCACATAGGTTTTAGCGTGAGGAAGAACTGGATCGATTCTAGGAAAGGTCAGTTGCATATTTGTGCCTCTCAGGAGAACTTTATCTGGCCGTTATTTATGAAACGCTGGTTTCATTTAACTCAAATGTTTTCTATACGAATCAACTTGAGGAGATTTATTCAGGCTCAGAGATGGGCCCGAGTCAAGGATCGGCGCTGAGCCCCTTCTTGTTTGCTTTGGTGATGGACAGGCTGACAGATGTAGACAGGCAGGAGTCTCCTTGGACTATGATGTTCACAGATCACATTGTGATCCGTAGGGAGGGCAGGGAAAAGGTGGAGGAGAACCTGAAGAGGTGGAGGTATGCGGTGGAGAGAAGAGGTGAAGGTCGGTCGCAGCGAGACAGAATACATGTGTGTGACTGAAAGGGCGGGGGACGGAACGGTGAGGATGTAAGGTGGAGAAGGTGGAGGAGTTTAAGGACTTTGGGTCAACTGTTCAGAACAATGAGGAGTGTGGAGAAGAGGTGAAGCGAGTGCAGGCAGGGTGGAGAAGAGTGTGAGGAGTTATCTGTGACAATAGAGCAACAGCAGGAGTGAAGGGAAAGGTTTCCATGATGGTGGTGAGGGCAGCTCTGCTGGATGGTTTAGAGACGGTGGTTCTGACCAGAAGACAGGAGGCAGAACTGAAGATGTTCAGATGTTCTCTGGGAGTGACGAGGAAGGACAGGACTAGAAGGAGACATCAGAGGGAGAACACAGGACGGATTGAGATGGTTCTGACCCGTGAAGAGGAGGGATAGTGGATCTACTGGGAGATGGAGCTGCAGGCAGGAAAAGAAGGGGAAGACCAAAGAGGAGGTTTCTGCATATGGTGAGAGAGGACATGCAGTTGGTTGCTGTAGCGACCTCTATAGGGAACAGAGGAGGAATGAGGGGAACCGGACCTGCAGACAGAAGGTGAGTAAGGTGAGGAGCACTGGATCCGACCCCCGGGGCAGCCCAGGGGTGAGGGGTAACACCGGGACTACCGGTGGTCTACTTCCTTATCTTTCAGGCGGAGCGTCCCACAGAGCCAGCAGGCCGGGTATCGGGTTCGGGTTGGGGCGAGGGGTCGCGACCTCCGCTGTGAACAAGGGGGAAAAAAGAAAAAGAGTCGCCTGTTTCCAGAGAGGAGAGGCCATCCGTCCGATTTGGACCGGACCCATTAGAATTCTCTGCCCGGTGGTGCCACTCACTGCTTTTGGACCGTTGCTGATGTTCCACAAACAAAGGGAAAGACCGGGTACCAGCCCAGAAACAAACGCTGATCCGATCTACGGCGGCCCACAGCAGCGCTCACGCTTCGTCAAAGTGATGAAGAGGTTTTCTTTATTTGCTTGACCTTCATCTGTCTGCATGTGTTTTCTTTTACGGGTCGACACTTCCTAGAATCACAGAGACTGTAAAAGTGACACATGTAAAAAAACATAAACAAAAGTTATGACACTGAAAAAACCAAACGGACCACAAACGTCAGAATCTGAGACGGTACCAGGGTCCAGTCAGAGACGCAAGAACCGGATCCTGGCAGCAAAATAGTCACAATGATTCGTATTATGTCGTTGTCTGTAAGCTGGAAGAAGCTGGAAGTAAAGGTGAGGTAAAGGTGAAGTGAAGATGAAATAAAGTCGAGGTAAAGGTGAAGTAAAGATGAAATAAAGTCGAGGTAAAGGTGAAATAAAGTCGAGGTAAAGGTGAAGTAAAGGTGAAATAAAGTCGAGGTAAAGGTGAAGTAAAGGTGACGTAAAGGTAATATAAGTGTGAAATACAGGTGAAGTAAAGGTGAGGTAAAGGTGAAGTAAAGGTGAAATAAAGTCGAGGTAAAGGTGAAGTAAAGGTGACGTAAAGGTAATATAAGGGTGAAATACAGGTGAGGTAAAGGTGAAGTAAAGGTGAAGTAAAGTTGAGGACAGGTAAACGGTTCTAGAGAATGGCACCTGTAACACAGGATTATAGTTATTCCAGTCACAAAAGGGTCATAAACTATTCCACTTCTAGTGTCGGTCCCAACACTGGATAAATGGGAAAGGCTGGGTAAGGACATGAATGATGAATCAATCAATCAATCAATCAATCAATCAATGAACGGATGATTGAATGAGTGAATGGATGAATTTCATGAGTCTTCATGTTCGCTTTGATGGCGAACGTTTGTTTTGTCGTGTTCTAAAAAAATAAGTAGGATTCCTCCACATGGACCCGCCCCATTATATTTATTCATACAAAGCCACGCCCCTAAATAACCTGTAAATCGTACACAACTTTAAACTCGTCCTCCCCACTGGTGTCTGTTGTAGAGCTATTCTCATGATGCCTTCAGGCTCCTTTTCCTGATACAGGTCCAGTCCACGTCCATGTCTTCATCTTCTTCTTCATATATATATATATATATATATATATATATATATATATATATATATATATATAATATATACAAACCAAAATATTTTTTCTGGATACTTACTAGGCTCTATGTGTGGAATTTATTTTATTATTTTTTTTTTCAGTACTTTTTTATTGAACTGGAAAAACAGGAAATTCCATGTTATTCACAAAGCAGGGTGAAAAATGATGAAAATACTAAATGAGGCGTTTAAGACAAAAACAAATACATTTCCTCTCTAATTTAATCTGCTTTATATGAAAAAACACCCAAAATAAATCCATATCTCCTGCGTTTAATCTCAGGTTCTGGACGAATCAACAGGTTTTGGATCCGGATCACATCCTGTGTGGTCAGACCCGTCCTCCTCAGTCGGGACCGCCTCCAGCGGCAGATGTGGGACGTCTCCGCCACCAAACACACTCCCTCACTGAACCTCCGCTGTGGCCTGGGGGCTGACATACCTGACGGACGGAAACGACCGCTTCGCTTCCCGCGCCTGTGCGACGGCCGTGGTGTGTTTACTGTGATCGGGGCGTGAACAAAGGCGAGGGGAAGTGTCCTTCACGTCCATCCGGCCCCGCAGTAACGCGGCAACGCCGCCTGTGACACAAACACCCGCGTGGGCGGAGGGGAGAGTCCTCAGGCGACGGTTGCGGCTGCCATCAGTTGCATCAGTCGGTCGGGGGTGTGTGTGTGTGTGTGTGTGTGTGTGTGTGTGTGTGTGTGTGTGTGTGTGTGTGTGTGTTTACGAGCCGCGATGACAATGGCGGTGAGTCACAAGTCTCTTCTCTGCGGTTTGGATCTGGGTGGGAATATGATGGCAGCGCTGCCAAAGACAGAAGAGTGGCCTGACCTTTAAGAGCCAAATGTCAGCCCGAAGATTCTTCATCTCTCTCTCTCTCTCTCTCTCTCTCTCTCTCTCTCTCTCTCTCTCTCTCTCTCTCTCTCTCTCTCTCTCTCTCTCTCTCTCTCTCTCTCTCTCTCCCCCTCCCTCCGTCCCTCCCTCCGTCCATCTATGACCCTTTGTACAAATTTGCAGAAGGTCATTGATGAAGATAGAAAACAGTAGAGGTCCTCATGACGAACCTTGAAGAACTCCCTTTTCCATGATTGTGAAATCACATTGAGGAAGATGTCGTCTGTGGCGTCTGTGATGAAGATTTGAGCTGAACCTGAGGAGTGACTGATTTGAAAGAGCGACAGCGTGAAGTTTGTCCAGGAGGAGACGGCGATCGACAAACGTATGTGTGAACTTTCTTTAAAACACACAAGAGAAACTCCCCCGTTCTAAGTTAAGACGTCGCCATGGAAACGGGACCCTTGTGGGTCCCTCCGACTCATCCCCCCGTCCACGACTGGACCGGTTCACCTGGAGACACTGGAGTGTGTCTCTCTCAGCCGCGTGTCCTCCCCCCTCTCCCCCTCCCCCCCCCCCTCTCCTCCCTAATCCATTTATCACTTACAGTAGGAAGCAGCCTGCCAGCAGTGAGTTATCTGTGCTCCACCCCCAACCAGCACACACACACACACACACACACACACACACACACACACACACACACACACACACACACACACACACATACATACAATCACACGTATACAATCACACACACACAAACATATACACATTCACATATACAATCACACACACACACACACACACACACACACATACATACAATCACACGTATACAATCACACACACACAAACATATACACATTCACATATACAATCACACACACACAAATACACACACACTTACACACACACACACAATCACAAACACACACAAACACACACATACACACAATCAGACAGACACGCACACACATACAATCACACACACAAAAAGACACACAAACACACATACAATCACACACTTACACACTTATACAATCACACACACACATATACAAGGAGTTGGCAGCAGGATGTGGTGGAGATGCTCAGCTGCTTCAGAACCAGAGCGCCCCACCATCACTGAGGGAAACATGAATTCTGCGCTCTAGAGGAAAATTCTGAGGGCGAATGTCGGGTCATCGGTTTCTGTGGCGGGTCATGCAGCGAGACAACGATCCCAACCAGGAGAGAAGATTAACGTTCTGGATCGGTCCAGTCTGAGTCTGGACCTGAACCCCGCTGAGATGCTGTGGTTGGACCTGAACAGTTTGGTTCTTGCTCTCAAACCCTCAAATGCGGCGCCGCTAAAGCGGTTCTGTAAAGAAGAGTGGGTCGATACTTTTTTTCCACAACTCTGTACTTCTTAGCTACTTTCACATTTTTATCTTCGTCTCTTTAGTTGCTCGTCTTCACATTTAGTTTTATTGTCCATGATTGACTTTTCCTGTCTTCTGGTGAAACACAGCTTCGCTCTGAATCTTCGTCTGCGTTTCAGGAGATGTTTGGATGAATCAGTGAACAAACAAGAAGATGTTCTTGGTTTTTTTTCCTGCCGGTGGTCATGTGTGTGTGTGTGTGTCTGTGTGTGTGTTTTTATGATTGTGTGTGTGATGGTCCATGTATGGGTGTGTGTTTGTGTGTGTGTGTGTGTTTTTGTGTGTCATAGTCCATGTATCTTTGTGTGTGTCCGTGTGGGTGGAGTTCAGGTGTTCATTCACAAATTCCATCAGACATGGCTCTCTCTCTCACACACACACACACACACACACACAGAAACACACAGTCATTCATTCATTCCTGTCTGCTCTCCGATTCCTGCTCTAGTGACCTCTGACCTCCATCTATCAACTGAGGTGCTACCTGCCCCGTGGCTGTGTGTTAGTGTGTGTAAGTGTGTGTGTGTGAGGATGTGTGTGTGTGTGTGTGTGTGTGTGTGTGTGTGTGTGTGTGTGTGTTCATTCCCTTTAAAATGCTACTTCATAAAGAAGATAGTCAGCTGAAACGATGAAGTGATTTCCGATCAAGCCGATAAATTGTGCCAATAATGATAATAATAGTTATTATAGTAATAATAATAATAACAATAATAATAATAGTGCCTCAAAGTGAAATAAACATTATTGTGAGATGATCGATGTTTTTCGTACGAGACGTGTCAGTGGTTATAATCTTATGGCTGACATGTCTGTGAATACCGCCCATGTCCTGAACGTGTGATTTCTCACACGAACCAAAAACTGGTTGAACTTTGACTAAACTGTCGTTTATTCCCTCGTTTATGTTTCCGGAGCGCAAACAGAAAGAAAAACTAAAAAACCCATTTATCTTAAAAAGAAAAGAACCCGTTGATGAATCGTGACGAAGAGCAGCGACGTCCGTCTGTTTACGCGCGTGTTTCCGCCGGGCTTTATCTGATCGCCCGTCCGTCACCCCTCTGCTTCACTCTCTCACCTCCTCACACTCTTTCATGTCTGCAGCTCAGGAGCACCCAGAGGTGACGCCGCGTCAGCCCCGCGCCCTCGCCCACCGCGGCTTCACCTCGCCGACCCCGGAGCACGCAGCCAACGCAGCCAACGCAGCTAACGCAGCCAACGCAGACAACGCAGCCAACGCAGCCAACGCAGACAACGCAGCCTCCTCCTTTGTCCCACATTTACAATCTTTTTTCTCTCCATGACTCGTTCTACTTTACGACAGGGAAACTATTTTTTTTAAATATTATTCTTTTAATGAATTATCATCAAGTCAAAGGCATAATGGGGGCGGGGCTTCAATCATAGGGCCATGATTGAAGTGTTTGTCTCTGACACGGGACGGTTCAGGGATCGGCGGTGGGAGAAAACGAATAAAACGTCTCAGTTTCTATTTGAGTCGTATTTAGTTTTAGCCGCGGCGGAAACCTGAAACCCGTCTTTGTTCTGGGAAACGGTTCTGGTGCTTCTGAGTGGATCTTCAGACGTTCAGTCTGGACTTTGATGCCGGAACAGACGAGTTGATCTCAGGCCACGTTTTGTTTTTTCATGTTTGCTTCCTCTCTGTGTGACCCCGAAAAAACTGAATTAACTCCAAAGGTTTTAAGAGGGAGGAGTTGAGACGAAGATTGAGGATGAAGAAGGATTTATCTGAGGAGTCCCCCCCCCCCGCCTCTTTGTGAGGTACGTCTTACTTCGGGTTCTTCATGAAGGCAGTAGCCTTTACGGAACCCGACAGGAGTTAGCTTAGCTTAGCATCTGTTCTGTTCTGTTCTGTTCTGCCCCCCCGATCAAACCGAGCGAAGAGCCTCGTGGAGCCGACGTCTTTAAAAGCGGCCGTTCCCGTTTCACTCAATTAGCCACCCCCCACAATCGTCAGGGTTGGTGAGTCATCTCCACGGCGTCTCTCCTCAGCCTGTTGTGTCCGGTTCCGTCCCGTCTTTAATGGAAGTCTCTGGTTTCCCGACAAGAGTTCAGGCGTGGAAACCTCCGATGATATATGGAACGGGTGTTCTGTACGTGCTGGGATGGATCCGGGGGAACTCCTGAGCGGTGTCTGAGCGTTCTCGCTGGATCAGCGGTACAATCGTCGCTGCTCCGGTTCTCCCGTCTCGGGTTTATGAAGATGATAGACGTTCAAAGTCCTGGATGCGTTTTACTCAAACTGGACTTCCTGGATCATCTTTCACCGCCGCAGTCGTACCTGTAGGAACAGGCTCACGCTGATCCCTGTTTGGACTGAATGCTCGGCGAGTGTGTGTGTGTGTGTGTGTGTGTGTGTGTGTGTGTGTGTGTGTGTGTGTGTGTGTGTGTGTGTGTGTGTGTGTGTGTGTGTGTGTGTGTGTGTGTGTGTGTGTGTGTTCAGGTAACCATTCATCCCACCCTGGCCCTCTTCTTTGGAGGTTGAAGCTGAGAACTGTAATTATACTGTCTGGCCCAGAACCACCTGTCGTGTGTGTGTGTGTATGTGTATGCGTGTGTGTGTGTGTGTGTATGTGTATGTGTGTGTGTGTGTGTGTAATATTACACCCCTGCATGGCGACACATTCGTCAGCTCCACCTTATCTGCTGCCTTTTCCTGTCTTCTGGTGAAACACAGCTTCGCTCTGAATCTTCGTCTGCATACGAGTCTGCTCTCCACCCACCCACACACACACACACACACACACACTCTCACACACACGCACACACACACAGGATGACATACACCTCTACCGCGGTCAGCACGTCACTGCATACTTCATACTTTTACACATACTTGGGAGACACCTCATCCTCTGAGCATCTTCCTCGCTTCGCTCTTTCACAAGCATCAGTTCAAGACCCACATTTTTAGAGGCTGACGCACATGCGGCCCCCCGCCCCCCCGCAGACCCCGTGGAGGAATCCAGGGCACCTCACCAGGAGGGCGGGGACAACATCCAGATGGCTAAGAAAGAACGAGCGAACGCCACCAGGCTGGCAGAGGAGATGAGGGGCCGATCTGAGGGGTAATAACCCTACAGGTTAAAGGAAACACACCCGCGGTCCACGGTTCTGACACCGAGGTGCTGTGGACCACCTGACCCAACACCGGTGAGGGGAGGCGCCCGCTTGAAATCCCAGAAAAGTCACAAAGGTCTGAGACACGAGGCTCCGCCTTCAGTTTTCCGAAGGAGAACAGAGAAAAGCAATTCCACGCCAAACCCCCCAGTGTGGTGCGGGGGGGGAAACTCCTGCCAGGTGAGGCGGCTGCGACGCAACATCGCGAATATTCGCAGGTTCGCGATACTCATAAGTGAGATTTGCACGAGGACCAACAAAGGATGTATTTATTTATTACAGGCAATACAATCAGATCTTCATAATAAAGGAACGAGGAGTCCTCAGGATGTTTTTGGTTTCACAGGAGTCAAGGAGTCAGAGTCAGAGTCAGAGTCTGGGACACAGAGACTCAGGTGAGTCCTCGAGCTCAGGGTTTGTCACGTGACTTTTCAGACCCTTTCCTCTAAAAAAGCGACCAACGGCCCTGAGAATCAAACGCATGTTTACGCCACACACTCGCCAGAACTCGCCAACGTAGCTGTGTCAGCAGAACGTTGCGTCGAGGCGGACGGCGTGATGAGTTCAAGGACTATCCGGGAACTCTCAGTCGCCGGCGAAGCAGACTTGTTCATCGTCATCAAGATGTGTTAAAAATATAATCTTGTAAAATGTGTTTTTTCTGGCGAGGAACTTCATTTAAAGGAGAAATTTGTTGTTGTTTTCGTGGGAATATTAAATCGGTATTTGAGCGGGAAAAGATGTTTTTTATGTTTGTAAAGGTTAAACTTATCTAATTAAATTGATGTTCAGCCATGAATCACCATCAGTCGGGTTTGTTTTTGTGTTTTTAAACAGTATAAAAACACGCTTGACGAAGCAAACGGTCAATTTAGATTAACGGAGAAATCAAATTTATAAATAAATAAAAAAATGCAAATAAATGATCAGCACAAACACATTAAAGTAAAGTTTACTCCTAAAAGTAAAATCTACAACACAAGGAGTGTAATAGCAGACCCGAGCGGCGCCGCCTCACGGACCCAACCTCTTAAAAGCGACTTAATTGCCCTACAGCTTCCATGGCGGGGGGTCGGGCTGATGCGTTATCAATACGGGGGCGGGATAGTTAGATTAACCGTATGAGCCGGTGTCAGGTAGGACGGAGTACCGGCCCGGCTCAGACTGACACAAACAGATGAGACGAGCCGCAGGATGACGGGCCCGACAATGAGAACCCACGCGGAGCTGCCCCGCCTGACGCCCTCATGCTAATGACGCCAGGAGAGAGAGAGAGGCCGCGTGTGCTCTCCCCTGCTGGGCGAGGGAGGGTCTTCATCACTATGAAAAGAGAGGAGGAAGGAAGTTTGGCCCGGCGGAATGAAAGCTGATTTAGTGAGGAAGTAAAGAACCCTAAGGGAGTTCTGATGAACCGGAGGTCCGGTCCTGAGTGATGAGAGACAGGAGAGGAGAAAAGAGTTGGTGTCCTGAACTTGCGTCACTGAAATATCTACTGCGACTTTGTTTTTTTAAAGAATGTGGTTTCCAGTTATGGCAGTAGCTCAAATAGCTCAAATAAAAGTTCTGTCTTTAGCCCTGCTACCTGGTCTCTGTACGAAGTTTTTTTTCTCTGGTTTCGGATAGATCAACATAGATTTGCGGTTGTAGCTACAGCGCCCCCTGTTGGCTCGGCGTACTCGTCACATGACTTGTCGGTGCGGGTCATGAGCTACTTTTAAATCTCTGCAGGTGAAAACACAGTTTCTTTCTCAAAAACTCAGCCAAACACCAAAAAAACACACACTTCATCGACTCCTGCGTCGCTACGACGGTCCAGAACCGCCCAGGCATTTCTGCTGATGCCACACCTGTCAGTCTCAGTCTCCAATTACAGCCAAAACAATAAAACACCGTCGTCTGAATGTCTCCAGACACGGTTGTGAACTCTGCCGACGCGCGGAGATCACAAACCCAAGCAGACAGCACCACATCATCAGCATAGAGCAATGGCGCGAATCTGACGCTCCCAAACCAGAGCC
>JBBDHG010000019.1:242500-247500 GCA_037951165.1 Lophius americanus
ACTGTCAGTGGTCATAATGTAATGGGTGATTGTTGGTTAGATGATGACGGAATATTTCCCCTCTGATTGAACGGTTGTAGTTTTATTAAACAGTTAAATCGGACCGGATGTTGATATAAAATAAAGCGGGTCAAAGGTCACGGGGATGTCGGGACCACATAACCCGTACGCGCAAACCGCTCCGCCCTCTTTTACAGTGCACACTGATGATCGGCGCCATGAACGCCCTCTGCATGCCTGGATGATGCCGCCGGGAAAACTCCTCCAGACAGACGCGGGGCGGACCTTTGAAGCCGGGGCGAGGCGAGCCGCGGGATCACAGACGGATTGATGGCGCTTGTTGAAACCGAACCCGTGGTTGTGACAAGCGGTGATTAGCAGCGTTTGTGTCTCTACCCTCTGTCTGCCATCAAGGATAAACTCCTCCGCCCCTTTTTTTTTTTTTTGGGATCCTCCCAGCTCAGCGTCTGTGGGACGGCGTGGGCGAGATGAGCTGTTTGTGCAGGAGGAAGTGGATCCAGGTTAAACACATTGTCTCATTTTCTCCAGCCGCAAACTTGAAGTCCCGCCCACCATTCAGCCTCCACCCCAAAAACCACATCTTCTCTGATAAGAGCCCTCCACCCCCCGCCGCCAACCTCCTGCCCGCACAAGCAAAAGCTGGAGGGATTAGGAGCGATGGCGTCCGGACTTTAGTCTGTCAGGAGGGAAAACTTTGATTAGTCGCCGCGGATCCAAAGGCAGGAGGCTCTTTCTCTGCAGGTGGAGGTGCGGCAGAACTTTATAGAACCGCATAAAAAGGTGCAGAACCTCAATAACGGTGAAGCTGTAAAAAAAAAAAAAAAAAAAAAAAAATGCTAATTTTTACGACAACATTCAAAATCCCAGAATCTGCGATCATTTCACTATTTTATGACACTTAGTTTACATACACTGTAAAAAAAAGTTCTGTTGAATTTACTGAAGCTGGCGTACGATCTGAGCCCGATGATGAGACCGACAACCGATGGGGGGCGACTGTCGAGGCTCGTCCGGCAACGTTTGTCGTTCAGTGTACGGAGGGGTGGCGACGGCCGATCAGCAGCACCACAGTCGGGCGATCAAGATGGTTTTTCTGACATGTTTGAAATTTGGGTCGGCCGACTCCAGCGGTCCCACCGATGACGCAGAACCACGACATCATTGCCTGATGTCAGCGCCATCTTTTTCTCACTGCACCTCTAGTGCGTTGCCATGGCGACGCGTCACGTTGAATGTTTTCGTTTATTCGGTTCTAAAAAACAATCTTTGAGCAAAAAAAAAAAGTATAATTTCCCGGTGAATTTCGAGTGTCTAGAATATTAAACCATTAAACGGTATGAATCTCATCAGACGCCTCGCTCCTCGTAGAAGATGGTCCAACGTTCACGGAACATTCTGGTGTTCCGTGAATGTTGGACCGTAGAGCAAGAAATCTCCACGTCGGAGGTTAAACAGGGGCATTTTTTTACAGCGTGCCCCCCGCGGCGGTTTTGGCGGCGGAGGTGACTGTTCTCGCTCGGCGCGGTCGGCGGGATCCGAGCACTGAACCGCAGCAAAGCAGAGTAATTGTCTCTTTCCTCCTTAACAGGATTAGAACCCAGCGGTGTGGCGGGTCCAGCCCTCCAGCCAACCGTGTGGCTGGAAGCCGCCGGGGGCAGCCAGCCGGACCGCTGCCAGCGTTAGCCGGGTCACGGCGCTCCACCAGAGTCTTGGACGTCTGCGGGTCAGAGCTGTGTGTTTACAGTCGCTCGACCCCAAGACGGACCTGTTTGCTTTCTGAGAGCAGACGGAGGGGATCGGTCGGGCTAACGGAACCGATGGTGAGTTGGACTTGGAGCTTGGTAACATGAGTCCAGAACACGACGATCAAAACCATTGTTCTGTTTTCTCCTTCGGTATTCAGTCTTCATCCACTCTTCCTCATGCTGATGGATTCTATGGTGGTCCGCCAAACAGTTCTGGAGCGTTTCACCACTTCCCATCACGTCTGGTACAAAAAAATCACCCAGTGGAGCTCAGATGGCGAGACCGGTTCTCCAGAACCTGTCAGACCTGAGATCACTAAATGAACCAGGAGCTGGTTTCAGGTCAGTTTCTCAGGGCCAGTTTGGAGTCGGTTCAATGAGTGAGACTTCCAAGAACTGGTTTGGTTCTCCTGGCTGGAGATGCACTAGAACCGGATCCTTATGTCCTGGAGGCACTAGAACCGGATCATTATGTCCTGGAGGCAATAGAACCGGATCATTATGTCCTGGAGGCACTAGAACCGGATCCTTATGTCCTGGAGGCAATAGAACCGGATCATTACGTCAGAGAAGCACCGGCGCTGAGTGCCATGTTTTAAGCATAAGAAATTAGAAGTGACGGTGCGGAACAGAACCAGAGGTCCAGCTGCATCAGTTGTTTTGGCGTCTACACCTGTGAACGGTTTCATATGATTCTGAGGCCGACCTCCACAGGAAGTCTCAGTCATGCTAATAATTACAGGTGTCGCTAACGGGAGTTAAGAAACTGTGTTTGGGAAACATCAGGCGATTGGAGATATAATCTAGGGCTCAACATCCAGAACCTCGGGGTGGAGCGTCTCGGCGTAACTGTGTGTTACACAACCTCACGAAGGTCTTCGGGTCCTGAGAACCGGATTACCAGATTCTTTTCTGGAAAGAACCTACAAAATGTGACAAGGACCAAAAGATAATGCAATAAAGAAAGTATTTAGTATTTAGTTACTCTGGAGGTCAATATTCTTTGGTTCTGGTGAGAAAAGGCTTTTCATCTCATGTCTTCAAAGTTCTTGCAACACGTGGGATTTGCACAAGTGCGAACATGTCCACCCATGCGGACCCCCAATGTGGAATAAAGAGAGGGACGTGCGCCTTCACTTTCACCTCCGTGACGAGGCCTTCAGGGTCTGCAGGTATTCAGGGCGCTTTCACACAAGCTGCCGACATCAATAATTACCAGATCACAAACTCCCAGAAAGCTTTGCTGACATTTTAAACAATGGCACGAAAGCGCCGAGAGCCGCTAACAACCCGTCCGACCCGGCAGCGGTTGACATTCCTGCGAGGGCGCCCCACAGGAGTCTGTGCAGTGACCTTAAGACGTAGGATTTATCTACGATATCTTTGACGCTTAGACGGTTTACACATGCGTGAAGAAGAATGAAAATGAAGAGAAAGATCTGGATGTTCAGTTTGGGGTCGATGATGTCATACATCGGATGTTTTCTTTTTTACCCAGAAGACCACCGATGTGTCATTTTGAGTTTTTACAGACTTTGTCAAATCTATCAGATGTTCAAACTGTTATTTTTATCATCACTTGTCCATGAAATGTATAAAAACATTCATTTTTCTTCTTATCCATCAATTTACCTGTCGGTACCAACTTGGTGTTTCGTCTATGGGCCAATCAGAAGGAAGCCGCATTTATGACCAGTCCTCCAGTCAGCGTCTTTGTTCCTTGTTCAGAGATTTCATTACTAACTGGTCAAACAGTTAAATCTGTGTCACCAGCTTTTCATTCGCCTTAATCCTGAACTATTCAGGGTTCACTTTTGTGACATGATGACCCGTCAGAGAGTATGTGAGTGACTTGTTAACTAGTCTGCGGCCACATCACTGACTAGTCCACTACCCAGAGAACTAAATCTTTACTCTCAACTAAGAAGAGGCCCGGACTTGTTGACTAGCGGTAAGCCACACTACTGAATAGTCAACTAGCAAGAGACATGTTGACTAGAAGGAGGCAAACTCCTGACATGTTGACTAGAAGGAGGCAAACTCCTGACATGTTGACTAGAAGGAGGCAAACTCCTGACATGTTGACTAGCAAGAGGTCACACGTCTGACTTGTTGACTAGAAGGAGGCCACACGTCTGACTTGTTGACTAGAAGGAGGCCACACGTCTGACATGTTGACTAGAAGGAGGCCACACGTCTGACATGTTGACTAGAAGGAGGCCACACGTCTGACATGTTGACTAGAAGGAGGCCACACGTCTGACATAGTGACTAGAAGGAGGCCACACGTCTGACATGTTGACTAGAAGGAGGCCACACGTCTGACTTGTTGACTAGAAGGAGGCCACACGTCTGACATGTTGACTAGAAGGAGGCCACACGTCTGACTTGGTGACTAGAAGGAGGCCACACGTCTGACTTGGTGACTAGAAGGAGGCCACACGTCTGACATGTTGACTAGAAGGAGGCCACACGTCTGACTTGGTGACTAGAAGGAGGCCACACGTCTGACTTGTTGACTAGAAGGAGGCCACACGTCTGACTTGGTGACTAGAAGGAGGCCACACGTCTGACTTGTTGACTAGAAGGAGGCCACACGTCTGACTTGTTGACTAGAAGGAGGCCACACGTCACACGTCTGACATGTTGACTAGAAGGAGGCAAACTCCTGACATGTTGACTACAAGAAGGAGGCCACACGTCTGACTTGTTGACTAGAAGGAGGCCACACGTCTGACTTGTTGACTAGAAGGAGGTCACACGTCTGACTTGGTGACTAGAAGGAGGTCACACGTCTGACATGTTGACTAGAAGGAGGTCACACGTCTGACATGTTGACTAGAAGGAGGCCACACCCCTGACTTGTTGACTAGAAGGAGGCCACACGTCTGACTTGTTGACTAGAAGGAGGTCACACGTCTGACATGTTGACTAGAAGGAGGCCACACCCCTGACTTGTTGACTAGAAGGAGGCCACACGTCTGACTTGTTGACTAGAAGGAGGCCACACGTCTGACATGTTGACTAGAAGGAGGCCACACCCCTGACTTGTTGACTAGAAGGAGGCCACACGTCTGACTGGACCAGTCAGGGCTGAAGTTACTGACTAGTCAACCAGTCAGCGGTCCCATCTTTGACTCGTTGACTAGACATTTTTGGACCATACAGACTCTGAGCAGAGAGAAGTTTTTAGGAGACATGAAGGTCGGGATCTTTTCACCTTCAGGAAGTGAG
>JBBDHG010000019.1:257500-555000 GCA_037951165.1 Lophius americanus
CAACGCTGGAACTCTCATGGATCAGTACTTGTTCCTGGACTGAAGTGTCCCACACAGACCCGTTTTAATGAAGGTCCCAGAATCCTGGCCCGACCTTTCAGATCCAGAACAATCGCCGTCCACTTTCCCAACGGCATCTCACCACCGAACATCATTGTTTGTCCGGCGGATTACGGCAGAACAAAGGTCATGCTAAGGCTTCGGGGGGACGCCTCCGTCCCTCCGCTGATCACCATTCCTCCTCACAGTTGTGGGTCTCAGTCCGGCTTAAAGGTTCAAGGCGTCTTCGGATCGGCGGCTTCCGTATCTTTTGTAGACAACCTTGAGAGGCTTTCTATTCAGCCCCGGGTGTATTATAGCCGTCAGCACTTGCCTATATGTAATTAGTGTTGGGGTCAGAGGTCAAGGTAGGATTTAAGTCGGAGACCTGCTGGTCAGTCAACAAACGTGGGGACCAAATCCCCCAGGGACTCTGGGGACAGAGACCCGGTTGCTGACAGATCTGAGACACACACACACACACACACACACACACACACACACACACACACACACACACACACACACACACACACACACAGTAAGGTAAGCAGAAACTCAAACAGGCAGTTTCGGTGACTAATAAACGGGCCAGGTCCATGAAGACGAGAAGTTTCTTGATACCCTGTTGGAAAGTTTCAGGAGGGACAGGAAATGGAACTTTATTCCAGTCATTTGTTTTTGTGAGTGTAAACATTGTATCTCCATTTCAGTGACTGGGGAAAGGACCTGAACCAGATTCTGAAGAACCAGAATATTCTACATGGAGTTCTTCCAAAGAAACCAGGAAACTGTACACAGATATGTCCAAATACCTGACGGCGACGCTACAGAAAGACACAAAATGGTGGAAGTGTCTCATGGGTTTTATCCACCGTTCAACAGCAGAATACAGATTTATACAATTCCACCACTTTTAAATCTTGTGCTCTGGTATTTAATGTAGGTTAAAGGTCACCGGCTTGTTTTGATTATTTTGTTATTTACCATTTTCTATATTTCCAGTTCTTTCACTACAAATTTGCCAAATGCCGAAACAAAAAGTGAAACTCCCACTTACTCGGGCAGACTCTATTTATTTATTTTTATTGATTTATTTCAATAACGGATGAATAAGTTTACAAAACTCAAATACAAACGTACATATTTGGAGAGAAATTATATCAAAAATAAATAAAAACTACATCTAAACACTTGAATGTCCTCCCCAAGAAAAAATAAATAAAAACTGTGGAAAAATAATTTCCTTGGGGGGAAATTGAATTTTTGAGTTTAACATTTAGTCCCTCCGACTTTACTATAAAATGGCAAATTCTTTGATAACGGCTGTTTTTAAACAGTTAAAAAACTGACATTAAACAAGTTTGTATTTGGTGAAACATATTTTTAAAAATTCTAAAAACACCTTTTAGTAAAGTGTGTTTTTAGAAAACGATTTCACTATTATTAAACAGTTTTTTGGTCATTTTAAGTCACATGATTCTATCTAGTAAGTCCTAAAATGGACCTTTTCAAAAACCACAATTAATGCTTCCTCTTATGCGGACCTTTTTGACCTGTGGTGTCCCCCTGGGCTCCGACTTTGCCCCCTTTATCTTTGGCATATACATGCTGCCACTGGATCATACAATAAATGGGTTCGGTTGCATTTCTCACATTCTCACATTAAAGACCCACGTCATCAGTCAGTAGTCGTTGGTTGTATTTTTTAATCAGAGGCGTTGCACCGACTCTTTACGAGCCGCCTGAGGGGTTTGTGATTTGTATGTGCGTGGGAACTGTTTTTATAGATTAGAAGGTTTTTTTGCGCGCGAGCAAACCCGATATTTGCCCGTGCGCCGCCGTCCGATGCAAGGTGTCATAAATGAAGACCCCTGGTGGCTTGTCCAGGGTGGGCCCCACCTCTCGCCTGCTGTCAGCTGGGATCAGCTCCCGCAACTCCGAGCCAGATGAACGGTTACGCAATAATAAGGGCAACAAAGTTCAGCACCGAAGCCCGGAGGCAAACAGCAGCGAGCGATTAGATAACCCACGCACACACTTGTAACACGTTCAGTAAACCAGGTAATCACACAAAGGACCTGCAGGTGAAAACAAAGATCCACACCCACAAACAGGATCGCCCTGTTCGTTGACCCCGCCGCCACCCCGACATCAAACCTGAGATTTAATCCTCGCTGATGTCAGAGAGCGTTGAAGGTTCAAACAGCTTTTCAGGAAAACTGTTTTTTTTTTCTTTTTTTCTTTCAGGAAGCAGGTTTAAGAAACTCGGAGTTTAACCCTGAGGTCTGGCTCGATGAATCCCGAGATGAGAAAGTCAGAGATCTCGGTTCTAGAAGAGCGGATCTGGGTTTGGACACGATGACGTCAGAAGCTTGGTTCACCACGGCAACCGGTGAGATGCTGCGATCGCCATAAAAACTAAAACTTGTGAAATGATATTGAACAGCAAAAATGAAATCAGCTGTAAATAAACTACAAATCCAGGGTTAATCCTGGGTAGACGCAGAAGGCGCCGGGGAAGAACCAGGGAGGGTCGCGTGACGACGGGAGAATCTTGATATATCTAAATGTAAATGTTGAGCTTAAATATTTAACAAAAGCCACAACAAAAGGACCAGGAAGTGTTTTTAATGTTGTGGTTGATTGTTGTGTGTTCGACTCAGCTGGAAACTGATGTCATTCTCTCAGAAGCTCCGCCCACATTAAATAAGATTCTCTTTTATGGTTTTCTGTCTCATCTTGATTTTTTTTTTTTTCGTAATCGAATTCAAAAAGGAGATTTTTTTGAGGTGGAATTTTTTTTTTTCGGTCTCCAGAAGGAAAAATTTTCACAATGTTGATTCTTGTATCGCAAAATGAAAAATTCAAATCACCACTTTGTTTTTCAATATCCGTTTCTGAAAGGAAAAACCAAAACCCAAACAAACACGGACCCTCAACAATCTTCCCGGGCCTGGAAGAAGTTCAACCCCACCTCCAGGAGCCGCCGGTACGTTTCCAACATTCTCGCTCCACCGACTGATTGATTATCACTTCCTGTTTCTAATGTTGAAGGATGAAAAGGAACTCTCGCAGGCTTCCTCGGTAGTCGTGTGTCAGGTGTCTCCTCGCCCCATGAGGTCATCAAACAGCGCCCACGTTCTTCTCTTTGATGTTCAATTCGCCATCAATGCTCTAGAATTCCACCAGCAGTCCTTGATGTGGCTTTGATTGTATATGAAGGAGAGCGGAACCTGTTCACCGCCTCGTTCACCGCCTCCTCGTTGGCCTTACCTGTCCTAACCTCATTGTTATCGTACCACGAACGTTCGCTTGGCACAGTTTAGTCGTTTTTTTTTCATTCAGCTATTTATGTATGTGGGGAATATGAAAGGAGAATCTCAGAAAGGCTTTACTTCTTGGCTGTCTGTCAGAACCAGAAACCAGCGTCACACTGGTGTAGAGCAGAGGGAGGTGAGACAGAAGGAGGTGAGACAGATGTCACTGAGGCCCCGCCCCTTAAGAAGGTGTAGCTCAGTCGGGGTTTCAAAGTAGAAGTAGAATCTGGAAACACCTGAAAAACCCAAGATTTGGACAGAAACGCATAAAACTGAACAGGAAAGTTCCGTTATATGCAGATGACAAGGTTGTACAGACAGACAGACAGACAGACAGACAGACAGACAGACAGACAGACAGACAGTCAGACAGACAGACAGACAGACAGAATCTCTCCACAAAATAGACCAGCCACCAACCAGCCAACCACTAGTCCAGATGGACCGGCGCCCACATGATTACAACCCAGTCACAAAGGGGTCACAAGCCGATGTACTTCTAGTACCGGTCCAAAGTCCGGATTAATGGGGAGGGCTTAGTCAGGAAGGTCATCCGGTGAAAAACCTATTCCAGATCAATATGCGGAACAGGCAACTGATTTCCAAACCGGATGGTTTGAGGTCCGGGTTTTACAAATGGTGTCACTGGTGCTGTTAGCCGCCAGCGTACCGACCCGTGGACGGAAGCAGGTGATCCGCTGTGGCGACACCGAAAGGGAGCAGCTGATAGGCAAAGAAGAATAAGAAGGAGAAGAGAGAAGAGCAGAAGAAGATGAAGGGGAAGAGGGAGTAGAAGAAGAAGTAGTAGTAGAAGAAGAAGAAGAGTTCTCTGGGATCGCTAAAATGATGAAGGAGCTCGTTTCTGTTTTGTTACACAAACGAATAAACTTCTCTCTGCCGTGGATCTTTCAAACACAACTTTATTGACAATTTTCAATCTCAACAGCGGCTTCCGGGCCGACGGGTCGCCCATCAACGCCATCGCGAGCTCTCGGCAAACAGAGCCCGGCTTTACTCTCCAGTAGGCGTCGGCTTTGCTGTCCCTTAATTCACCTGTTGTGTAAGATTGACAGGTGTTTTGTGTTTTTGTTCATCCCCAGCAACCTGCAGCACTTTCCACCTTCCCGCCGCCGCCCTGAAGCAGAACGTCGCTGGCATGGCCGGAGCATTCCAGCCATCTTGTAGTCATTAAAATAACACGTTTAGAGAGTTCACCTGCCAGCGCCGAGGGTTCTAAAGGTCACGACAGGAGTTTCCTGACACACCCGGCGTGACGGAAGGATCGAGAGTTCACCCATCGTAGCCGCCATTTTTTACAGACATGAGACTATTTGGTGCGTAAAGACTGAACGCTGCTTCTCCATGTTTGGTTCTGACTCTGGGGGCGCTGAGCGGGACCTGATCCAGACGGCCTGAGGGGTCGGGATGGTTCAGAACACAGAAGAAGATCAGAGATGTATTTTGGTTTACAGGGGCTCCCCAGGGCTCCGCCCTTGCCCCCTTACTCTTTAGCACATTCATGCTGCCGCTGGGTCGTATCCGAAACAGATTCAGGAAAGAGGAATAAATCAAACAGAGCAGAAGAAAACAGCTGAGCAGGAGATTAAAAGGTCAAAGGTGAAGTTCTTCTCCTCTCTCCTTCTCTCAGGCCTGGTTCCCGGTTGGATCCCTCCGGTGGGTCGTGATTTTAGTGGTCTTGGGTTTTTTCGGGATGGTTTTTATCGTTGGACATTTTATACATCTTAATACGTTTGTGTTTATTAAATCAGTTCAGCAGCATCGACGCGTCGCCTGAACATCACATGACAGACGGCTGACAGGAGCAGCAGGTGAGTCAGTCATTCCCTCATTATCTGACAGAGCACACACACACACACACACACACGTACACAAACAGAAACACACACACACACACACACACACGTACACAGACAGAAACACACACACACACACGTACACAAACAGAAACACACACACCTACATAGACACACACAGAAACACACACACACACGTACACAAACAGAAACACACACACACACACGTACACTAACAGAAACACACGCACCTACATAGACACACACAGAAACACACGCACCTACATAGACACACACAGAAACACACGCACATACATAGACACACACTGAAACACACGCACCTACATAGACACACACAGAAACACACGCACCTACATAGACACACACACACACGCACCTACATAGACACACACAGAAACACACGCACCTACATAGACACACACAGAAACACACGCACCTACATAGACACACACAGAAACACACGCACCTACATAGACACACACACACACGCACCTACATAGACACACACAGAAACACACGCACCTACATAGACACACACAGAAACACACGCACCTACATAGACACACACAGAAACACACGCACATAGATAGACACACACAGAAACACACGCACATACATAGACATACACACATACACACATAGACACTCACATGCACACACACACACATGCATAGACATACACGCATTGACACACGCACACACACACACATACATAAACACACATGTATAGACACGCTCACACAAGCACACAAACATGCATTGACAGATGCACACACGCACACACACACACGCACACACACGCACACACACGCACACACGCACACACGCGCACACACACAAACGCGCACACACACGCACCCACAGAAGAATCTCCAGTGAGTGTTTGAGAGACATTGTTACACATAAATGAGGGAACAGTGAAGGCGGTTCTCTTTCTCTGAGACCTGTTTGTTTGTTTGTTTGTTTGTTTGTTTGTTTGTTTGTTTGTTTGTTTGTTTGTTTGTTTACTCTCCTCAAAACAACAGCTGAACTGTTGACCTGGTGTTTTGTTTTAACAATCAGCTCAGGTTCCAGGAGCTGAAGACGTCAAAAGTATTTCCATCATCTGGTGTGACGTTTTATATATACTAATATACTATACTAATACTACTAATAATAACAACAACAACAACAACAACAATAATAATTATAATGATAATATCAATAATAATAATAAAAGTAATGATAATAATAATATTAGTAATAATAATAATAATAAAATGAATGATAAAAATAATAATAATTGTTATAGTTATAATTATAGAAAAAATCATAAGAATAATAGTAATAATAATAGTAATAAGAATAGTAATAATAATAATAATAATAATAATAATCATATATATATATATATATATATATGTATATATATATATATATATATATATATATATATATATATATATATATATATATATATCGGTACTGAATGTATCAATATATTCTAATTTACTTAATCCTAATGTGTTAAACGTGATGACATCATGTGGGCTAAAATAGTGAAGTTTTACTTTTAATTCTAGTCTGGCGTCCATAAAAAAAAAGCTGCACATTCTTCCTCCTGGTTCTGGGGTCCTGTAGGCGGGTCTAGTGGGAGGGGTGGGTGTCCATGGCTCTAGACGCAAAGTACTGGCATGCTGCTAAGTCCTTTTTAATACACATCCTAAAGAAATGATTGTTTAGCCGACGCAACCTGACCGCCAGGAGGGAGAGAGAGTGAGAGAGAGTGAGAGAGAGTGAGGGAGAGTGAGAAAAAGTGATCTGCTGGACTCACACCACCTCAACCGCTTGTCCTTCCCTAGAACCACTTTGGTAGGTTCTGACCGCTGCAGACCAGGAACACCAGGCTAGACCTGCAGTTCTAAAGATGGGCCGACCCACTCCTCTAGGCGTCACAGTCTGGTCCTTGCTTTTTTTTTACAAAAACATCCCATGGTAGCCATGGTAACGGCATACCTGCCAGTAGTTATAATGTTTTGGCTGATCTATGAGGTGGGTGTTTGTAGGTGGGCGGAGCTTCATTTGCAGCAGCAAGAGCCGTGGTTGCAGCAGGTCACGAAGGGTGTTCTCCTCAGCAACACTCTCCAGCTCATCCCGGGGATCCCAGGTCATTTCCTGGCCGGATCAGTCCCAGTGGGTTCTGGGTCCAACCCCGCGGTCTCCTTCCCATTAGACGTGACTAGAACCTCCAGAAGGGAGTGATCAGAAGCCAGAACCACCTCGACCGGCTCCTTTCAACGTAAGGACCATAACGGACCGATTCATTTCTGCTGATTCTTCACGCGTCCGTCTCACGGTCCATTATCCCGTCAATCGAGAACAGAACCTCCAGAGAACTCCTCCGTCTGGAGCGCTAACTCACCTGGAGTTTTCCCAGTCGGATGAAGCCAACAGAACCACATCATCTGCAAATGGAATAAATGCAATCCTCTGCTCCCCAAACGGGTCGTCAGCGTTAGCGCCAACCCGTTACATATAAAACCTATCAAAGTAATTGGACCCAGTTTCCTCGGAAGGATAACGAGGTCCTGCTGGTGAACCGACTGAAAACATGAACTAGCTTGAGATTATTATTCATGAAACTAACAATCAGATTTATTAATCTATGTATCAAAGGTACTGAAAGCTGTTCTGGACCAGGTCCGACCGCCTCCGACCCCCATTCAGAAATAAACCCGCCCTGTCTTTTAAAAACCCAAACGTTCACAGAAGCTGGTCGTGAACCTGAAGCAGCAGTTTGTTGATCCAAAAACAAACTTTCTGGCTGAACTTGAAACATTTGTGGACGTCAGAAGAGCGTCGGGAACTTTCACAATAAAAGGTCCAGAGACCCAGAAAACACAGACGGCTGAGTCTCGGACCGGACCGGACCATGTGAGAGCGGAGGGAGCGGCGAGGCTCGGAGGCTCAGGCCTTCATTAAGTGAACTCATGAAGTGTGTGAGAGGTCAGAGCCCACGCAGCGCCGCCTAATAAGAACATCACCGCCCCCCCACACCACCCACAGCGCCTCCGCCCCATCAGACCCCTGGACCTGTCAGTTAGTATCTCAGACCTCCTTACTGGTCCTCTGTTCCGCACCAGTAGGCCTGCCTGCTAACCACTGGGGTGTGAGTGTGTGTGTGTGTGTGTGTGTGTGTGTGTGTGTGTGTGTGTGTGTGTGTGCGTGTCTTTGTGTGTATATGTGTGTGTGTGTGTGTGTGTGTGTGTATGTGTGTGTGTATGTGTGTGTGTGTTTGTGTGTGCGTGTCTTTGTGTGTATATGTGTGTGCGTGTCTTTGTGTGTATATGTTTGTGTATGTGTGTGTGTGTGTGTGTGTGTGTTTGTGTGTGTGTGTCTTTGTGTGTGTCTGTGTGTGTCTGTGTGAATATGTGTGTGTCTGTAGGTGCGTGTGTGTAAGTGTGTGTACGTATTTGTGAATATGTGTGTGTCTGTGTGTGTATGTGGAGGTGTGTGTGCGTGTGTGGGAATAGGTTCATGTCTGCGTGTGTGTGGAGGTCTGTATGCTCGCCTTAGTGTGCGTGCGTGTGTATGTATTTCTGTGTGTGTGTGTGTGTGTGTGTGTGTGTGTGTGTGTGTGTGTGTGTGTGTGTGTGTGTGTGTGTGTATGTGTGTGTGTGTTTGTGTGTGCGTGTCTTTGTGTGTATATGTGTGTGCGTGTCTTTGTGTGTATATGTGTGTGTGTGTGTGTGTGTGTGTGTGTGTGTGTGTGTGTGTGTGTGTGTGTGTGTGTGTGTTACATCTGGAGGTTGTTGGATCAGATCCATCAGAAGTAAAATAGTTTTGAACAGATTTCAGTGACATTTTGGGGGAACAGGAGGGAACAGGAGGGAACAGGTGGGAACAGGAGGGAACAGGTGTTTAGACTTTGATGATTTCACCAGACCCTGACCTCAGACATTTGAGGCAGAACCGTTTCTACATGATTCAAGAATTTTCAGATAATAACATCACATATCACATAAATGAATAATAAAATCCTTAAAGGTGTAAAAATGTATATAACTGACAAATTAGGGGTTAAACTGATTAAGAGGGTCTTTGTGTTATTAGGATTAAATGTCAATTTACATCCCCTTTAAATGACACACGACACTGACCATGAATAAACAAATAAACAAATAAACAAATAAAAAGAACCAAAAATGTATTAAAGTGAATAAGAATTAAATTTAATTAATTAATTAAAAGACTGGAAAATATAAACCGAAGATTGAATTAAAGATTAATAAACAGATTAAATGGAAAAATTATATAGGGAAATTTCAATTTCCAAATAATTAGGTACATTCCAGTTAAAATAGAATAAAATATAAGGGTTAGGTGCATTATAGTAAATGTATTATTATTATTATTATTATTATATGTTTGTGCGTGTATGTGTGTGTGTGTGTGTGCATGTATGTGTGTGTGTGTGTGTGTGTGTTACGTCATTCTTGCTGTTAATTCCTTTATATTTTAAGACTAATTTATGTGAAAATAAAACAAAATAAAAACAAAAAATGAACATTAATCATTTTCCCGTGAAATACAAAATTTCATGATTAAATCATTTAAGTTATATATAAAGATTTATGTTTAAAAAGCTGACAGTTTGGTTTTGACCAAAATGATGAGACAAAAACTTGACTTTAAAAAAATGTGACTAAATATGAAAAAAAAACTCTATATATTAATATACAGTATTATAAGTATTGAAAAATATATAGAGTTGACTAAAAACCAGAACCCCTGACCCCTGACCCCCGCCCCAGCCCACCCGCTGACTCAGGCTGTCCCCGCTCTGTCAGCGACCGACCGCCGCGCTCTAGTTCTAAACCGAAGCTGATGAAAGCGGCGAGCCGTCGTCGTGACGGCGGCGGTACAGAGGCGCTACAGCTTGTTTGCACAACAACCCATCGGTGATTATTATGGGATGCAGCTTCCTGCACTGGCGGTCAGAGCGCCGAAGCCGTTACGGGGGAGGAGCCGGCCCGGGGCGCCAGGCACCTCTGAGGTGTGTTGACATGACGAGATTAGAACAACAAATAAACAAACGGCGGCAGGAAGTCAGGGGGTTGGACCTCCTGTTCCCCACATCCGTCACTTCACCGGATCCGAGGAGGGCTTTCACCTGCAGAGATCCAAACCTGGGTATCGAGCAGGAAGATCCAGAACCTCCTGTCAAACGAGGGTTTGATGTGCGAGATGTTCCGCTGTCGGTCCAGGAGGTCGTTGGTTCTACTTCTCCACCGTTTTACTTCTTGACTGATATGTAGAAACATTTCTGGTCCTGGTCCTGGTCCTGAAGCATCTCCAGAACTTTCTGCAGTCGACTCCATGTCGGACCGTTTCCACTCATGGGTCCGGAGAAGATTCTCCCAGACACTGTGAGGGTCATCAAGGTGTGTTCTGGGTAAATTCAGACCAGCCTTAATGTTCTTCTGGGTCAGCGGTGCTGTTCTGCTGTTCGGCGAAAAATGAGAGATAATGAGAGAAAAAAAGGGAAGAAAGAAAAAAATGGAAGGTGGAAAAAGAGAGAGAGGAAAAATAGAAATGTCCCTCTCCTCAGCAACACTCTCCAGCTCATCCTGGGGGGATTCGAGGCGTCCCCAGGCTGGATGGGATATATAGTCCTTGCAGTGAGGTCCGGGTCTACACTGGGGTCTCCTCCCGGTTCTGAAGGCATCCCGATCAGAACCACATAGACTGGGTTCTTACAACATGAAGGAGCAGCGGCTCCACTCTGAGCTCCTCTGAGGATGAGTCCGGTTCTGTGGGAAGAACCGGTGTCTTCAACTGCAGCTGTGAGTTAGAACCGAGTCACAGCGCCCGACCCGTCAGCAAGGTCAACAAAACTACGGGAACTCTTCGCTGTCATGCCCGGGAGAAAAAAATGTATCAGTATCACGTTATAATGTGATAATTTCACCATTTTACTTTATAATTTTCATGTTATAACGTTCGCATAAAAACACATTTTTATGTGATAATAATTTGTTTATAATGTGATTATTTGCGCATTTCAGTGAAATCATTTTTGCGTTATGTGATTATTTCCAAATTTTTATGTGATAATTTTTTCGTAATAGTTGTCGCATTTCTACGTGACAACTTTTTTACACGTTACATATTTCCATATTTTAACGTGATAATTTTTGCATTATCTGATTATTTCCAAATTTCTATGTCGTAAGTTTTAATAAATTGCCGCATTTCTGCGTGATAACTTTTTACGTTATGACGTGATACATTTTTATTATTATTAATTTTGACGTTAGACCATGAAAGTCATCTAACGTAAACGTATATGTAAAAACATGAAACCTTATAACGTGACACTGACATTTTCTTATTTTCTGTCAGGACAGCTAAACTCTTCCGTACAAAGAAGATGGAAATATTACCAAAACCTTGACTGGAATTCAAACCGGCGTTCGTTTTAATGGAACCAAACTTGTGAACGCTCACTTTAATAACAACAATCATAATAATAATAATAATCCTCCTTTTTAAAATCTCTATTTTTTGGATTTCCTGTCACTTTTGCTGCGTTTAGCTCTTTGACGGCGACCAATCTTCTCATCCTTTCTGCTCTTTTTGTTTCCTCAGCCCGACCCGCCGCCCAGCGTCCTTCGGCCCCTTTATGTCGGCCCCGGGTCTTGACATGCACAGGCCTCCTCTGTTGTTCTGCGGAGTTTCATTAGACTGTTTGTTTCCCTCTGACGGAACCACGCGCGGACTTTCCCTCTGTTCTTCCGCTCTGCTGACAGGAACATCCATCCATCCATCCATCTCTCCTCCCTCCACCGTCTCTTCCCTCCATTCTTCCGAGGGGCGCAACCTCCGCTAATCTGCCACCCGGCGCTGCTTCGCTCCCTCGTTCACCCCTCTCGTTCATGCACAAGAAGAATACCAGCTCCTCATCCCTCTGTTTTTCTTTCTCATTCTGTTTGTGCTGCTGCGGGGTGAGCGGCAGGTCAGCCCTATTAGCCTTTTTTCACCGTTTAGCGGCCCGCTAAACAGGACGAGCTTTTATTTCATTGACAGCGAGAGACACGCACACACATGCTGGCACACACACACACACACACACACTCTCACACACACTCTTAACACGAACGTTGGACTTCAACAACTTTTGATCTTTTAATTTATGGTCATTTTTTTCCATCTTTATTCCTTCCTCTTTCTTTTATTTCCTTGAATGATACATAAACATCTCCTCTTTTCGCTGTTTGGCAAAGGATCATGGGAACTCTGGTTACAAAGGTAATTTACTTCATTTGACCGTGTTGGAACGAGATATTACAGAGATGTCATACACCGGCCATAACATTATAACCGCTGGCGAGTGAAGCCAGAATAGCGACGATGGTCTGCTCACGATGGTTACCTGATGAAGATGCCAGGATGTTGGCGTTGAAGCGGGTAAAATGAGGCGTAAGGATCTTAGGGGTCTAAGACTCCGATGTTTTCCATTTTTCTGTAAGTGGGCAATTTTTCATTTTTGGCAGACATTAAATTTGCTGACTTAAGTTTCACAGACAGATTGTTCGGTGCTCTTCCTCATTTTAAAACCCTCGTCGTTTGATATTTGGTGCCGAACTCTCACCCAGTCCTCCACGGCTAAATCCGTTTCTGATTTTTATGCTTTAAAAAAACGGATTCCTTGACCCGTTAAGATTTTATGATCCACAAAATGAAGGATTCAGATTCCCCCCTTTAATTCTTTTATCTCTCTATAATGAATCCTTAGAACTTGGTTCATTGCCTCCAACTTTAGCAGAAGTATCAATAACTCTCCCCTTCAAGAAGAAACAGAGTGGCGATCTCTGGCGCCTCTTACAGGCCACTATCGACATTACATGTGGATGTAAACATTGTAGTTAAAGTTCCAACAACCCCTTGAAAGGATCGTGTCTCACATTATATCAGAGGAACAGAACGATTTCGTTTACGGGTCCATCACTACATTTTTTAATTTCCTACGCTCCTGAACGCGATCTTTTTCCAAACGTTCCCGTTCACGCCCGGAGGATGTTATTTTACCTGATGCCGAAAAAGTCTTTCCATACGGTGGAAAGGAATTATCTTTTTGCAGCCCTTCGAAAGTTTGGATTGGGGGATAAATTTATATCCTGGGTTCGACTCATTTATACCTGTCCCACAGGTGAGTGTCTACATTAAAGTTCTTTTCGGTCATTGAACCTGCGTCAACTACATTAAGATCCTCAAATCTTTTCTGCAGGGTTTCCGTTGCGGGTATTGGATGAAAAGTCTCTCTTTATGCTGATGATCTTCTTCTGTACGTAGCAGATCTTGTGGCTAGTTTCCCGCCGTTTTAGTCCATTCTTGAGAATTTTGGCTCCTTTTCTGGTTTTCGGGTGAATTTCCATAAGAGTGAATACAATCCTATTATTTCTTCTGCTTTCCTGCTCAAACAATCTGATACTTCATTCAAACTAAGCTCACCGCTAGAGGGAGTTTGATACTCAAACTTCTACTACTGGCATTACTGACATAAACCTGGTTTTGTTTATCAAGATTTAACATTTATGCACAGTGAGGAATCTCATAGACCAGGTAGAAACCTACTACTGAACCTGTTGGGAAGAACATTAATATTTATTACTATTTATTATTACTATTACTATAACTTTTGATCTGTTTGGACGTTTGACTGCTTTCCAAACAGTCGCTGCTTTCTTGTCTCGGAGGTTTGACGTTTCGTCACGCATCAGGAAACATTTGAGACTCGTGTTAGCTGAGATTAGTGGGTCCGCTGCAACCCACTGAAGAACCATTGGGTGTAAATTTGTCCAGAGAGCTTTCATAACCCAACAACCCCCGGACCATGTGAGGTCAGGACCAAATGAAGTGTATTATGGGATGTTTCAACTGAACGAGGACAAGGGGAGGTCAACTGGACAGGAATCTCATCAGTGCCGATCCCATTTAGGCATTCAGGCGCTGGCCTCGAGGTTACAAAAGTGTTTGGAAGGTTGCCAGTTCAAATCTCCCCATTGGTTCAAATGGTCCGATGATGGCGATGTGTTTCTCCTGAGCTGATTATTGTTCTTCATCTCAACAATAACAAGCGGAACAAGCTGAACACATCATATCCTATTCTTTTTACAAAATAAAAACAGTATAAGGAAAAACATAAAACATCAGAGATATCTATAGAGTACACAATAAGACACATAATGATCTTTTTAACACCAGGACACTCTTTAACATCAAATGGAATAATGTGAACTATCACTCGCTTTAATTTACTCTCTTGTCAGGATCATTTGAGTTTAGTCACATCACTCGCACAAGTTACATGAGCAATACTGACATATAACAATAACACTGTAATAACACTGTAGTAATAACACCGTAATAACACTGTAATAACACCATAGTAATAACACTGTAGTAATAACGCCGTAGTAATAACACTGTAGTAATAACACTGTAATAACACTGTAGTAATAACACTGTAGTAATAGCACTGTAATAACACTGTAGTAATAACACTGTTATAACACTGTAGTAATAACACTGTTATAACACTGTTGTAATAACACTGTAATAACACTGTTATAACACTGTTGTAATAACACTGTAATAACACTGTAGTAATAACACTGTAATAACACTGTAATAACACTGTAGTAATAACACTGTAATACACTGTAGAAATAACACTGTTATAACACTGTTGTAATAACACTGTAATGACACTGTTGTAATAACACTGTAATAACAGTGTTGGTATAACACTGTAACAACACTGTTGTCATAACACTGCAATGACAACGTTGGTGTAACACTGTAACAACACTGTTGGTATAACACTGTTATACCAACAGTATAACAACTACTCGCTTTAATTTACTCTCTTGACAAGATCATTTAAGTTTAGTCACATCATTCGCACAAGTTACATGAGCAATACTGTCATATAACAATAACACTGTTATAACACTGTTATAACACTGTAATAATAACACTGTTATAACACAGATGTAATAACACTGTAATAACACTGTAGTAATAACACGGTAATAACACTGTTGTAATAACAATGTTATAACACTGTAGTAATAACACTGTAATAACACTGGTGTAATAACACTGGTGTAATAACACTGTAATAACACTGTTGTAATAACAATTTAATAACACTGTAGTAATAACACTGTTATAACACTGTTGTAATAACACTGTAATAACACTGTAGTAATAACATTGTTATAACACTGTTGTAATAACACTGTAGTAATAACACTGTAATGACACTGTTGTAATAACACTGAAATACCACTGTTGGTATAACACTGTTGGTATAACACTGTTGTAATAACACTGTTATAACACTGTTGGTATAACAGTTCCCTAACACTCTCATTCACGGCCAATGGCTGCTGTAGTCGTCAAATATGCTTCAAAAAATATAACGCAACCAACATTACCGCTAAGCGTCCGCATCATCTTCCTGCCGACGTCCAGACGTGCGGCTTTCAAGTCGCAGTCTCTCACCGTTTATTTCACGACTCAGATGGATTATATGAATCCGTATAAAACCATAAATCGATTCTGATATCCTTGTTTTTCACTAGTCGCGACTACTTGATGCTTTAGATTTCATTCCTTGTGCTGCAAAAACACGTTACGTTCAGTTTCATCAGCATCAATCCTCCCTGGCCCAATGACGTCAGTGTCATGTGAGAAAGATGCGAAGAATCTCGTCATCGACTGCGAAACAACTCACCTTCATCCTGTCGTCATCATCATCACCACGGGCCAAAGTCAGCCCGCGAGACAGAATCTGATATCTTCATCATCAATGATTCTGATGCGTCTCATTTTGAATTTCATCTCTCATTTGTTCATTTTTTTGATTTTCTGTAACTTTGGTTTGTTCTAAATTCTATTGGATTTCTTTGGGCCAGTCAAGTTCAAAGAACTAACATCAAAGAGTTACAACTCCTTTGATTCTAACTTGTCCGGTTGAAGTCTCTTTTTCAATCAGTATTGACTGTTTGGTCCTTTATTCGGACTCTGTTTTTAATTTTGCCCATTTTACTTTTACATCCCTGATATACTTGAATAAACTGTAAAAAAAAAAAAAAAATTTCAAATTGCATGTTAAAATGATCGTCAAATCAAATACAGTAAACGACATGAAAATTCAAAACAGTCGTAAATGCAGTCATTCACTATTAAATCAATATATAACACTATTTATTTACCGTCATCATATTTAAGAAACAGAATTTTACAGTGAAAATACAAACTTCTGATCATGACCAGTAAAAAGAATTTACCAAGAAAATCCCTAAAAAGTACGAAACATGTTTTGTTTTTGTGAAATAAAGTTTAATAATCATTTATTGTTTCATTTTGTTTAATGTCCTTGTAAAGAGTTTTACAGTACCCCCGTATTTATCGTAGTAGTTTATCGCGATGTTTCATACGGGCCCTTCCTCGCCGCTAACCTACAGAGTTTCTCCAGATGTTTGGAGATGATTGTAACGATCTGACTTCAGCATTGGTTGGTTTGTAGAAGCGTCTGACGTCTGACGTCTGACGTCTGATGTCTGATGTCTGACGTTTGACGTCTGACGTCTGACGTCTGACGTCTGACGTCTGACGTCTGATGTCTGACGTTTGACGTCTGACGTCGTCAATCAAATGTCAATCAAATGTTTCCGGTTGTCGTTTGATTCCTTCACGGAGGACCCGCCTCTCTCCGCCACCGCCGCTCATTTTCACCTTCTTCCTGTTACTTCCTGTTGCTTCCTGCTACTTCCTGCGATGGATCCAAAAGCCTGACCCTCCACAAATACTGATTTTACACTGTAAGCGAAAAAAAAGAATCACGTTTCGGTCCGATCCGGACACGACCAGAACCTGCCGTTTCTGGTCCGGATCAAACAGAACAACTCAGAGTGATTCAAACTGGGACCGTCAGAGTCGACAACCATACTGTTGTGTCCGCAACCAGATCGCCACTGGTCCCAACCGGTCCTCTAAGACCCGGACGTCCTCGCCGTCCCTCGTACTCTCTCGGTCTTCCTCTACTGTTCGTCCAGAACATTTGCTTCTCGGCTGCAGATTGGACTTTTTTGGCCGGTACCCACGGCCCTCTCTGTGGGAGTGCCAGAGAGCGTTTTGATGTGAGCTCCTGGGAGATGCTGGAGCTGATTAGACCATGTCCTGCTGCTGTCATTAGGACACAGTGGAGACACTCAGCTTAATGGGGGAGACACTTCGCAGCTAATTGCCTCAATTATGATGAAGCCCTGTGACAGCTCGCTGGTGAGGAAGGGCACACACAAGGTCAATTGTCCTGCGCCTGAATGCTAAACTCATTTCTGATGTGTTATGATTGACCGAGCAGACACTAATTAACAAGGAAGGGTCATTATTTCAGAGTTCAGGGAGTACAGACACCGCGGCAGAGAACAAGGAGCCCGTTTTCCGCCTCGCTGCTCCGCGCTCAGCCGGCGAAATCATATCATTTCAACTTTCGTCATTCTAACGTCAGCCTTTGTCATTTGGAAAATGACCTGCTAGCAAGAGCTTCCCAGGACTCTCCGTTCCTCCCTCTCCTGAGAAGCGCTTCCAAAACAAACAATAACGGTAATTTGCGATGATGAGAAGCAGATTGAAAGACGTCAGCGTGTGCGTCAGAGTTCAAAAAACCATCGGGGAGGCGGCGCTGGCGCGGCGCTGGCGCGGCGCTGGCGCGGCGCTGGCGCGGCGCTGGCGCGGCGCTGGCGCGGCGCTGGCGCGGCGCGGAGGTAATAACTGACCTTAAGTCGCTCAAGGAACAAGAAATCATCAACAACCAAATTGGTTTCCCGTGACGAAGACGGACGTCGTTTAAAACGTCACTAAATCCATCTCCGATATCGTTGAGTAAAAAACGGGGAAAAAAATTAAAGGTGCAGTGCAATCTAAGGTCATCCCTTTAAATGAATGGATAGAATCTTTGTTCCAGTAGAAAGAGCATCGCTGAAGATTTGGTGTCGACCAAAACTGGAGGTTCACCTCTTTCAGGAAGTCCAAATGGATCAAATGATAATATCTGAGGATGTTCAGGCTAAAGGTCAGAGGTCATGGCTCCACTGTTCCAAAGCTACTGGGCTAAAATGATCCAGAAGAACATGAAGGCTGGTCTGAATTTACCCACAACACACCTTGATGACCCTCAGAGCTTCAGGGAGAATCCGCTAGAAGAACATCAGACCTACGGTCCAACATGGAGGTGACGGTGGAGGTTCGTGGAGATGTTCTGCTGCTTCAGGACCAGACGACTCACCATCATCGAGGGGAACGTGAATTCTGCTCTGATCCGGCAAGGCGGGGATCCCGAGCAGAAGAAGAACTAAAGTTCTGCAGTGATGAGACCTGAAACGATCAGTTCTGGCTCAAAAACCCTCCAATGAGGCGCCACTAAAGCGGTTCTTCAGAGGAGAGTGGGCCCAGATTCCACCTCAGTGGTACCGAAGAGTGCCGGGATGAGATGATGTTCATAAACCGTTTATAAAAGATGTTGTGAAGGAGAGGAAACTACAAACCAGGAGGGAGTCTGGAGGCGGAGACTCATGAGATCGAACTCAGGAGATGGTGGTCTGGAACACGGGGGTCTGGTCCTGGTGGTCTGGAACACGGGGGTCTGGTCCTGGTGGTCTGGAACACCGGGGTCTGGTCCTGGTGGTCTGGAACACCGGGGTCTGGTCCTGGTTGTCTGGAACACGTGGGTCTGGTCCTGGTGGTCTGGAACACGGGGGTCTGGTCCTGGTGGTCTGGAACACGGGGGTCTGGTCCTGGTGGTCTGGAACACGGGGGTCTGGTCCTGGTGGTCTGGAACACGGGGGTCTGGTCCTGGTGGTCTGGAACATGGAGGAAGAGGAGGTGGTTCTCTGGAGGCGGGTGGAGGTGAAGACGTGGGAGCAGAAGGGTGTGCGTGCCTCCGTCCCAGACACACTGGAGATAATTCAACAAAGACGGGAGAGGAGACGGCATGAAAACACAACACACTAATGACCTCCATCACACACACACACACACACATACACACACACATACACACACACACTCACAAACACACTCACACACACACACACACACACACACACACACATACGCACACACATACACACACACACTCACAAACACACTCACACACACATTTATGCTTCTGTCATTCATAATTTAATGCCAAAAATGCATGACATGAAGTTTATTATAGTTGTTTACCTTTAAGAATTCCCTCATCAAATACATGAAAATGTTACTTTTAATTCAAATACATAGATTTTTAATGTTGGGCATAAGTTTGTGTTTGAGTGTAAAAAAAACGTAGTAACTATACGTTCAGTGGGAGACGACAACAGGATGAAGGTTTCAGGAGAAGTTCTTCGGTGCTCTTCAACGTCACGTAGGTAACGGAACAAGAACTCAGACTTTTATTTGGACGTTAAGGTGTCAAAGAGTCCTGAGAAAAACGTCTGTCAGTGAACGCATCTCAACGCCGCTTCACTCATCAACCTTAAAACTCAGTCATGTGACGCCAGGAAACTCAGACAGACGAGATGCCCCTGGGACGTATTTCAACTTAAAGGTAACGGAAATATATTTACAGTCCAGAGGTGGACAACTACTTCCTGTTTCACTGGGGTATAAATATGAGGTGACACAGGCCGGATTTCTTTCTTCTCTATGCAACGCCGTACATTTTTGACCTCCTACAGACTCATAGACCCTCAAGGTCACTGACTAACCGTCCCTGGTCGTCCAAAGTGTGCCTGGAAGAGGAAGTACCTACAAACTGACCCACTGTGAGGCGGATGGCGGGCCATAAAAAACCTTTTGCCTCTCATTTTAGTCATTTTTCTTTTTACAAGAGATGATTCTCCTGAGGGTATTTTATTTTCCTCTTTGCCTTGTAGGATTTCACTTTGTGCTTATTTGTGCATAGTTGTAATGTTTTACAGTGTTTTAAAGTGCAAATTCTATATTAACTTATTTTTTATTAATTTTTTCCTGGTGTTTATTTTAGACGGCGATGTCGTTTGGTTTTCATCCAAACGGAACGTACGGAACAACTAGGTTTTTTTTTTAAGCGCACAAAGTAAAGGGTCTTCATGAAGGAGAGGAAAAGAGAAAAAAAGAAGAGGAGAAGGAGGAAGCAGAGAAGAAGGACAATGAGAAGAGGGGGCGGGGGGGGGGTAGAAGGGAGCTGTTTTGCCCTTTTCCACTCTGGAACACCACTGGTGGCACGTTCAACCGCTGAAGCTGCCAGCCAATCGCCTCTTCCCGTTTGCCCTGTCACCCTGCATCATGGGGGTCAAAGGGCACCGTGCCTCCCAATTAACGACCAGGCGAGCGCCTCGGCGCCCCCTCTCCACTTTCCCAAACTCCCACAATTCAGTTGGAGCTGAAAAAAGGAAGAGAAAGGAAGATAGGACGTTCCCTTTAGCACCTGAACGTCCCGTCGGGTTTCAGGTGCTCGTGGTTCCGACCCGCAGCCTCGCCGCGGCGTCCCGGTGAACCCGAGAACTTGTTGACGCTTCTTTAAAACCCATTCCGAGCGAACACGGTTCCACGTCGTGAGTCCGCCTTCCTCCCGGTGGTAACTGTTCACCCTTGTAATCAGATCATGCCTGCTGAAGGGTCCGGAACAAAGACATGCAAATTCTAATTAAATGTGCAGCGTTGGGCCAGGACCCGTTTGATGGCCGAGCCCTTTCATGCCCCCTAATCGCTCCTGACAGCCCCTTCCAACAGATTCTGTGACAAACTTCTCGATTCAACTGAGGGGGATTTTTGAACTTTGCTTTCTCCTGCAGCCTTGGCTCCGGGTCTGTCAAACAATCCAAATCAATGACCCAATTGACCAGTGGTCCCCTTGTTGATAACCTCAATGAGCTCTATGTTGCCATTCTTTGTGTCGGGGGGCCAAATGCCGATAGCATTTTATGGTAATTAAACCCTCATTTGGTTCCGAGTTTTGAATACAAACACTGAAGGGGGCGGGGGGGGGGGGGGGTCCAAAAAAACACGGGTCGGCTCTGGAGGGGGATGCAGGTGCAGGGAAAGGACGGAGGGATCCAGGGACGAGGCAAAGAAGTGGGGGGGGGGGGGGGCGCGGAAAGATCGGCACAACGGCGGGACTTTCCCACAAACGCGGCCCGGCGCCACCGCCTCACTCATTAGGTCATTACAATAAGGAAGGGGGCATTTTTTTGTGTTATTAAAAATCTCATTAATCCCGGAACAAAAGGTCCGTACGGACCTCATTGGTGCCCCTCTTATCTGAATATGCCTTTATAGAGGCGGGCGTCTAATTGCTGCTCGGCGCCTAGCGGCTTTCCCTCCGTCTGACGCGGCAGGATTTTTTCGCCGTGCGAGTCGTGAAAGGGGAGCTAAGGAGAACCGGCCCCTCGGGGAGAGCAAAGAAAACCAGAACGGACCTGGGTTGGTACCGCTGCTGGAGGCACAGGTGGGGACGCCCCGCTTCAGAGACGTACGGGTTCAGCTAGCGCGACTTTTACTGCTGATTTGGCTCTTTGTCTCATCGTGCAAGGACCCGAGTTACTGCAGGGGTCCAAACAGAACCTTTAGGGGATTAGAAACTATTTAAGTTTTTTCCCTCTTAAAAACGGTTGTTCATCTGGAGATGCTGAAAAAATCTCCACTTCCTGGTTCCGACAGTTTTTCTTATGTCCGTAGCCCCCTCGTCTTTGTGGAACTGCTTCAGCGGCGCCACATTGGCGGGTCAACGAGAACTTATCTTATCAGGTTCCCCCCTAGCATCTCAACGTGGTTCAGGTCCAGACTCTGACTAGACCCCTACAGAACTTTGATTGGATTCCTTTAGATCCATTCAGAGGTGAACCTACTAACCGATGACCTGACATTCACCATCAGAACTTTCGTTTAGAGGGCCAAATTCATGTTTCCTGCTGGTCCAGAAGCAGCAGATCATCTCCACACAACTCCACTGCCTCCTCCATGTTTGTCTGATGTTCTTCTGGTGGAATGCTGCGTTTGGTTTCCACCAGACGGAACGGGAACATTTGACGTTCCACTCATCAGTCCAGAGAAGATTCTCCGAGAAGCTCTCAGGGTCATCAAGGTGTGTTGTGGGTAAATTCAGACCAGCCTAAATGTTCTTCTGGGCCAGCGGTGACCTTCTCCTCGTCATCCTCCCAATGTCTATGGAATGGTACAGCCATGACCTCTGACCTTCATTCAGGTGTGTGAGGCCCGCAGCTCCTTGGGTCCTGATGGACCTTCACCGCGTGGTCCACTTCTGTAGAGAATGCGTCTCGTTGTGGATCTGTGGAGTCCCGGAACCTCCGAACCAGTTTTGGAACCCTTCCCAGACTGATGGATTTCAATCTCCCCGTGGAATTTCTTTTGATTTTGGCATAGTGTGCTACTGGTGAGAATCCACAAACCAACTGTCCTGCTTCTGAAAGCGTAATGTGGTTGAAAAGGACTGGCACTGATCCGGTCTGGGCGGGTCCAGTCCCGCTGGAACCACTTTTTAGTGCCGTTTGGTAGTTATTAAGACCCGGGACCCAGTTGGTAGAGGAAACCAGGAGGAAGGAGGTCTACAGAGGAGCCTGTAGTTCTGGTTTTTAGCTGTCAATCAAACAGCGTGGCGCTGTGGTGCGTTCACTGGGCAGCCGTCTGCAGAGGTTCATGTGGACGGACACCAAACAGCCTGTGGTGACGGAGTGATGAGGAGGAGGAGGAGGAGGAGATGAAAGAGTAGCAGGAGGAGAGATGAGTGATCCAGACTTCCCGGAGGACAGGAAACGCCGCGTTAACCCACAGTCTGCATCCCTCCTTCCTCCTGCTGTGCCCCTCCTGAGCCGCGTATTAAACGTAAACCAGAACCTCCACACGTCCATGTTCACGTCCAGCATCTCCACCCACGGTAGGAGTAACCCAGAAACCAGTTCAAGGTGGTCTTGGCCTCCAGAACTCAATCCAAATCCAGCATCTGGGGGGGAGTGGCGTCTGATTCATGGAGGCTCTGCTTCATCAGCTAACAAGCTTTGAAAGATCTGCTCATAATATCTTGGATCCAGGTACCGGAGCGGACCCTCAGAGGTCTTCAACGGGTCAGAACGGTTTCTGGGCTTCAACGGGTCAGTACGGTTTCTGGGCTTCAACGGGTCAGAACGGTTTCTGGGCTTCAACGGGTCAGAACGGTTTCTGGGCTTCAACGGGTCAGAACAGTTTCTGGGCTTCAACGGGTCAGAACGGTTTCTGAGCTTCAACGGGTCAGAACGGTTTCTGGGCTTCAACGGGTCAGAACGGTTTCTGAGCTTCAACGGGTCAGAACGGTTTCTGGGCTTCAACGGGTCAGAACGGTTTTTGGCGGGACTGAATAATATGTGTGAAATCTTCCGCTGTCACCCGTGGGTGTTTGGTGGTTGTTGTTGTTGTTGTTGTTGTTGTTTGTGACGACCTTCAGCCAGTTTGCAGATTGATGGATCTTTGAGGGACGGCGTTCTTTGCAGCTGCTGGTTCCTCTGCTCTTAAACATCCCTTCCGGTCCACGCAGCCTCCTCTGCCCCCGGACCTCAGCCTCCCCCACCTCCTGCTGTGGCATCCTAAAGGCCCCCGGGGGCACCAGGGCTCCTTCTTCCCCCCTCCAGCCCCACCTCCACAGGAAAGCCCCCAGACTGCCGCCAAATACCTCCACAGATTCTTCCTCTCCCTCTCAGATGCGGCGAGAGCCCCCCCCCCCTTGGCAGCTTCGCCTCGCTCCCACCGCAGGCCTCGGAAATACCTGAGACCCCTGAGTGTGGTCGCCGTTTATCTGCGACCGGGAGTCTCAGGCAGGAGGTTCAAACCGAACAGATGTTCACATCAAATAACTTAACCGATAGATGCGAGAAGTAAAAGTGTAATAACTGTGTTATTACTGTGTAATAGTCTAGAATAGACTTTCTGCTGATACAAGTGGAATAAAAAAAACATGGAACTGTTTTTTTATACATGGTTTAAAATGAACTTCTGATGCTTGACTCTGATCTGTTGCTCTTAAACCCAAGTTCTTCATCCCTTCATCATGTTTGAGGTGTAAAATGTCCCCTTGTTGAAAACACCGTAAAACATTATATTATTAATATCCTTTTATACTTTAACTGATTCAATGCTTTGAGCCAACATTGGGTTCTGATCATAACGACCAAATATTCATTTATTTCCAGGATATAACCTCACATCACCAAACTGCTTTAAATGTCAGATGAGGGAAACATCTGATCATCTAAACTTTCCAATTTAAGTCCGAGGTTCTGTTTTCAAGTTTTTCTCAGTTTGTATGTTGAGGGGGGCATAATGTAGACAAAGTGGTATTTAAGGGGTGAATTGAATGTCCTGCTCAACTGTTGGGTTGAGGCTAAACGATATGGGGGCAATGATGGAGCCCTGAGGGACACCGCGGGCTGAAGGGGCCGCTGAGGGGAGGCCTTAATCACGGCTGTCCAGAAATTCCTATTCGATAAGTAACTTTATTTTCAAATTAAAGCCTGTAAGGACTTACTGATCAAAAATGATGTAACTAAATATAAATTTTAAAAAAAAGGTTAATCATAGGTTCAGCCCGTTTTTGGAAAAAAAAAAAAAAAGAAAAATTAAAAAATTTTGAACAAATGTTAGACGTGGTATTTTCTGTTAAAAATAAATGTTATCATTGCTCCTCTTACATTTTTTGTTTTCAAAATATTCTCAATTATATACCATTTAAATGATTTTTTTTAAAAACATAGACAAAATTATGGGTTTATTTTTTATAAAATGTGAATAATTGAATGGATTTTCCTGGAGTGGCTTAAATATCGTATCTTTTATTCTTACAGTCGGACCAGAACGTAAAAAATAAAGTGGACGACTGTTGTGAACTTGAATTTCTCATTTGTCTCAGCGTAGAAGAAGAGAAACATCAGAAATAAACCCGTGGGCTCAGCACCGCCCCCTGCAGTCAGGCAGAGGTACTGCTGCCTCACCTTCTGCTTTTTCATTACGGTTCTACGTCGGATCAGCACAACTAAATACGTTCTACACATATGTAAAAGTACATGAAGTATTCTACGGACAGTGAGGACGTATAATAAAAGCGTCTGCAAACGTTACATTCGTGACGCAAAAGGCTCGACCCGGTTTGTGATGTTCTGAACAATTCTGATTATAAAAAACAAATGATCTGATTGGAATCATATGGAAATAACATTTATATCACATATCAGTCGACAAATATTCATATTTATTTGTTCATTATTTGTTTTTTTACGCACGTCCCTGGTACCGCCATGAGTTCTTATGGGCCTCCATGAGGACATTTTTGTCCAAAGCACGCTATGAGGACGAATTATATTCACAAAACCGGGAAATAAGCTGATTTGAAGACTTAGATTCAAGTCTTTAGATTTTTCCTGCCGTTTCGTAGCGTCTTCTCTCTGTCTCGGTAGTTGCGGGACTTTTATCACCGTTGTTCTGGGAGTTCCAGAGCGATTGGGACTGGACTGTCCAGCCCGGTGCCCTCGTTCAAATAATCCGGGCTCAGATAAAGAACTTGTTTTCTAGTATTCTGCCAAAACCAGAGGTGGAAAAATGCACGAACGTCTGAGCCTTCAGTTTTCTCTGGGTGTCACAGCGAGTTGTGAAGTGGACCGAGCCTCAGCGTTGTTGTGTTAGCCGCGTTAGCTTGCATGGATGAAGCGTTCAGAGGTTTTCGTTGCCCAGTTTTAGGACTTTTTGGGCGGCGTGCACTTCTCCTAAAAGGTCCCAGACAAAAAGAAATGGGACGCTCTCGTTTGTACGTGGAAACGTTCAGAACCTAGTCCAGAATACTCAGCTGTCCCCCATGACCGGAAATCACACGGTGATTTATTGACATATTATGGGATGTGATGCTGAAAGTCTCCCAAAAGTACACAACCTTTCCAAAAACTCAATTCTATTCAATGATGGCAGGAAAGAGTCAAAAAGGTCAAAGTGAAAAGACAAAAATGGTCCAAATGAGAGCGAGGCGTTCCATTTATGTTTGCTGAGGGTCTCAGCTTGTTGTTGAATGTTTCTGACTCCTGGTCTTTAGACTCCATCTAGTGGTCAGAGCTGCAAACAGCATCAGCCTGTGAAGCCCAGCTCCCCCATGTACGAACGACCTTTAACCCCCAACAGAAAACCACCTTCTGAGTCTTCCTCCTTTCATCACTGGACGCGCCTCTGAGGTGTGAAACCGAACATTGGCTCGTTTTGGTCTTTGTCAGGAACAACATGATCCCACAAACAGTTCCAGAGTTTTCAAAGGACTTTCTCTTTGGGCAGATTCAGTGCGCTGAAAGAAAAATCAATCAGAATTATTGGCAAATCTGAAAAAAAATTAAATCAGTGAAATCATTTTTGTTCATATATGATAAAAATTTGTTTGTTTTTTCTGTAGCCTTGATTTTTAATTCAGAATATTCAAAAGATCTAACCTTTAACTCAAGTAACTAATTAAAAAAAAAAACGGTACAATTTATATTTATTACTTAATTACCTGTTTCCACTTTTTTTCTTGCTACCCTCCCAAACAGCTTTTCTTGCTGTCGGCGCCATCTGATGGTGGTCAGGGGGACTCTCTGACCCCAACTGACCTCTGACCTCTCTAGCTGTGATCACTGGAGAGTCTTAGACCAGTGGGGCCGTCCTCCTCACAGTGTGTGAGGTGAGTTTGCTGACACGTCCTATTCCAGGCAGATTTTTTAATTTCCAGCCTCTTTAAACTCCTTATTTATTGATCCAACTGTGAAAACTGACATTTGAACTGTAGATTTTAGTTTTTCTCCGTTGCCAGATTTGTGCAGCTCTACAACCGGTGAAGAACATGAAGAGAATCAAGGCTGTGTCACCTCATATTTATACCCCAGTAAAACAGGAAATCATCGTTAATCCCTTCAGTTTGAGTTCCTGCTCAAACAGGCAAACCTATAAAATATAAGACAGGACACCAAAAATGCTTCCGTTACCTTTTAATAGCAAAAACAAAAAAAATTAAAGACGAAAAAATTTCCACTTTATGTTAAGAATGAAACAATTTTTTTTTTTTTTTTTTTACTTTAATAAAATGTACGATTAATTTGAATTAAAAATCATAGTTACAGACAATTAAGACATTTTTTTCTCATTTTAATTATTTGCTTAAGTGTGCCAATAATTGGAATAAAGATGGAGATTAAATTCTTAACCAAGAGATACTTCAACTTTTTCATTGTTTACATTTATTCGTTCCCTGATCCGAACGTTTAACAGACGGACACGACTCGGTTTGCTCAGATATTTATTTACACATTTAACTGGGGGCCATTATATGAAAACAAAAACAAAACAAGAAAAAAAACATTTTTTTTACAGTTTATTTACATCACCTCTAAGGTATTCTGGGAAAAAATAAAATATTAAACGGAAATTTGACAAGAAAGCAAAAAAAAAAAAGAAAAAAAAAAGGCTAAATGAATTTACATGAAAATATAAAACACGACTTAAAGCAATTAAATAGAACGAATCGACGGAAAATCTCATTAATCTTCCTCCTGTAACTGAGGACTTCATCAGTCTGGAGTCAGGAGCTTCCGGTTTCTTCTTCGTCACGTTACTTTACATTTCGACTCTGACTTTGAGTCGATTGTTTTATTTCATTTTGACCCAGGAGACTGAGCGAGGGTTTTTTTTTTTCCTCGCCGGTCTGAAAACACCTACATGTGTTTCCTTAGATCGGATTTTAACGATAAGATCTGTTTTATAGTGTTTATATTGATAATGGAACGGAGTCTTAATGTGCAGAAGTGGACAGCATTAGCCAAAGAAACAAATATCAGACATGAGCGCCAGCTACTAGCTCAAAGATCGGTACAGAAGTACAGAACCAGTACAGAACCAGTACAGAACCGGTACAGAACCGGTACAGAACCAGTCCAATCAGGCGCCGTTTTCTTTTCAGAAAGAAACTCGTCAGTGTTAGAGATCGGGGCAGACGACAGGTTTTCGCAGGTAGGAGCAATCGGAAGATCTTCCGAGTGCCGAGGAAAGCGTCGCTAATACAGAAAAAAAGGTACGAGGAAGAGTTCGCAAGTACGAGAAAGTTTTTGTAATCCGAGCAAGATATCGCAAGTATGAGGAGAAGATCTGGAAAGTATGCGGAAATGTTTTTTTTGCAAGAATAATGAAAAGCTTTGAAGTTTTTGCCCACATGAAAGATTTTTCATGGGTAGAAGAACATTTTCCAAGATCATAAAGAAACGTTTTTGCAAGTATGAGGAATGATTTCCGGCAGTACGATCGGGAAAAGGTTCGCAATCTCACACTTACCAGGAAAAGATCAAAGGAAAGGTTTAAGTATGTTTGAGGAAATGTTTGTGCAATTAGGAGAAAAACGTTTGGGCAAGTACCAGGAAAAGGATTTCGCAAGTGTGGGGAAAATATTTCATTCGCACAAGGAAAAGATCGGGAATGTATGTGAAGAAGAACTAAGCATCTTATCTGACCTCGCAGGTATGAGGTTACGTTAAAGGATGAGAGGTAAAGACATTTTCTCCTTTGGCGAATGCGATGCACTTCTGAATGTAGAATAATAAGAACATTGACCGTCCTTTAAAAGAGATCCTATTGTTAATAAAACACGAGGGAACCGGTCCAACCCAGTCCAAAAATCTAACATTCTATTTCTCCATGATGGAACTCAACATAAATAAATTGCATCCATTTTTTGCCGACTTCAAGTTGAGATTTCAGGGTTTTCAGGAAACTGGAAAAACCCTCTCGAGGATCTACAAGGTCAACGAACCCAAACCCAATACGACCTCAAGGTGTGTTTTTTTTTAAAGGATAAAAAGCGTAAAAGTGTTGATTTAAGTCCATCTGGTTCTGTCATCCAGATTAGATAAAGACTTTGAAGATGGATTCATGTGAACCTGGAGGAGAAACCTGCCGATAAGAAGAAGCCATCACCTGGAAACGGACCGTTCAGTAGTGGCAAATAAAAAAAAGTGCTGATTATTCTGAAAAATAAAAGCCTTAAAGGACTTCGGGGAAGAAAAGCGTCTCGCTCTGTCAAAAAAATAAAAACTTCTTTCTTTTTTTTTTTTGATGCAGTGACATCGTTTGAAATAAGGACCTTATAAACCAACATGTTTTGATCAGGCGGGCCTGATGGACCTTTAATAACGCCACCCCGGTTCTGTGACGTTCTGCCTGGGTAACAAAATGTACGACTCAAACAGGAAGCAGGTAGTAGTTGGGTAAAAAACGGGAGTTTGGGACCCTTGGGGGGGCCTTCGTTTTTACAATCCCATCCATTTTTTTTTACTTTTAGGATTTTAATCAGACTTTTTCTGGGTGTCTGTGTGTGTGTGTGTGTGTGTGCTTGTTTGTGCATATGTGTGTGTGTGTGTGTGTGTGTGTGTGTGTGTGTGTGGTTTTGGAGAGGTAGGAGTGACAGGTTCCATTCGTCGGACCCTGACTGGAACCCCAGGAGTGTTGAACACAGAGTGAGGCGAGACCAAACGTCGGTTCTGGTTGGATAGGATGATCAGACAAAACCTAAAGTGTCAGAGAACCTTTGGGTTTTCATGAGAACTTCTTCTGTTCTTTGGTGTTGGATGTCGTCGGGCTGAACAATATAACATTTTTACAAACGTAACCCTCCAGATCCTAGGAGCTGAAGTTAAGCATCGGCGATCATTGAAGGTTTCTGGATGCTGCAAGCGACAATCAGGCACTTCGTTTTGGATTTTTCACTTCCTTTAGGATTTTATTCAAACCTTTAAGCACGAGTTGGTTTTTATTCTTTTTCCGCTGATTTTTTCTTTGTAAGGATTTTCATACCGGTGTTACATTTAAGAGTCGGAGAGTCATTCTGATTATCTTCAAAGGCAAAAATTATTATCTGTCAGCAGGGACTCAGAAAAGCTGTTCTTCATTTCTGGAATTATTCCTTCTTTCCTAAAAGTTGTTCCTCTTTAAACGCCAAAAAGGAAATTTGTTGAGGTGGTTATATTTTCCTTATTTGTATTTCCGTTGGTTTGGTCTGTCAGCAGGATTTTGCAAAAACTACTGGATGAGTTTCTACGATACTTGGTTGAAGGATTCATGGATCTTAATGAAGGGACGGATCCTACATTTTAGAAATTATTTGTCTGAACTTAAAGACAATAATCTATAAAATGTATGAAAATCTTGGATCTTGGACGCCTCTTTTCTTTTACGACCAACAGTTCAAACTTCACGTGACGATAATGTGACAAAAAGTTCAAGAAAAGGGAGAAACGGAATGAATAAATCATCAGTTAGTGAAGTTACTTTTGATAAAGTGGAGTTTTGTGTCTGCGGTTCAGAGGGGTAACAGTAGGGGGCGATGTTTGGAGATGTGAAGTCCAGTAAAACAGAAGAGGAGGGGGGGGTCTCTGTCTTAAAGCATAAAGGTTGTTAAACTCTAAGCATCTCCTAGAGCATTAATATAAAAGTATAAACTATTTTAAGCGGAATAAAGAAAAGCCTCTAACCTTTTTTGCATTTCTACTAGCGAGAACAAAACATCTGCTGCAAAGAATAAAATGCCAAAGACCAGACGGGGGGCTGCTTCGGTATTTTTATAATGTTGCATTGTGGGAAACGGTCTCCCTTTAAGAGCTGTCCATCAATGCCCCGTCAGGTGAGTGTGGAATCTGTAAAGTTCTCTGGACCCTCAAGAAGGCCGTTTGAAAACGACCGCCGTCACACGCTCCTCGTTTTAGAGTTAGATGTGTTCAACTCGTTTCTACGCCACGGAAACTCAATGTCCTCGCCGGAAAAAGAACAAGAATTAGACAATTATTAGATGAGGGTCAGGTAGAAAGCGACAACTACGACTGACATTCTTGTCGTTAAGAGGAAAAGTTCCAACATCTACGAGAAACATTCTTGTTAACATGTGGAAAAGATTTTGTAGTGATGAGAAAAGTTCTGGGAATTATCGAGAAAATCTTGAAAATCTGAGAAAAGATTTTGGGAAACCTTTTATAATTGTGAGGAAATGGTTTAATAATTCTGTAGAAATGCTAATTATGAGTTAACGGTTCCTGCGTCGGTGAGAAAAGTTCCTGTGATTATGAGAGAGCGTCAGAATATTATGACGTAATTATTTCCCGCTATGTTATTTAAATGTTTGTTAATAAAGAGAAAACATGACAAACGTTTGTAATTATGAGAAAAGTTGCTGCAAACATGTGAAAACTTTTGCTGATTATGAGAAAAGCTCCCGTTCCGCAGAAAAAGGTAATTATGGGATAAGATTTTGAGTCTATGTGAAACTTTCTTATAATTATTAGAAGATTCTTTTTTTTGACAATTATTATTAAGGACGAGTTGCTATTTTGAGAAAATGGTTAATTAAGACAATCTCTTTTTTGCATATATTAGAAACTTTTGATAAATTATGAGACAAATTATGAAACAACATTTGGTGACTGTGAAAAAAAAAAAAGTTATGAACTTTTTCAGAAATGCTAAACTTTTTTTTCGCTTTTCGGAGAAAACGTTTTGCATTTATGAAAAAAGGACATGACGAGTGAATGTCGCTCGTCCAGGAGAAAAGTTCTCGCGATTGTGACGTGAAAAAAAACTTTTGCGTAATTATGAGAAAATATACGTCTATTATGAGAAAAGTTATCGGAATTATACGAGAAATTATGCGAAAAGATGTCGTAATTAAGAGGAGGCGGCGTTGCAATTGGGAGAAAAAGGGTTTGATATTTACGAGAGAGTGTTTATTACGGAAAAATAATGCGATGATCACAAATTTGATTGTAAAAATGAGGAACTTTTTAGTAATGATGAGAAAATATTGAGATTAAAGACGTCTAATTATCTTATTTTTTTTTGTCTTTGCTGAACGCAACAACCCTCTGCACTACTACCCCACCAGCCCCTCCCCTTATTCAAAACACCATGTTTTTGGTTAAATATGAAAATATGAGAAGGCAAAGACGTTAAATCTCATCTACGACCCGGACTTCCCGGCGCGGGTTCCCGGCGTACTCGGATCCAGAGGCCTGTAAATGCTGTAAATGCTGTGAATGCTGTAAATGCATCAGATGAATACGGTAGTGTGACGTCAGAAGCGCGACATTAATAGTCGACCAGCAGAGGTCATTTCTACAAGCCTTTAGAAAAATCATTAGCACCGAAAAATGAGAGTCTTTAGAATTACACAGGGCGTAATGCTCGACGTTAGTGGTGTTTGTGTCCTAAACATGGAGGCAGAATTACCCCCAGCTGTTCAGCGACAGGGGGGGGGGGACACATAGAAATTGTCAGTTTTCAGTTCCCAGCTTTTCGTAGGCTGGTGAAATCGTGTCATTCCCACCGTAGAATCTGTACGGTGAAATAGTGACAGTGGTCCGCTTTGCCTTCCCACTCTGGGTCAAAACAGATTCCTGCTGGCTAGCTGCTCTTCTCTGGCTCTGCTCGGCTCATTTCACACCGGCTTCCATCTACGGGGATGGCTTCATGTTCACTTCTAGCTTCGTAGCTGAACGTCTGAAGTGACTGTTTAGCCTCAGGCTACCTAGCTTCAAACTTCACAGCTAAGCGCTGTTGGTAGCTTAAAAGCTGACATCATGAGCTAGCTTCAAACTTCACAGCTAGCCCCCGTTGTTAGCTTAAATGCTGACATCGTGAGCTAGCTTCAAACTTCACAGCTAGCCCCTGTTGTTAGCTTAAATGCTGACATCATGAGCTAGCTTCAAACTTCACAGCTAGCCCCTGTTGTTAGCTTAAATGCTGACATCATGAGCTAGCTTCAAACTTCACAGCTAGCCCCTGTTGTTAGCTTAAATGCTGACATCATGAGCTAGCTTCAAACTTCACAGCTAGGCCCTGGTGTTAGCTTAAATGCTGACATCACAAGCTAGCATTAAGCTCTGGGGTTCGTGAAGAAAGTTGCCATTAGCATCAGCATTAGCTAATGTTAGCTTCTCAAAGCGGGGCTGGCGTTTTTCTCCGTCTCTTTGATCCCTTCCTTCATCAACGCAGAGAACACCTGCGTCAGAGCAGAAAATGTTGGAAATATTATTACACAAACGCAAGTTCTGTGATTAATGAACATCAGATGAGCCAGAAACACATTCAGCGACACTGACCTGAGCCCAGCGGCGGTTCCTGCTGATCATGTGTGTGTTGGCCATGGAGATGAAGAGTGTGTGCGACTGCAGGTCCTCCGGTAGGCGGGTCAGGAACTGAGCGATGTGGATGAAGTCCATCTGGAGCAGGATGTCCTCGAAGAGACGCAGGATGCCCAGCCCCGTCCGAAAGAGGCTCTCCTCGCCGTCCCGGCAGAAGACGTCCCACACCCGACACGCCACGTCCAGAGGGAGGGACTTACTGTACAGGGTGAAGATCCTGAGGACGGACAGGGGAACATAGAAGAGCTTCTAAGCTATGATTTCATTTGAAAAGCAAACATCTACTGTGAGCAGGAGAGTCGGGTGTTCGTAGGTGAAGAAATTTTAACTGATAGGGATCCAGAACAATATTCCACTAGAGGGCTGGAAAGACTCAACTCACCAGTCGATGAGATAGAGGTCAGGGGTCAGGTTGTTGATTTGGAAGTGGTTGAAGAGACGAGGCAGATTCTCCTCAAAGAAAACCTCAAAGGCCGCAAAATACTTCAGCATCTGAGAGAGAAAGAGAGGAAAGAGAAGTAAGAAGCAGAACATGAAAACCCCCCTTCTCTCCGACAAGACGGTTCCATGGCTCTAGTGCCTCTGTGATGTGATGACATGACTCTAGTGCCTCTGTGATGTGATGACATGGCTCTAGTGTCCCTGTGATGTGATGACATGGCTCTAGTGCCTCTGTGATGTGATGACATGGCTCTAGTGTCCCTGTGATGTGATGACATGGCTCTAGTGTCCCTGTGATGTGATGACATGGCTCTAGTGTCCCTGTGATGTGATGACATGGCTCTAGTGCACCTGTGATGTGATGACATGGCTCTAGTGTCCCTGTGATGTGATGACATGGCTCTAGTGTCCCTGTTATGTGATGACATGGTTCAACAACCCCTGTGATGTGATGAGGTGGCTCTAATGCACCTGTGATGTAATGACATGGCTCTAGTGTCCCTGTGATGACATGGCTCTAGTGTCCCTGTGATGTGATGACATGGCTCTAATGCACCTGTGGTGTAATGACATGGCTCCAGTGCCTCTGTGATGTGATGACATGGCTCTAATGCACCTGTGATGTGATGACATGGCTCTAGTGTCCCTGTGATGACATGGCTCTAGTGTCCCTGTGATGTGATGCCATGGCTCTAGTGTCCCTGTTATGTGATGACATGGCTCTAGTGTCCCTGTGATGTGATGACATGGCTCTAGTGTCCCTGTGATGTGATGACATGGCTCTAGTGTCCCTGTGATGTGATGACATGGCTCTAGTGTCCCTGTGATGTGATGACATGGCTCTAGTGTCCCTGTGATGTGATGACATGGCTCTAGTGTCCCTGTGATGTGATGACATGGCTCTAGTGTCCCTGTTATGTGATGACATGGTTCAAGTGCCTCTGTGATGTGATGACATGGCTCTAGTGTCCCTGGTATGTGATGACATGGCTCTAGTGTCCCTGTGATGTGATGACATGGCTCTAGTGTCCCTGGTATGTGATGACATGGCTCTAGTGTCCCTGTGATGCGATGACATGGCTCTAGTGTCCCTGTGATGTGATGACATGGCTCTAGTGTCCCTGTGATGTGATGACATGGCTCTACTGTCCCTGTGATGTGATGACATGGCTCTAGTGTCCCTGTGATGTGATGACATGGCTCTACTGTCCCTGTGATGTGATGACATGGCTCTAGTGTCCCTGTGATGTGATGACATGGCTCTAGTGTCCCTGTGATGTGATGACATGGCTCTAGTGTCCCTGTGATGTGATGACATGGCTCTAGTGCCACCGTCTGCGTACCAGCTCGTGGTCGACTCTGAAGAAAGCCATCTGACAGGGTTTATTGAGCAGGTTGGCGAATGTGATGAAGGCCTCAGCCTCCTCCAGGTTGAGGATGAGTACAGCCGCGATGAAGGACATGCCCTGGACCTGAGACACAGACGGCACATCGTCAGTCGCTGACATCATCGCAGGTAGACTATTTCTTTTTTGATATCACTTCTGGGGGCGGAAGAAAGGGAAACTCACGTAGCCGATGTCAGGTCTGTAACAGGTGTACGCGCCCAGAACGCTGTGGAGGAGGTCGTGGTAGGGACCACCCTTCAGAGGAGGAAGAGGAGGACAAGGACGAGTGGAGGATGGTTTCACACAACGTGAGAATTAAAGGAAACAGACGAGCGTTTTACCTTCTGGAAGATGAAGAGGGAGGGGAATGTCCTGGAAATGTCCAGTTTGATGAGGTCCAAGCTGGACTCTCTGTCCGCCAGAGACGCACCTTCTGTTAGAGACAGACCCGCCAGAAATGTCAATGTGTCACAAATATTATCCCCCAAATATTATCCCTCAAATATTATCCATCAAATATTATCCCTCAAATATTATCCATCTAAACAAAAACCGTTCATCCCCCTCTCTGAGGGTTCTTAGAATTAAGTTCTTAGAACTATATAAAGATGGATAGGCCTTTGGGACATCGGCTGGGAAATCTCCACAGAGGGAATCTATCAGGTGGTTACGGAGAAAAGAAACAAGAATAAATGTGCAAAAAAAGGAATATTACATTAAAAACTAAACAAAGAAATTGAAACGGTGTGATCTTGAAAAATAAAAAAGGGTAAAATTACAAAGCTTTTATGCATTACTATCTAATTCTGGGACACGAAACATCCTAATATTAGTAAAACATAATTAAAAATGTAATTTACCAGCTTATTTCAAGGTCCTTTCTCTAAATCAGATTTTTTTTTATTTTAAGGAATCTAACCGAGAAAATTTTCACTTTTTTTATCGGCAGATTTTCTGACTTATTCCAAGTAAAAAACAACCTAGTATTCTTTTTTTTTAACTTATTTTTGAAGGTTTTTTTTTTCCAGTGTCTGTCCCATGTCAGAAGAGTTGTGCAGAATAAAGAAAAGCAGTGGATCCTCCTAAATAAGATCTCAGAAATATTCAGGTTGATTTTTATCCTCCACCTTCAGATGAAAGAAAATACTGTACGTCCGTTTCAAACCTTTGTCTGTGTGTATCTCTGCGTGATATAGTTACAACCACAAGATGGCAGTGGAGAGTTCTGACGACCACAGAACTCTGGATGGTGGAAGAGGATGAGATGATGTAAATAAAAGCAGAGAAAAAACAAAGACGGTGACGCGAGGCGATGCTCTGTGAGGTCAGCAAACACTCGATACCTGGATGGAGAGGTTCTTGTCTGTTTCGTTCCTCATCTCACCCTCTTCATCCTCATCATGTCCGTAGACACGTGTCACATCCTGTTGCACCTCTTACCAGCAGTTTCCAGAAAATGTGCACAGATACAGATGAGGTGACTGCAGCGTTCGGATCCTTCTTAGAGCTAACCCAGCCTCGGACCCGGATACTCGTGTCTAAGTGCGGGTGATGTGTCGGGCGTTTAGGAGTGTCGTACCGCTCTCGCTGTCGTTGACCGAACTGGTTTCGCTGTAACTCCTCCACTTCTCTTTGGCTCTGGACAGGAAGATCTCGTACAGCTCTGCACAAAGAGAGAAGAACATCGAGACTGTGGATCCTTCATCCAGCGACTATCAATCACTCTGAACTGGTTTAACTGGTTTACACAGCCTCTCCAGGCCCCTCTGTTCCTTATAAACCCAGTGGAAGTATAACGGGCCCGGCTCTGAAACAGCAGCAGAGGTAGTAACAGAGACGTAACAGAGATCTGTGTAAATGAGAGGCGGAGAGGCGGGGCGGGGCTGGAACCTTTCGACAACGCATTAGTTATAAGTCTTTAAACCAGATCGTAGCAGTTAGCGGCAAACTCGAAGAACATGACACCTCCCACCAGAAGCTGGAAGTACCGGGTCACACTTTGCATTTTATCTGCCCGTGGGGCCCGGCACGCTCTTTGAATCAGAACACCGGTGCGGCGCCGTTCTGCCTCCGTCTTGTTGAGTGTAAACAACAAAAGCCGTCTCAGAGGACGGCCTTCGTCTCGGCTCTGTCGTCTGATCTCTGTGCGTAAAGGCCGAGTGAACATCGCTGAGTCGGTGCAGAAAACTTCAGACAAGAAAAGTTCACCATGTCTCACCAGCAGGTGTCGCACTCGAGTCGGATGGAGAGGATAAACTGGAGCGTAAACAGGAAACCTGCACCCTTTCATGTTTCAACCGTTAACTTTCTTCTTCTAAGCTTCAGAGAAAACAGAAAAAGCCCGTTGACCCATAAAGCCGACTTTGGCCCGACAGAACTTCTTCTCTCCGGGTCATTTATGAATTAATAATGGTCGACAACAGACGTTCAGATGACGGCCTGGCCCGACAGACGAGATATGATCCAGTTTGGGCTCTGGGTACATGAAGGGAGAGTAATGCAGAGAAAAGACGGACCCTCTGTGGGTCCGTCCGTGCAAATCTCCCACAGCAGACGTAGAACGTGATGTTTTTTCTATTTTCTCTAATTGCGTTCTGCATTTTAGCCGCTCACACCGACCAGATTCTTCATCTCTGAATGGCAATAACAGAAACGTAACGAGGTAAAGTTCCTCATCCCATAAATAAATGAAGAATATTACATGAGGCTCGGTTAAAAATCTCCCCTAGAAACGTTCTTCACAGGGATCATCACGACCATCTCATGGAGCTTCTCACTTCCTGCCCGAGGCCGTTAGCCCGAAGATGGCTGTGAAAGACGAAGAAACGTACTGAATGTGTGTGTGCGTTCCTACCTGGTGTGATGTTGAGCTCATTGCCGATGGCGAGGCTCCACACTCTTCCTCTGACGCTGGGAGGAAGGCCCTGCCACCAGAGCTCCCTGACGCGCCTCGTTCCCTTCCTGCACACACAGACAGGACCAGGTAGACGAATGTGATTCACAAACACACACACACACACACACACACAGAGCGCACACCAGCACTCACACACGCGCACATGCACACTCACACATGCATACACTCACATGCAGACACAAATACACACTCACACACACACACACACACACACACACACAAGCATGCAAACAGAAACACAGCCGGACAAATTCACACAAACACACATATGCACACTCACACATGCATACACTCACATGCAGACACACATACACACTCACACACTCTCTCACACACACACACGCAGACACACACACACGCACACAGAGCAGTGAAGACCTACATGGTGTCCCAGTGCGGCAGGATCTCCGTGTTCCAGACAACCATGGCGCTGGAGATGCTGTCCTCCTGCCTGTGTCTCTCCTTCATCTGACGCTTCTTCCTCTGGGCTTCCTTCAGCTCTGAGGGAGACAGAGAGAGACGATGATGATGATGATGATGATGATGATGATGATGATGATGATGTGATCACATCTGCACCAGATAATGTGAGTTCACGTGAGGTTGGGATCAGGTGGAGGGCGGCCTTACCTCTCCTCTTGGCTCCTGCCACCATCTCCTCGTACTCCATTTTGTGTTTCAGAGTTTCCTCCACAGATTTAGCAGGTAGGTTCCTGCAGGACAGACGGACGATTGATTTCTCCCCATAGATACACCAGTTAAAGAATATTAAAATATTTAATCTAGTCACACGTTTTTCAGGCTGGACTAAAAAGTCCGACTGCTACTCACGCTGGCCGGTCCTCCAGGATGAGAGCGGTGGTGGAAAGAGGCTCAAAGTCCAGGTTCTTCCTCCTGCCGCCAGTCAGCGAGTGGTGAGGAGAGGTGGTCCCGCCTGAGTCCTTCTCCTCGTCCTCCTCCTCCCCCTCCTCCCCTTCCTCCTCCTCCTCCTGTGGACACCAAACAAACAAAGCGGCGGCGCTCGAGTCGTTTGGTTTGGCTCAGTGGGTTTCAATAACGGACTGAAATTATCCGCAGGAATCATCTGTGGACGATTTCACGCCTGAAAGTCCAGATGAAGAACCAAACGACGCTTCAGATTTTCTTTTATTTCATATATTTTGATTAAATTAGGATTTCTTTCACTTTGCAATTCTGCAACTACACCCACAGAAACTTTTCATGGCATAACCTGCTTCCTGCATAGTGGCAGCAACAACATCAATCATGGATGATTGATGTTGTTGCTGCCACTACGCCATTATTACTATGACATCACAACCAGGACCACCAGCTCCAAGTGTAACAATCCAGACCCTATTTTCTTTTATGTGAAGCCGAGATGATAAGACTCCGACAGCTTTATGGGCGCAGCTCGTTGGGTGGCAGCCATGTATGCTGACCAGATCAGCTGAGTTTCCTTCTCATTTGTAGGGAAACATTCTAATTCTCCCGTTTTCAGCCCCTCTCTTAATAAATTGAACGTTTGAGCACATTTATGCATTTCTTTTCAAATTACTTTTAATGTCTTTGTCATCGTCATTGCACAGGTACAACGAAAATATGAGTGCTCCACCCGATCGGAGCACTTAAAAAGTATTTAAAAAAGAAAACACAAAGCTAAACAACACAAATAAGGACTCTATATTATATATATATATATATATATATCTCATATATATATATATATATATATATATATATATCTCATATATATATATATATATATATATATATATATATATATATATATATTTAAAATATCAATTACAACAAGTCTTGGTGATCATTATGTAAAAATGCAGTGGTGGAGTTTTTGCACATGAGAGTATAATTATCATTATTAATAATAATAATAATAATAATAATACATTTAATTTATCACGCACTTTAAATTTGGAATTATTGCACAGAATGTAATCACGTGACCAGGCACTTATTACACGTTATTGAAGATTAACAATTAACAGTTTTTATCTGTCAGTGACTGGATGAATGTGTGTGTGTTTGTGAGTGTGTGACTATGTGTGTGTGTGACTGTGTGTGTGTGTGTTTGTGTGTGTGTCTCTGTCTGAGTGTGTGTGTGCGTGTGTGTGTGTGTGTGTGTGTGTGTGTTGGGAGGGTGTGAGTCTGTTTGTGTGTGTGTGTGTGAATTTGTGTTTGGAGGGTATGAGTCTCTTTGTGTGTGACTGTGTGTGTGTGTGTCTGTGTGTGTGAATGTTTGTGTGTGTGTTTGACTGTGTGTTGGGAGGGTGTGAGTCTCTTTGTGTGTGACACTGTGTGTGTGTGTGTCTCTGTGTTCGTGTGTTTGTGTGTTTGTGAGTGTGTGACTGTGTGTGACTCTGCGTGTGTGTCTGTGTGTGTGTGTGACTGTGTGTGACTCTGTGTTTGTGTGTGTGAGTGTGTGTGTGTGTGTGTGTGTGTGTGTGTGTGTGTGTGTGTGTGTTGTCTGCACAGTAAATGGTTCCTTCATAGAAGTGGGGCAGCTGTAGGTCAACAAGACAACAAGCCTTTTATGAACTGATTCCCGAGAATGACCAGCAGGGGGAGATGGAGCGCCTCGAGTCAAACACTAGGTCATCAGTTTCTTTGTGAAGGGAAAGTCATGTGTGTGGGAATCATGTGACCAGAGCGGTGCCTATGCAGGAACGTTGGCCGTGACAGCAGCTCCGTCAGTAAAAGACAGTAAAGCTGTCAGAGGTCATGATGTCGACGGCAGACTTTGGACTACAGGGAGGAGAAAATCATTTCTATAACTATATGTAAGAGTTCTGGAGAGGAGTTTCTCCCCGGTGCAGGAGGGATCCAAAGCTTAGAAGTTAAGAAGGTTCTGTCAGCTGTGAAATGATGATGATGATGTTCAAGTACAAGACCTCTTGGTGCGTTCAAGGTGAGCAGAGGGTCCGGTTAGGGAGCCTCGGATTTGTGTCTCTATGCCGACGATGTGATTCTGTTGGGTCCACAGTCAGATAAAGTTCTGGGTCTTTTTAATCCCTTCTGCCAGATGTACTGGTTTGAACTGGGTCATCCAGCAGACAGACCGACCAACCTGCCAGAACGTAATTGTTGCTATTTTATTTTTTTATTACAGTCTAGTCCAGTGGTCACCAACTTCTTCCAAGTCAAGTCGTGACTTTTCACGGGACAATACCGGCCAAGATTTACTATTCTCAAGAAAATAAGGTCCACAAACGTTTAAATGATAAATAAATCTGTTTTGTTTTTCTACAACCAGCCAAATGATATTTTTAATTCTGGCAATTTCTGCTTTTCTCAAAGCCCAGCATGAAGTGAAATACTTTCACGGTCTGTTGAAAATTGGCCTAGAAGGCTGAAATGATCAGATGGACTACAAGTATTTAATTCTGAATGAAGCTAAACCTTCTGAAAGTCAGTTTGATGCTGTGACTGCAGTGGGTGTGGGACAATCAGGGGTGGGAGGGAGGAAGAGGGTTTAGACGAGTGTGCGCTAATGGTTTTAGCATGGATGCTACAAAATTATTATTATATATGCAACAAAATACATAATATTTGAAATCAAGTCAATCAAATAAGTTAAAAATCAAGAATAATGAGGTTGAAATAGAGAATGGAATGTATGAAAATAATTTTCATAGATATTAAATTATGTTATTTAGCACATATAACTCTTGTAAACAAATTGTCTTAAAACGATTAAGAACTAGATATTGAACTAGAACTCTTTATACATTTTTTCCTCTTCATTTGTTGCTCATATAAATAATCTTCTGTTTGGGGAAACCCTCAGAAGCAGCACTGCAGAAAAAAAAACAGTGATACGAGTTCTAACTCTATCAAACCCTTACCAATCAATCAACACACTAAATACCTTAAACTTCTAGGATTTAGTTTACGTCAACATGTAAAGATGAAAAAGAATTGCCGCGCTGCATTCAGAGGCCGTCTGGAATCGGTTAAAGGAGTAAAGCAGCTTTTACAACGCTTTAAAAAAAAAAAAATTTGAATATGTAACTGAATTGTAAAAAAAAATGTTAGATTATAAATAAGATGGTTAGAAAAACTGAAGTACAATATACTGTCAGATGAAGAACACAGAACCTATAATGGAGGTATAACTGCTATATCTATACGTCTATCTGCTTTCTATCGACATTCAATCTCAGCCATGACAAAACTCTGCGGTTGAAGGCCATAGCATTATAATACATACTTTTGGCACAAACTCAATTCAAAGGAGACGGTTTGAAGCCATCCTCAGCCTTCCTCTTTCTCCTCCTCTCAAACTTAGCGTCTGACGTGTCAACCGACCGAGGCGAGCAACATGTGGTCGGCTCCTTTCCCTGATGAATCATCTCGCTGCAGCTGCCATCGTGTGGGCAGAGCGAGCGGAAAGGCCGGCGGCCTCCGAGCAGCACAGTCACGTCGGAGATCCTCCCAGAGACCGGAGGAGAGAGACGGCCGGAAAAAGAAGATCCGGCTGCCTGGATATCGCTCCACATCAGGGCCAGATGTAAATCAGATGTTGTTAGAACTCTGAGCCAACTTTCATAGACCAGAAAGAAAGAACTGGAAGTTTTGGGTTGTTGTTCGGTGGGGAAGCGAAACTAAACTGGAACTTTTGGGGTCAAAGATCAGCGGTACATCTGAGAAGAACATTCAAAAAAATAGGACCCCAAGAGGACCTCCGAGGCTTGGTTCCGGCTATCATTGCTAAAGCTAGCAATGTCAGCGATACGTTTGGCTAATATCAGCTATCAATGCTTAAGTTGGCTAATGTCAGCTATAATTGCGATTGTCATCTATCATTGCTAAAGCTAACTAATGTCAGCGTTACATTTGGCTAATATCAGCTACCATGGCTAAAGTTATCTAGCTAAGTCAGCTATAATCACTAAGTTAGTTTATGTCAACTATCATTACTGAAGTTAGCTAAGGACAGCTATAGCCACAAAGGGCAGCTAATGTCGGCTATAAGTGCAAAGGTAAGCTAATGTCAGCAATCATGGCTAAAGTTAAGTAATGTTAGCTATGTTCTCTAAAGTTAGCTAAAGTCATAATTGCGCAAGATAGCTTATGACAGCTATCCCAGCTACAATCCCTAGCAGCTGAAACTACGACTCGGTTCCAGAAGAAGTCCGAGTCAAAGTCAGTCAAAGTCGTCTGACACAAACTGGGGGCCTTTGCGCATCAGAAATTAATTAATATTCACCTGGAACTGAGCCAGAGGCTTTTATCTCGCTATACCAGCTATACCTTTAGCAGCTAAAGCTAAACGGTGTCTGGGAACGCTCCCCACTGAGGCTGGAATCATTCAGAGACTGCAGTCCGCAGGTAAAGCCGGATTTAGGGACAGATTTTAGTCAAACATACTTGGAATATTTGTCCTACCGTTATTCCCACGGTTCTTGTTTGACTTTTTGATTTTATTAACGATGATAAATTGTACATTTTGCCTATAAACCTGATATAGTGTTTATGGAGGCTGAATAATCCTGCTTCCTGTAGTGGTGGGTTATTAATGTCTGGCTCAAAGGTACTGGAGCTGAAGTAAACATCAAGCCCTGATGTAATTAACATTCAGAGAAGGTACCGTGTGTGTGTGTGTGTGTGTGTGTGTGTGTGTGTGTGTGTGTGTGTGTGTGGGTGTGTGTGTGTGTGTGTGTGTGTGGTGGTGGAGGACACCACCTGCTCCAGAGCAGCTGTGTGTGTTGAGACTGTTCACGTGTGTCATTTCTGGAAGCGCAGCAAGTGGGGAGAGAGAGCGCACAATTATTATTAGTGAGTGTGTGTGTGTGTGTGTGAGTGTGCATCTCGGCCATGACGGTTGCCTAGCGACCACATACACACACAGTAAATTAATTTCCCAGCCAACATACTGCACATAAAACAGACGCCTGCTAACAGCATCAGCCTCTCCTGGCATGAGGAAAACTGAGCGGACAAAAGCAAGAAGACTCGGATCAGCCATAACATTACAACCACCGACAGTTAAATAAACGGCGGTGGTACACCTGTGCTTTAATCAAATATTTTAAACTACTCAATGGGATAAAGTAATTATATTACTGGAACCTTATATATCTAGAGTGGTGACAAAGATCTATTTATTAATGCCGCAGGGATATTAATACAAAACCCATCTGACACAATAAGAAACTAAATCAAATTTGTCCTTATGTTCAGTACTTGAGTAAATGTACAGAGCACTGATACTTTCATACTCTATGTGCATTTTACTGATACTACATAACTTTAAGTAAAGTATTAAATGCACATGTCTTACTTGTAGTGGAGTATTTTTCAAAGTGAGGTTAAGAATGATTATCTTGTTACGGTGGTACCTGTCAGTGAGATGTATCAGACAGGAAGTGAACATTCTGTCCTGAAGTTGATGTTGGTATGAGGAGATTTTGTATAATTGTTATTTGGTTCTGATGATTCAAGCAGGAGAATTTGAGGAATGCCCGCTGTCAGTCACGTGACATCAGAGCCCTAACCCAGATCCTCGTTTGGTTTTGCTATCCTCCGCTTAAGCCCAGACTTTCCTCTCACCAGGCCACATCCACCAACTCCTCTAGGAGGATTCCAAGGCGTTCCCAAGCCAGCCGAGAGATGTCATCTGTCCAGCGTGTCCAGGGTCTTCCCCGGGGTCTCCTCCCAGAGGGACAAGCCCGAAACACCTCCCCCAGGGAGGCGTCCGGGGGCATCCTAACCAGATGCCCGAACAAACTCAACTGACTCCTCTGGATGCGGAGGAGCGGCGGCTCTACTTTGAGCCTCTCTCGGATATCTGAGCTCCTCACACCATCTCTAAAGCTGAGCCCAGCTAACCTGCGGAGGAAACTCATTTCAGCATGGCGGAGTCCAACCGCAACTGGAAACGAGTCTGACTTACTGCAAACAACATGGGAACCAGACTCTTGACTCTGACAGTACAAAGATTGGACTCCTTCTTCAGCCTGACGGTATCCCTCACCTCTGGGGTCCACCAGCAGGTTCGGGGAGTAACCCAAGACTAGCACCTGCAGCCGCCTCTGCAATGGCAGCACGGAACATGGACCACTCACTTTTGAAGCTCAGGTTCCTCAAACCTCAAAATGTGACCATCGTGGACAGGAAGTTGTTGTGATGTTGGTGTTTGTGTGTGTTTAAAGAGCCAACCTGCTGCGTGGACAATGAAGAGGCGGGGTCTTTCGTTGAATCGCCATCTCTGGCTGCTGGCCGGCCAAACAAACGCCATCCCATAGCGTTACGGGACAGCGCCTTGGGCTCTTTGGCTTTCCTAGAGAAGAGGCTCCTGAAAGAGACGAGAACAACGGGTATGATTATCATCACTTCTTCTCTGCTGGAACTCAAAGGTTAGAAAGAGAACAAGGGCCAAACGTGAAGAATATTCTGGTTCTGATTCTAGAGAGAAAACTCAGTAAGTTTGAATTATGTTTGAGTTTTCTTCCTTCTGGCTCTGAATTTATCTTCAATTCTTCTAGCACCTCTGAATTTGATGTCAGAATTTTAACTTAGATCTCTACTTCATTTTTTTAACCAGTTCAGTCAAAATTCTAACTTTATTTTCACTATTTCCAAATAGTTCTGACTTTAAAGTAAGAATTCTAACTTCATCTCCAGTTCCTCTCCAAGTTCAGTTATAACAATATCTTAACTCACTACTTGTTCATCTAAGTTTAGGTTTAAATTACAAAATTTATGTTAAACTTTTACATCGAATTCTGACTTAAAAGCAATGATTCTAACTTCATTCTCTATTTTCCCTACAGTTTTAGTCAGAATCCTCAGTTTATTCTCTATTCTTAAAGCTTATTCCAGTTTAAAAGGCAAAAATTATGACTTGACTTTCTTTTTTTTCAACTAATTCTGACTTTCAAGTCCAAAATTCTGATACCGTTGTCACTCTCTTTGACATTAAAGTGAAAAAATCAAACTTAATTCTCTCTATTCTCACAAAGTAAGGTCAGGATTCAAACTTAATTCTCTTTTCCTTCATCTAATTCTACAATTAAAAGTAGGAAATTCTAACTTAATTCTCTATTTATATCTAAAACTAAGTTGAAAGTGAAAATATTAACTGGAATTAAGTTTTATAAACTAAAACTTAACTGGTTTACTTTGCGGAAACAAGCAGATTAAATTATGTAACGTGAGTGTTTCTTTAAAAATCAACCAGACGTGGATTATCCGAGCATTCCTTTCAGGACCCCGGCGAGATGAAACGTTGTGCAGTCTGAAAGTTGCAGAAAAACCCTTTCGGTTCCTCAAACAGATGAGGAAGAGCTGCGGCCATGAATAGTCAAGACGTAATGTGGTGAATTAAACCGAATCATCGTTCCGACCACAGTCGTGCAGCCGAAGCAGCTTTTTAAAGAAGTCGCTTCGTCAGCACTTTTTCATCAAGCTGGTCGGTTGCCGGGAGGTCAGAGAGGGAGGAACTGCTCCGACAGCCGAGCAAATATTAGTCCTCTCCTCTAAGCGGGCTCTTGAGAGCAGAGAGGTACCAGAAGCGTGTTTGCCTTCAGAGGACACGCTCACCGCTTCATATCACATTAGCGCCGAGGGAAACTCTTTTCCTGTCGATGGAGATCCCGGTCTGCTCTAAGTGGGAGGTACCGTCATTCATTCAGGGGATTGTGTGCATCCAGGCACTTAGGAAGGCCTTTTGGGTGAGGGGTGCCAAATTGAAAAAGCCACAAGTGTAACCTTATATCACTTAATTTTTAAAAATATATATATTTCCATGTACCGCAGAGAAAAGTTTGGTTTGTGCGCCCCCACCGCGTTCTCTCTGACCCCTTCTTCGAAGCCTTTTCAAGGCGGGTCTGATGTGCCTTTCTTTGACCCCTCGGTTCTGTGTAAGAGCAGTGGAGGAACAATGGTCATCCAGGTTGTTCCACGTCTAATGTTTCGACAAGTGTGTGACAGTAATGGCTCATGGTCCGACTGAGGACTGGAGACCACCGTCTCACCTTCTCCGGTCTAGAGCTGGTCTACAGACATGTAGTTGGCTGGCCGTCCATATTATCTAGACTAGAGCTGGTCCAACAGTCCATGCTCTCCAGACTACAGCTGGTCTACCGACCTGTAGTATCCTAGCAGTCCATGTTCTCCAGACTAGAGCTGGTCCAACAGTCCATGTTCTCCAGACTAGAGCTGGTCTACCGACCTGTAGTATCCTAGAAGTCCATGTTCTCCAGACTAGAGCTGGTCTACTGACCTGTAGTATCCTAGCAGTCCATGTTCTCCAGACTAGAGCTGGTCCAACAGTCCATGTTCTCCAGACTAGAGCTGGTCTACCGACCTGTAGTATCCTAGAAGTCCATGTTCTCCAGACTAGAGCTGGTCTACCGACCTGTAGTATCCTAGAAGTCCATGTTCTCCAGACTAGAGCTGGTGTACCGACCTGTAGTATCCTAGCAGTCCATGTTCTCCAGACTAGAGCTGGTCTACAGACCTGTAGTATCCTAGCAATCCATGTTCTCCAGACTAGAGCTGGTCTACAGACCTGTAGTATCCTAGCAGTCCATGTTCTCCAGACTAGAGCTGGTCTACCGACCTGTAGTATCCTAGCAGTCCATGTTCTCCAGACTAGAGCTGGTCTACAGACCTGTAGTATCCTAGCAGTCCATGTTCTCCAGACTAGAGCTGGCCTACAGATGTTCTCCGGACTAGCAGTGGTCTACAGACCTATAATAGTCAAGTAGTCTCTGTTTTTCAGGACTATGGTAAAAAAAAACGTTGTTTTTTATGTTCAATGAAGACACACCAACAAAAGCATAGTTACGAATATTATATTCTATTTATTCAAGGAGATACCCCGGAATTATAAACATTGCACCTTTAATATGGGGAGTCTGGGGATTCCCACCACTTGAGGCATTGAGTAATTTTTTGGTTTGTTCTGGAAACAGAACTATCCACCAGAACGGTCCAGGTCGTATTGGTACCAATGGAAACAGCTTACACTCAAAATGATCAATGAGATCAATTATTAGCAAGATGAAGAGTGATGGATGGATCCAAACCCATTCCTCAATCCCCCTCCTCATTCAACCTATGACGAAGGACACATGGAAAGGGAGCCGGTTGATCAGAACATTTACTTGATTTTATGAATGGATCAAGACAAACATTCTCTAAATGCAGGTGATGGACCTTCAAAGGTTTTGTCAGCAACTTTGGGCCGACGGTTTCAACGCGGCGGCATTCCCGATTATATTTGCTATGACTGGCTTTGATGTCCTCCCCCGTTCACAGCCAGCATGAATGTCCATTCTACTTCCTCAGTCTGGATATCCACGCCGTACAAACCCAAACCAGTCCTGGCCCAAATTTAACACAAACAGAATATCCTAGTGGTGCCAGTCAGACAGGATTTCATAGCAATGTTGATCAAATACAAGAAATGCCTCTTAGGCAATAGATTATAGCGTGACTGGGAATCGTTCAACATTTTCACTTCCCTCGTGGCGTTCCCTTAATTCCTTTATAAACAGGCTAAAGTTTCACTCTTGTTACTATCAGGACTTGTTGACATTTGTTTGCAGAAACTTTGCAACCCTCCAACATGGAAATCCTCCCAGAATCTCTCATAAAAAAGCTTGATAAATAAAATCACTGCGATATTCAGCCTGACATCATGGTAACAATCTTTACGAGCCAAGTCTGTCCTGTTGTCACTGTTTTCTTTAATTCACCCTTTCTTTTATCTGTAACCTGTTCTGTGTCGCAGAGGGGCTGGAACCTAACCTGGCTGGCGTTGGGTGGGAAGGGAAAAGAGACCAGTTCATCATAGGGTCAACACGTAGAGAAAGACAACCAATGGCAGAGTACTGGAGTACTCGGAAACCAGAGTACTCGGAAAGAACCCACTTGAACACAGGAGAAAATTCGTATTTAGAAAACAGAAAGTTTCCATGTGGTTCAGAACCGTGGTCCGTCTTGCTGTCAACTTCTAGCCCACATTTTTGAAATGTTGCATGAATTGATCCGGTTAATTTGATGAAAGCAAACGTTTACAATATTTTGTTATTTTAAACATGCTTGCCCAAAAAAAGTGTTAAATTTGTTTTCTAGATTTGAAAATCTGTCTCACAGACAGAATTCAGTTCTTGTAGAAAAGGTAAATAACACAGCCCAGTTCTCAGTTCACGCATGATTTCCCCCGTTTCAATCTAATACCCGGGCACCAAAAGAACAACAACAAAAATAGCCTGACCAATCACAGTCGTTCCCTGCACTGCGATTTTGGAATGAAAATGAAATGCCTGGGGCCGCCAAAGACGAAGAGCGTGACACAAAAGGCCATCATCATCTATTGTTTGAAAGCCTCTGTGATTTATGCGAGTGATACCAAGAACAAAGTATATGCAAAGACGGCTTAAGAGTTGTGTCTGAAACACAACTAACTCGTTTGACCACCGGGACAGACGTCACAAACCAGTGCGTGAGGATGGCAGAGAAAAACGCTGCCAACAGGAATTGTCGTCATCTCCGACATTCATAAGTGACATTTTTTCGGCGCCAAAGACATCACTGATGACATCGCATTTCTACAAAGATACGCGTCCGATAAGATTAGAGGACAATGGAGTTCGTACATGACCCTGATGCTGCGTTCAGGCGTTCATGTTCATGTTAGAAAACTAAAATGCAGCAGAATCCTCGTACTTCAGAACAAAATCACGTAAACGCCTGGAATGAGATAGCGATCTTTTTACGATGAATCTCCCAGTCCTCCCGGGATCCTTCACCTCACACACACGAGAACCACAAACCATGACGGAAGTAAACACAAGGACCCCTGTGAATTGGTTGTGAAGTCACAGATTTGTCTGAAAACCAAGCATCGCTGGGTTTGAGTTCACATAATCAGGAGGCGGGGACAGAAAACTGAAACCATGTGATGTTTGGAGAGCCTCGACCCTCCTGGGCTTTAGATTCACAGCGTCATGCGAGTTTCTCTCCGGACGCAAAAGACACGTCATTCTCCTTCATCTTATGTTTTAAGGTTTCAACCTTTCAGCCGGTGGTAATTCGAGGCTACCCGTGGCTCTGCATTGACACCGTATACAACCGCAACGCGTGAAAAATGCACATGGCATTCAGTTTGAAAGCAAAATGACATTTAACTAATGAATAATCCTGATAGGATCTTCAATATCGGTCAACATAATCAGGATTATCATTTTGACCATGACTGTGCAGCTCTAAGGGAAGCTATCCAGTATACACCTCTTTTACATTATTCAACTATTAGGTGTCCTTGTCTGCGCCCCAGGCAGTCGTGTAAAGAGGGGCCGTCCTCTGTTTCTGGGCTCTTGGTTGTCCTGTTTGTAGGCCCGTCCTGATTCAGCAGGGATTAGAACTGCTGCTGGAGCCTGAACTCTCCCTCCTGCAGTTTGAACAAACAGACCCCCAGTCGTCTGCCTCCAGGCCGCCACTTTGATTCCTCCTTTCATGTGTCTGTCTGAGCACCAGCGACACTCACCACATCCTAAACCATGGAGCTTGAGTTAATTTCAACCCATAACAATACAAAAAAAAAAGTCTTAATACGAGGACTGATGGTATCAAAATAAGTTTCGACGTGTAGTCGCAGTTCTTATAACGGCCGTTTCCATCGGCCCTTTTAAATAGCCTGTTCCAGGTTGGGCTGCTGGGTCTTTATTGCCCCACCTCAACATCCTGTGTAAGGGTTAGGCTACAAAGGCGTAACGAGGGGACATTGTTGTTCCTCCTCCGAATCTCCAAAGGGCATATAGTAAGAACGCCAGATCGTCAGAACAATCCAGCGGTCCATGTGATCTGTGCTAATAGCAGTTAGCACCCGACTCGAAGAGAGAAAATGTCTTAAAGATTCAGAGACATCACGAGGATCTGGGAGCTCTTTACTATTGGTGCAACGACTGCCTTTATTTGTTTAGTTAAAAATGTCCAAATGTGGTTCTTGTGATCAGGTGGTGTAGAGAAGTAGTTGACAGATAACACCGGTGGAGCAGGAGAGCTGGAGAAGCCTCCAGCATTATTTAAGTAGCAAGTATGGGAGCGTTTTTGGCTTCCCTGTAAAATATACTAAAGGAGGAAAGAGGCTGGTGGACCAAACCATTACGTATCATATATATATATATATATATATATCACATTATATACGTATGGCCGCTCATCTGCAATAACGTGACCCAGGTGATTTGGACCCCAGACACAACCACTTCTGACATCTAAGCAGAAGTAGGTCGGACTAAAGCTAGAACAAAATCTTAATGGGAACTTTATTGCTCAAGCTATGAGGTCAGACTCCACTGTGGAAAACAAAGTGTTTAAAAAGAACACGGTGAAAGTGTTTGAACCACAGGATGAAATCCCCTCAAACACTTAAGTATGTGGATGTCAGAGACGGAAACCGACACTATATTAAGCATTTAGCTTTAATGTTACAGCTGATCTGTGCATCCAAAATAACATCCTCTACTCAAGGCTCACCAAAGGAGTGGAGGTTATGTCAGTTACTGGTGACCTTTTGTGAGATGTCAGAAGGAATACACGGATCCAACCAATCATGTGACTGGATCTGTGTCTAATACGCCAGCTTTGTGAAAGGTGAGAAAGACTTTAACACTTGACAGACGGGCGCTGTCCGGAGGTGAAACGGTTGACTGTGACGGAGGACTGGACTTCAGGAGCAGACAGCTGGACAGGAGACAGAACAGTGAATGTGGGCTAAGCCCTGTGGAAAGAAGCTGGACCGAGTCGGCGCTCCCTGCTGGATCACTTAGAGCACATGGACAGAACTGGGGCATTATTAACATGCGGGCCGTAACACAGCTATAGGCCCCAGACTATAAAGACACATACGTGTCAAATGGTCAACTCATCCGGCTAACATCCTCTTTAATCCCTCTATGATGACACAAGCTAGAGGTCCGACCTTCAAAGCCTGAGATAATGATAATAGCCCGCAGCCATAAAGTTAGATAACTGCACCCTCTACCCCCACGAAGAAAGTCCACACTATAAGAACTACAGAACTTTGAAGAGAGCATATACTGTTACACAAAATTGTCCATCCATCCATCCATCCATCCATCCAAGTTCTTCCACTTATCCAGCGTCAGGCTGGTGGGGCAGCACCGCCCCCCAGCTCAACCCGTAGGATCGTGAAAATGTTCCAGGATGGACAAAGCTGGGCAGACACTGTACTGTTTTGGATAAGTTGTGGTTTTATTCTAACTCCTGATCGTACGAATAAGTCGTTTACCATGCAAAGCCAAAGTCAACAATTTGTGCGTTTACAGTGTGTGTGTAAAACAAAAAATGGAACGACCCGTCGGCCGCTACGGCCAATTATGGCTACTGACAATTGTCATTAAATATTTGTTTGAAAGGTCCAACACAGGAAAAAGTCTGCTTGCTAGCAACAACATTACGAGGCAGAAACTAGCTGTCTTGATCAGTTTTGCCATCCTGTAAGCCAAAACCTCTAAAAAAAAAAAAAAGTGTGCCAGAGCATACGGCCTCGTAGTTGGCTGGGACGACCTTGAGAGATTATGGCTGGTCTATCTAGCAGAGATAATTGGTGCTAAGCTAGCTTGGATTTACAGTATAGTGCTAAATTGAAAACTAGCACTGCTCAGACTGCCAAGAACTTTTTCTCCTTTGCCGTGCAATTGCCACCAGTCATAAACTACACTTCCTACATTATGACTACTTTTTTTGATGATGATGATGATGGTGAAAAGTCCTCTTGGAATAATCTTCTGGCTCTGCTCCAAGTGTGCAAAAGCCTGACAACGACCGACAAAAATTCTGACGTAAGAAATTCGCCAGCGTTTGTCCGGGAAGTTCTGATTGGTCCCTGCACCCTCCTGTACACTACACGGCAAACAGCGCCAGATAAACCCAGAGTTCATCCCACCTCTAAAAACAGTTAGCCGGAATATTTTGTCAAAAATGGGAAGCCCACATTCAGATTTGTAATCGCTCCAGTGAGTTCTGGATCACCCCTAAGGTGTCATCCCGTTATGATGTAACAGGAAAACCTCTAATGGGAGTTTTGCCAAGAAGACATCAAACCTGTCCCCATGAAGGAGTGGCAGACGTATTAAAAGGTGTATAGTTTCTGCGGTTAGCCTGCTAGCAAAGTTAGCTTCAGACACTTGTGCCTGCAGCCCGTTTCAAGTTTTTTCCACTGATGTCTGAGTTTCGTCTCGGCATCTGAGCGCAAGTCTCCTTCAGTATGGTCCGAGCACACAAACACACGCATACACTGCAACGGCTTGCACAAAACGCACTCCCAATGTCGACGGCTGCCAAAAAAGCAAGCCTCGATCAATTGTTTCCGGAGTGCGACGCCAACATGTGTTGCATATCTGCATTTGAGGGAAAAGCTAAACTGGTTTTCTCTGTCAGTATTATAAAATTTAATAGTTATCAAGATTCTCAGTCAGACACAGGTTTGTCATTTTTATGGTTTATATCTAGATGTAGTGTTTTCAGAGGGATGCTGGGTAAATGTGAGATTCTGCGTTTCATTAAGTCGACTGGATCCTGGCCTAGATTTAATGTTTGTTCAGCAGGAAGTCGTAGTTTTGTGTTTAGTGCCCCGTTCACACGAAATGATTTAAGCAAAAACAAATAAGTGGAAGTGTCACGTTAGCATTTTATAGAAAAGTTCTGCAGTCATACAAGATTGTTACAACAGAACTCATATTGTTTACAGTCCTGTAAACAACCCCTAAATGTTTCACCATGTGGCTGGACTCGGTGTGCGGCTGTTACCTGGTGAAGAACTCAGCAATGCCAAACCGCTTTGGCATCATCTTGGGGTCGGAGCTGTCTGTATGCTCAGTCACGTCTGGCAGCTTGTCCGGAGCGCTCTGCCTACGACCCGCTTCCAAGAAGTTCCTAAAGTCCTCCTCGTACCCCTCAGCTCCAAAGTAGAAGTCCCCGTCTTCACCAGGGGACAATGGAGTGGCATCGCAGCTGAGGGATACGGCGAGGTTGGGGTTAGTCCTTAAACTCTGTGGCCTGATTGGTAAACTAAGGTCGCCCTCCCAAATGCTGGGTTCAGAGAGCGGGCCGTTCACATCGGAGAGGGTTGAGGGGCAGGGCGAGGGGAGTTTGGCACTTGATCCCGGGGTTGGGGAGTCTGTAGATGGGGCCGAGGCGGTGCGTTTCACGCAGTTATGGGGCTCCATCAATGTACCGCTGCGATCACATTCTAATCCTGGCATGTTTTCATGCCTTGGCTCTTCTAGATGAGAATCAGGGTTGGTTTGGGGGGAAGAGTCAGAGTCAGTCCAGTCACATGGGGCTTTGATAATATGTAAACCACCATTGGCTAATTTCAGTTCCTCGAGGTCCAAACCCAGTCTGTGACCCAGAGAGGGGCTGGGAAGCACCCCTGTCTGTCTACAGATGTCCCCATTGGCCATGGGACAGAAGGCCGTAGGGGAGCAAGCACAGTTGTCCTTCCCTGTGCATGGAGTAGTCCTGGAGCAGCTGGTGGACCCGTCAGAGTCGGGGGTTCCCCCATCACTCTCGCCTGCAGGATGCGTCTGCAGGCCCAACTCTGCGGAAACCCGCCCGAAGGGGAGAGCGGGACAGGAAGCAGCTGAGGTCACACCGCGTCCTCCTTCACACGACTCCTGCTGACCGAGTGACTCGGTGAATCCGTTCAGGCCGTCATGGTCGCAGCAGATCACACAGCCGTCCGTCAGCTGAACCGAGAGGCGCATCTCCAAATCCATCATATCCTCCCTGTTCTCGTGCGGGGGCGGCTGGACCATGGAGGCGCATCTGTTTACATTCCTCTCGCTACCCGTCACGTAAACACAACAAGCGTCCGGGCCCCTCTTGACACCGGCTAGCGGCGCTGCGCCTCGGTCGTGGAGAGGGACGGAGGATTTTAAAGCCGTTCTCCCTCCTCCTCCTCCCTCTTCATTTTCGTTCACGTCGATGCCAAACAAACCTCCGGGCCCTTCCTTCGTCTCCATGAGCACTCAGACCGCCGAGAGAGCCTCGGCTGCGGGCGTGAAATCCTGCAACGAGACGTCTTGACCAGTCATCCGAGCAGCGCAGCGGCAGGTTTTGTTGATCCTGGAGGAAGGGGCGACCATCTTAGCCGCTCCGGCGTCACCTGACACTCACCGGAAGTAACATACCCTCCTCTACGGCGTCTCCACCATCAACCTTTCCTCCGTCTGTCGAAGTTTAGCGGTAAAGATTAGTGAAATCCCTCAGCGCTTGGCTGCAGCAGCGGCATTCCGGCAACCGTCCAGCGCCATCTTGAAAAGATCCCAACAGTGACGTCATACGCTCCAACTCGCTCGCTATGTTTTGATTCGCTGGAGGGTTTACACTGACGCCTACTGGTCAAGGCCGCTTACTGCACCCGGGTTTCCTGACCCCGTCATTGATCAGACTTTTAACCCCCAGTTAAATAACTTTGTGAAATGTGAGCAAATATATAATTTTATTTACTGTACTTTTATTTAATGATACATATACTATGTTGTATTATTATAGAATAATAATATCACGTTCAAACGACTTCAATTCAATTAAACTACTAATACCACACTGTCAAAATACTCTATAACGCCACAATACACTACCAGAAAAAGTCCTAAATTCATAGCTTACTCCAGTGAAAGTCTTAACGTTATAGCCACCTCCATAATATTCTCTAGTTCCCCCATTTGCAGTCCGGAGACTTCCAACCAGAGGTACAGTTTATCATCATGCTGCAATTCTGCATATCTGAAACGTCAAATCGCATCAAAACAAACAATTCTAAAGAGTAAACATCTTTTTACTGTATAATGTGATATGCTCTTATCAATATGTCTTTCATGACAAGTCTGGCTTATCATGAATCAGTTTAAGTCTGACTCGGTGCCGTCAGCCCACAGACATACAGATAGAACGGAGCATCAAACAGACTGGGGATTAATAACGGGGCCGGTGTCGGTTCATCAGCTGTGTGTCAGAATGAATGTGTGCGTGTCAGTATGTGTCTGTGTGTGTGTGTGTGTGTGTGTGTGTGGTGTTGACGTCTCGCCTCTAGAAAACCAGCACTGTCTCCATGGAAACAGGGCACATAGTATGACATGTTAGACGGTATTTGGATCATCAGCCGGCACTGCGAGAGTGAGTGAGAGTGAGAAAGATCCTACTGAGCTGCTTTGATCGCCTCCAGGGCCCGTGGACCGCCACCAGATCGCGCTACTGCCTGGGAACTACAGGAGTTATCACTCTTAACCGCTGGAGAGAAATCAAGGAGCTCAGACCTCCTACAGCACCTCAGCGTCTTCTTATCCATCAATCATGTTAGTTACTAGTTACACTTGAATCTTCTTCACGTCACGTTTATCGCCAACAGCAATGAGAGGCTTGTTGGTGAGCAGGTGTCTCATGTTGACCGACTCCAGCTGGTCCTGCAGGGCGTGACCTCATTGCTCAGAGACATAGCTCACCGATGAGCCGCGCCGGACCGAAGCCCGACGGGACGGGCCAGGTTCAGAAAATTATTCAGCAATTGTGTTTGGATTCAAGTCGAACTCGGTCGCGTCAGGGATAGTTAAAGTAAGGTTCTGGTCACATCAGGGATAGTTAAAGTAAGGTTCTGGTCACATCAGGGATAGTTAAAGTAAGGTTCTGGTCACATCAGGGATAGCGAAAGTTGGACTCAAGTCACATCAGGGATTGTTAAGGTCAAGCTCTGGTCACATCAGGGATTGTTAAAGTAAGGTTCTGTTCACATCAGGGATAGCGAAATTTGGACTCGAGTCAAAAGCCAACTATAATAGTGTCGCCAGAACCGGGCATTAGGTTGAAAAGCATGAGACCAGAAAATGACATCAGCTGTGGTCACTCGTTGGTGGAACCGGACCAGCCTGCGGTCCTTGTGCTGGGGTCCATGTTCAGCAAACGGATGCTGATCTACTTGTTCCTGATGCTCCAGATTCAACTTCTGTCATTCAGAATCAGAATCAGCTTTATTTGGTCAAGTAGGTGTTTTTTATGTACAAGGAAGGTGACTGCGGTGTTTTTACATGCACAGAGGTGCTTATATAAGAAACTAGGAACGACCACAGCAAGTATTAAGATCTATATACACATCAAGTACTGGAAAAAGATCAGGTGAAAGGAACGCAAATGCAATCATGTAGCGAATAAATATTGTTCCATATTTAGATAGTGCAGAAGGTAAATGACCGTGACGACCGTAGGATGTGACGTAGTGCGTATTTTATATATATATATATATACATATATACACGTTGACGGCATAAGGGAAAGATAACTTCTGTTCCGAAAGAAAGTCTGTGAGGCTAATTTTTGATGTTGGCCTGCTTACGTTCACATCAGTGATAGCCTGTAGGATACTAATGTTGCTGTCTTAGACAATGACATTGTTTTTATCCTGTGGGAGATGCTAACATTTATGTTAGCCCGTTTGGGGACGCTAAGACGGATGTTAGCCTGTTGGAGATGCTTAAGTTGATGTTAGCTTGCTTCAAAACGGTGACAACGATTGTAGACCGCTAACATTATTTTTATCTGTTCAAGAAGCTAACGGTAATGTTGGCCTGTTGGGGATGCTAATATTGATATTTGTTTGGTACGTTAGCCTGTTGTAAAGAATATTATATTTAGCTTGTTAAGGATGTTGACATTTATTAGCATGTTATAAAGGAGGACACTTGATGTTAGCCTGTTGGTTATGTTAGTGTTGATGTTAGCCTATTGCCGACACTTAGTTAGACGTTAGACCGTTGAGAAACGCCAACTTTTATGTTAGCCTGTTAAGTTTTTTTTTTCCTTTTAGAGATGTTAATGTTTCTTATCAATGTCCTCTCGCAGAAGCAAATGCAGATATCAGCCTGTTCAGGATACCAATATTGATCCTTTTAGAGAAGCTAATGCTGATGTTAGCCTAGACTGAGACAACAATATGGCCGTTAGTTGTTGTAGAGGCTGATGTTGATGTTATCCTGTTGCAGAAGCAAAACCTGATGTTGTCCGGCTGTACAGACTGAATATGATGAACGGTTCAGACTCATTGTGGTGGAAAACATCTGACACCCTCCCAGCATCTAGTCCTTCTCCTCGTTGTCTCATTCAGCGTGTTTTCTTCTCGAGCTGTGAGCGGATGGCTGGCGAAGCAGAGCTCAGGTGTGATCATGATGATTGTTCGAGAACGCATAATCCTCTATAATCCTGCTGGAGACCAGCAAAGGATCAGGACTCATAAAAACAGGATCAAGTAACACCAGAGGATGAGCTGCTGATGGTAAACAGTTTTAAAATCCCCACATTTATTCATCGAAACCTTTACCGGAAAAATCTGTAAACCTTTTTTTTTTTTTTTTTTTAATTAAACAAATTTAATTTTATTGCATAAAAGACAGTCGGATTATTTTTGAATAAAATATACTTTATTGTTACCGCTTAATTATATTTTCTGTACAAAGTTTTCAAAACATCACAGGAAGAACCGTCTCTGAATGCCTCGTCATCCATTCCTCTCTCAGATCGCTCTCGTCCAATCAGATGGCAGCTCTGCTCATTTGTTAGCAGGCTGTGCAGCGATGTAGAGCGCCACCAGGCAGTAGAGGGCTCCGCCCACCGTCAGACCCATGGTGGTCCGGTACAGAAGCCTGTCAATGAGGCCCCCCTTCAGGTGGACCGGGACGCCATCAGACTTCTGAAACACACAGGAGATTCCACTATCTTTATACAGCTCACCTGGTTATTACATCATTATTATAAATGTCAAGTGGTCATAGCTTCACACAGGTCACCACATCCCAAACAAACAGAGACCCAAGAACCACTTCAATGAAGTCTAGAACCTCCTCGAGGATCCGTCCTTGGAAACACTAGGATTCTCAAAAACACCCGTAAGATTCTCAAAAACACCTGAAGGATTCTCAAAAACATCTGTAGGATTCTCACAAACACCTGTAGGATTCTCACAAACACCTGTAGGATTCTCACAAACACCTGTAGGATTCTCACAAACACCTGTAGGATTCTCACAAACATCTGTAGGATTCTCACAAACATCTGTAGGATTCTCACAAACACCTGCAGGATTCTCAAAAACATCTGTAGGATTCTCACAAACACCTGTAGGATTCTCACAAACACCTGTAGGATTCTCACAAACACCTGTAGGATTCTCACAAACACCCGTAAGATTCTCAAAAACACCTGAAGGATTCTCAAAAACATCTGTAGGATTCTCACAAACATCTGTAGGATTCTCACAAACACCTGTAGGATTCTCACAAACACTTGTAGGATCTTCACAAAAACCTGCAGGATCTTCACAAACACCTTTAGGATTCTCAAAAACACCTGTAAGATCTTCACAAACACCCATAGGATCTTCTCAAACACCTGTAGGATCTTAACAAACACCTGTAGGATTCTGACAAACACCCGTAGGATCTTAACAAACACCTGTAGGATTCTGACAAACACCCGAAGGATTCACACAAAACTATTGCCCGATCATTACTAACTACTGTGAGATCCTTAAAAATGTCCAGCAGAACCTCAACAATCTCCCCCCAGCCCACTTCAAGGACCCTTTAACTTCCACAAGGACCACTATCAAGAACCCTTCAACATATTCAAAGACTATTACCTGTTGAATCCTTTCACTCACATGTCCAAACCCTGTTCCAGAAGTCTGTATTCAGCCTTCAGGCCAATAGATTTCGCTCTTAAAAATCTTCAAGGACAATTGAAACCAACCAATGACCCTGATAAACATTCCAGGAACCAGAGGAACCCTTTCCATGAACTCTGGTACCGGCTATTTGAGAATACTCTCAAGGACTTCTCCAACCTAGACACACCAACAGGGAAGCATTCTCTCTGATTAGCTGTGAAGAATGTTAAATATGAACCTGCTGGTAACATGATAACATCTTGATGACATCATAGATTTACCTGAAAGAGTTTCTGCAAGTTAGGGACTCGGTTGGCTCCTAGGTATTCCACCTGGCTTCCTGCTTCAGTTACCAGCTTGGTTGGAGACGCAAAGATAATGGGAGGACTGGTGGGAGGGACACCGGGACGCAGACCCTGAAGACAGATGGACAGTTTAATCTTAATTCCCGAAAAAAACAGACAACACTAGAAAAAGCACTGAAAGAGCTTAACACCCCCGCCAAGGAACCACATTACCAAAGGTTGAGGGAAAAGCGTGACAAAAGTCTAATAGCCTTTGCCATTGGGCCTAAAAGTATTTCTAGGGGGAAACACTGAACTCAGTAACTAAACATTTGATGAGTAATGTTAGTGGAAAATGAATCAATGAACAGCTCTTCTTTGGTGCTCGTTTCACCAGCAGCTGTTTGGTTGTTAGGTTTTTGTAAACTATAAACTAGAGGTGCACCGGCGGATCAATGGACGCCGGGAGGCCTGGTTTGATGAAATCGGCAATCAGCCGAGCAGCAACGCTTGAGGCCGACTGGCTGCCGGTCCCACTCATGCGCCGCAGTAAACGCACACCATTCATGCGCGACCATGGCAGCATTGGCGCCTTTACAGGTCTTTGAATACGCAACCCCATATGCAGTTCGCTGTGATGTCAACTCATGACAAACGTTCACTCGCTGCCTAATACATCCAACCCACTGACTTGACAACTATGGTAACCAAATAATCATTGATTGCATTTAAACGCTTATCAGTATCGCGGTTGTTTGGGGTTTTAGGAGTCTACCGTCTATGCATTTGGGAGGGTAAAAATCATACCCTGATCTCAATAACCAGGATAAGACCATATCCCAATTTTTAGAAACTCAAATATTCTAGCTGGGGTATTTCCAAAGAGACCAGGATACTTTTACATGTATACGTGTGATCCTAGCTTCGGACAGTTGAAAATGATTACAGCGAGTGAAGTGACACCTACTGAAAAACACAGTGCAGCTTAAGGATAGCACCTGACTTCTACAGTGACAAAGACTGGGTTTTGTCCTCAGGTAATGAGACAGTTGCATATACTTGTCAGTCTGGATAGAAATTGAAATGCTCAACAAGTCCACTCTATGTGGTCAAACACAACTGTGTCACACTATGGATCAAAGTAAGCGCCACTCAAAATATTTTGTTTATATCTGCAGACAAACTGCTTTATAATTAAGCTAGCAGTTATAGAATGTGCAGTTCTGTATGTAAATGTACCTTCTGTCTAAATGTAAAGTGCGTTATAAATTAAATGCATTATTATTATTATTATTATTAGTTCAAATTGCAGCGTGATAAACAGAGCACACACAGCACACAGTCGTCAGTAACCAGGATATCAGTATGTTGTGTTTACAGGACTCAGGAGATTGAAGAACCAGATTTCTGTGTTATGCCTACATGTTTATCTATACAGGTAGTAAACTTCCGGTTGAAGGGTAGAGCAACTTTCGATGATAAACAACTACCGTAAATTACTTATTAATAATCCATGATTGGTTTTATTATCGACGCAAATGTCAACAATATATTGATTAACCTCAGACCACCATCTCTGACATTTATCACGAAGTATGTTGGGACTTGACGTCACTTATCTTTAGTAAATAAATTCTACAGGTTGTTTGAACTTTTTTTTCCCTCGGAAATACTTTATCTAAAACAAAGAAATGTGTCCTCTGACGTCATTGACCCTCGATTAAACAGGAAGCAGGTTATTGATCAGCGATCAGATTCTAGCCTGTCGTTTTTTATTAGCATTAGCATCGTGCTAAAAAGGTCACTCAGGTCTATTATCACCTGCGGGCTGTAGGCGGAGGCTGGAGCTCCGGTGAGCCGCTGCGTCACTCCGTTAAGTCGGTAGTACATTTGTGAGCCCGGTAACGCGTCCGTATAGCCCGGTATTCACCTTTAGCGAGAGACCACACCGTCAACCTAATAGTGCTACGCTCTCTGTTCCTGCTGCTAAAGACTTGCTTTACGTATTGACGTCACAAACGCAAATTAGGTCCATGGAGTGGAGGGCGTCCGTCATATGCCTGAGCATAAAATAAAATAAAATAAAATAATATTTGTTTGAAAACAAGTTGCTCCCCAAGTAGATATTTTTATTATATATGAATTTTTTTTTTTTTACCATACTTATTGATTGGACAAAGAGAAACAATATTGAGAGGGGGAGGCATAGCAGGAGACAGCCAGAGCCCAGAGGTGAGGAAAATCAGGAGGTGTTTTTTTTTTGTTTTGTTTTTTGTAAACGAGATACGCCACAGTACAGAATCCTACAGGAACAGGTATGGAGAGAACGACAAAAGAACAACCAGATAATTCCGTAGAAAATAATGTGAACCAAGCAAAAATAATACATTTAATTTATACATTTTTTTACCCTCTAAAATAACATCGACAATAATATCTTTATAATCTATAGTAGGGATTGTTTCAGTTTTCTTAAAAAAAACATTCTGTAAATGGTTTCCGTAACGTTTGGGTACGAGCACAGGACATAAATAGATGCTCTGTTGTTTCATTATCACTGAAAACACATTTATTTACCTCAAATCCGAATCTGAGTCATAAGAATTCACTAGAAGGTTAGAAGTCATTAATTTCCTTTGTTTGGGAAACGTCTGTAAGACTGAGCCGGATATAACTCATTTGTCAGAGTAGATACTATGAATTTTGTTTGAGAGTACAAAAAATACATTTTTAGCCAATATAAGGAATGTGTTTGATATAGCCCTCATGAGACATTCAAATTTTTGGGGGTATTGCGTTCAAAGTTATATTTATGCCAAAAAGTACTGTTGGCCACATCCCCTATTGGGTTTCACAAAAGATCTGTTACGCATAAAAGATTCCTCTCCGTCAACTAAAAAGGATGCAGGGTGAATGTCTCTAGAGATGCTTTCCATTTTTTAATGAGATATGTTCGACCAAAAATGGAACAGTCTCTTTGTAACCATCCATTAAGTTTGAGTTTGCATGATCAATCTATGTTGTTTGTCACGTACGGCAGCCTACGTTCCTTTACATCTTTTGTAATATAAACACACAGATACTCTGCCATAGTTTTAACAGGTATATCATAGATGTCTTAATGATGTCATTAATCAAGTCCTATTAACACTACAGAGGCTTCGGAGAATTTTTCTGAGAAAATGTTCATCCTTTAGAAACAAGGTCGTATCATCTGCAAACTGACTTTTTGAAACCTCTGTACCAAACACAATATAATAATTATAATAATAATAATACATTTAATTTATAATGCACTTTACATTTGGATCAAATCTCAAAGTGCTACAAAGTAAAAGCAGATAAAAGCATCTATAAACAATAAAATAATAACTATATAAAAGCCTGACCAAAAAGCAGCAATGTTAATTAAAGTTGTAGGTTCTGCTAAAAAAAAGGAAAGTTTTAAGTCCTTTTTTAAATTTGTCAGTCGTCTGTGGAGCCCTCAGATGGTCAGGGAGGGCATTCCACAGACAAGGGGCAGAAGAACACCAGACACCTGGTGAACCGGTGAACAGGGTCATGTGCACCCAAGGCTCGTGTGGAGCGAGGGGGTCGAGGGCTGGCCGGTGTTGAAGAGCTACTGCAGCTCAAATTAGAGATGAAGTTAATGCTGGTTCTGATAGAAAAGTGTCAGATAACATGAATAAACTGAATATCTGTGCTGGACTAAGGGGATGTTTTCTTAGAGGCAAACATCTTCCCAATTACACACACGGATAAAACGTCTTCCACGGAGCCTCGGGGTTCATCACATATTTTAAATCCTTCACCCATCACTGCTTGTTGGATTGTCTGCCTAATTTACAAGACTGTTCTGGGTCTGCCTCCACATATATCATAAGAAAGAATCATTGGACATTCGTTAGATTGACTTATTTCTTCTGCTTTTCCCAAAAAATCCTTAATGCTAAGAGGAACGCGTCATCTGAGTTTGCTGCTCCCTCTAGCTGGAACCGGTTTTAGAGATGAGCAGGAATCTAAGAGAGCTGGTTTCATCAGATGCATTCAGAGACATTTTTAAATCGTTGGATGCTGGAACACCTGGTTGTAGCTGCTGGGATTGATTCATGTTACTCCTACTCCATCCCTGATGTTGATGCCATGGGACAAAAAGAGATGATTCATCATGATGCGGATTGTTATTCGCTCTGTCTGTACGTTTGCGTCACTTCTTCTGTGATTCCTGAGGGTGTATGTTTCTCAGTGAGACTTCCCGGCTTAAGTAAAGGCTGGGTAAATTAATAAGTACAGGTATTTCAATGATATGACACGTGGAAGACGTTTGTGTTGGCAATCAACAACACCAAATGCAATTATCATTTTCATTCATCATCAAATCCCGAAGCTTTGATGTCGCTTTGAGTCGGGTCTCCAGGAGAGCATGTGAGCGTTTCCTGAGTAAACGCACAAAAGACAGAAAGAAACGATAAATGACAGGAAAAAAAACAAACAATGGAACGAATGTCTGACAGAAAAGACAAAAGAAAAAGAACGAATGAAAGAAAGATTGACAAAAAAATGAATAAAAGAGAGAAAGAATGAAAAACAGTAAGAATTAAAGAAAGAAAGAAAGAAAGAACTAAAAAAAAAGAACTGAGAGCTCAAACCTCCGCCAAGGCACAACGGTAACGGAAATATTTATACAAATGTTCTACCAACAACCCCAACAAACTCTCTTAGTAGCTCTCAGATACTCGTCTCCTGCACTTTCCACTTCAGCGTCTCTGTTCAGCCCACCGAGCCCCAAGCTCCAACCACAAAGGAAGGTCAAAGGGACTCTTGAAACTGATCCAGCAGCTCCACCGCCAAAGAAACATCAAAGGAATCAAAGGAACAGGGGAAGCAATAGCCGTGAATCACTACTCCAATTCTTATTTTATTTTTTTCTAAACGCTGCATAAACTTTAATACATTTTATCACCTCTAAAGAATGAACAGAAGAGTGTAAAAAGTCTGTCTCACACCAACGAAGAAGAAGACGTGTGTTCAGTGAGATAACTCACGCCGTCCTGACGATTCAGACCAAATGTTCCGACGGCTCGGCGTCATGCTGCCGTTGCCACGGCGACCGGGGATGGGGTCCAGTCAGGCCCAGTAGATCCAGACAGTCCGGAGACAGCTGGTGAACTCTCTGAGATGAAGAGGAGTCACCGTCTCGACACGATGAAGAGGTCACTCTCAAACACAAGCACAGAGACAACAGCCATGTTCCCTCACAGCGTAATGAAATGATTAAAATAACAATAACTAACAAAAATCGAATAATAAAAGTAATTTATAATACAAATAACGATTTCATTAATTATAAAATAATTATTGATAATACAAATTATTTTTATATGTATTATTAATATATTAGGTAATATTAAACAATTAAAAATGTTTATACAAATAAATAAACACATAATCATGCAAAATGCATCAATAATAAAATTTCATTTATTACTTTGTTATTGTATTCATTTAACAATGAATTTTATTTACAAGGCAAATATATTGTAGATTAAAAAAAATCAACAGAAAAATGTTTATTAAATAACTAGCTATACTAACTTTAGTTATTAATATTATTATTTAATTATCATTATAGTGGTAGCACTTTGAGATTTGATCCAAATGTAAAGTGCATTATAAGTTAAATGTATTATTGTTATTATTATTATTAATAGCATTAATTTTAATATCATATGATTCATTTAGTTTATAATACAAATAAATGATAAAATACATTACAAAAATAAATAAAACAATTGATGATAAAAACCAAAAGGCTATTTTTTAGCACTGAATATTTACAGTATTAGAAACCAAATCCTCCAATCGGATCACATGACTGACAGTCGCCATGGATCCCGACCGGATACTGGACTGCACATGCTCAGTCGTACATCGTGACATCATACACTTTAAAGGTTCACATGCAATGAAACCTCCTAATAAAGATAAATAATGAAATCAACAACAGCAATAATAATAATAATCATACTGATGATTGTAGAAAATCATGATTATAATATAATATAATCCCATTCAGTTACATCATCCGTCATCATGGTCACATGACCAAACCGACTCATAGAACCAAAGCGTCTCTGACTGATAATCTATAAAACAAACATCAGGCAGCGTCTAATTAAAAACCTGTTTCCTGCTCCGTCAGGACCCGGTTCCCCTTAAATGTTCTGAAAGAGTAAACTGGTGTCACGTTAGATCACTGACTGGTTTCACATCCTGAACTGTTGGGTGGGTGGGTCACTTCATGAACCGGTTGCCGATTGGTCAGTTGATATACTGGTTGGTCTCTTAATAAACCAATGCTGGTTGGTCAGTCGATGAATCGTTGGTTGGTTGGTCAGTTGGTGAACTGTTTGCTGATTGGTCAGTTGATGACTAGTTGCTGACTGTTCAGTTGATACACTGGTTGCTTGTTGGTCTCCTAATAAGCTTATTGCTGGTAGGTCAGTTGACGAATGGGGTTTTGGTTTGTCAGTTGGTGAACTGACTGTTGTTCACACAGTTATTGAACAGGTTACTGGTTTGTCACTTGGTCAACTGGTTGCTGACTGGTCAGTTGATGAAACGGTTGCTGGTTTGGACAGTAAGCCAACGGGTTAAAGGTTGGTCTGTTTGTGAAGTGGTTCTTGACTGACCAGTTGTTGAACTGTTTGCTTGTTGCTCTGTTGCTGAGCTGGTTGCTGACCGGTCAGTTGGTGCACTGACTGTTGTTCAGACAGTTAGCGAACAGGTTGCTGGCTGGTCAGTTGGTACATTTTTTGCTGGTTGGTCAGTTGATAAACTCTGAAGACAGGCTGTGGGCGCAGCGGTTGGAGCGGACCTTCAGTTCGTGGTAACACTGAACGAAGCTGTGGTAGATGAAGGTGATGGGCAATGCTAGCAGGACGATTCCGCTAACCACGCAGACGCCACCAAGCAGGCGGCCGGCTACCGTCACTGGATACATGTCTCCGTATCCCACTGTCGTCATGGAGATGATAACCCACCAGTAGGCAGCAGGGATGCTGGCGTAGTCCTGATTCCCTGCCTCCAGGTCCAGGCCGTGCTCCAACAGCTGGGCCATTGCGCCGAAGATTGCCATGGCGACAAAGATGAAAACCAGCAGCATCATCATCTCACGGTAGCAGCGTCGTAGCGTCAAGCCAAGTGTCTGCAGGCCCAGGAAGTGACGCGCTAGTTTTATCACCCAGAAGATTCGCATTATACGTAGAAAACGCAACATAATGCCAGCGCGCTGCAACTGGGAGTCCTCCCCCGTAAGAGTCGCCACAGTAACAGATATGTAGTACGGCGTTATCGCCAGCAGGTCGATGATGTTCAGAGGACGACAGACAAACTCGCACTTATCACGAGACACTAGGAAACGGACGATACACTCCACTGTGAACCAACCGATACACACTGCCTCGATGATCCTGCAGGAGGATAGCCAATCAGACAGAAGGGAGAGAGAACCAATCAGGGAGAGGAGTGAGAGAGAGAACCAATCAGGGAGAGGAGTGAGAGAGGGAACCAATCAGGGAGAGTTAGGAGAGATGGAACCAATCAGGGAAAGGAGGGAGTCAGAGGGTCAGTCAAAGATGGGTGGGAAACAGACATAGCCATCAGAGAGGAGGAAGAGACATAGCCAATCAGACGGCAGGAAGAGTGAGAGAGAGAGGGCCAATAAGATACAGAGTTAGAACTTGAAATGGCGCCACACTACAACATCCAATGGGAGCCCGGAACATAATCCATGTCCGGGTTTTCTTACCTGTTTTGCCCAAGGATCTCGGCTGTCTTCCAGTCTGATAACGTGCTAGCACAAAGCATCACCATGGAAATGACCACAAAAAGCACTGACACCGTGGCGAGGATCTGCGCCGCCAGAGAGGAAGTGGGCTCCTCGAATGTCCTCCTCATCGTCTCCAGCCAGTGTTTCCGGTTCTCCTCTCGGCCCCGCGGCTCCTTCTCAGGGAAGAAGTGGACGAAACAGTCAGACATGCGCTCGTCCAGGCGTCGCTGACAGCACGGCTGCAAGTCGGCGCCCTCCAGGCCCCAGTACAGCATCTCATTGTAGAAGGACAGCTCGCACATGTGCGGCACGAAGCGCAGCTTCCCGTGCTGCAGGTACAGCATGATGAAGCTGAAGGCCTCGGCGTGGCGGTCGAAGAAGAACTCGTTGCTGTCGCGGTCGTAATCGTCGCAGAGCTCCAGCAGCTCACTCTCAGACGCGCAGCGATGCAGCCGGCTCAGCCTGCTGAGAGGGAGGCGCTGCATCAACTCCGCGGAGAAGGAAAACCTACGCCCGCCAACGTTCAGGGTGCAAAGATGGCCGCCAAACGTCATCTCAGAAACACAGACAGATTCCAAATTTTATCTCAGGGACACAGACGGCGTCCAAACTTCATCTCAGGGACACAGACGGCGTCCAAACTTTCATCTCAGGCACACAGACGGCGTCCAAACTTTCATCTCAGGGACACAGACGGCGTTCAAACTTCATCTCAGAAACACAGACGGCGTCCAAACTTCATCTCAGGAACACAGACGGCGTTCAAACTTTCATCTCAGGGACACAGACGGCGTTCACACTTCGTTCCCTGTTTGCTAAAGATCTGAAGCCGTTTCCGGATTGCTTCCATCCCAAATGGAATCTTTCCTGGCTTCAGGTTCAAATCTTTCATAAAAACCTGCGTTCTTTTCTTCTTCTCTCATGGAATGAATTTCAAAATGACCATCAAAAATGCGATCTTCCTGTTTCCCTGACCTGCTGACCCAGATTGAGCTCCTTCCATCTCCGCAGTTTCATCCCCTGTAAGAAAATCTCTCCGACAACAGAATGGTTGGCAATAAACGTCAAGCATTGGATGAAACGACCCGACAGCTCGCTTCAGACTTGTGGTTTGTGGAATCTGAAGCTGAAGAGCAGCAGCACACCCTCCTCCTCCTCATCCACCTACTCCTACTTCTTCTCCTACTCCTGCCTGCCTGATGTGAGGAAGATCAGACTCGATGATGCAAAAAGCAGTAAATTTGAGCAGCAGAGAGTTTCCCAAAAACCTCCTCACTGTCTGACAGACTGGAGGAGAAGAGGCTCCTCCTCCTTCAGCTCTGACCATCATCTGTTAATAACAACATTTACTCAAACCATGGATCCAGTTTCATGTCTGAATGAACACCGGGAGCAGGTTATTCAGAGTCAGACTAGTTCAGTGTGGAGGACTGTCTCCACCTGATGGACGATGGCGAGAACTGCAGGGTGATCTGGATAACAGTGTAATAACAGTGTAATAACAGTGTAATAACACTACAATAACACTACAATAATACTGTACTAATAAATGCAGTTTATTATTACATTCTAATTCACATTACAGTGTATTAGAGACCCAGGCAGCAGATTTGGAATCTGGGTCTAAATCCAGGACCCTATGACCTGCAGGGTCTGTCCAGGGGTCAAACTGCCTTTCATTCGCTTAAGGGACAAACGTTCTACCTGCTGAGCTTTCTAACGAGTGATTTTGATTCCATCGTTAGGGTCTTTGGACAATCTCAGGCCATGGATCACGCTGTAGTTTTAACAGAATAAAAGGTCTTTGATGAATTTCCCGTCTAGGATCAAGGGATATTCTCTGGCACTGGAACATAATTTTAAACAGGCTTTGATGTTAGTTTTTAGAAACATTGCTAGCAAGCTTCGGACCATGATGTGATCCAATCAGGCTTTGATTGTTTGTTTGAGAGCATTGATCTAAGATCAAAGGGTATGGACGTGTCTTTTGAAAGGCTTTGTTGTTACATGAAAAATGTTGAATAAAATATATAAATAGGGGTGAATCATTTCATTCAGGTTCTGTGTCACTGCTGGAGATGTTTTCAGTGACCGTTTACTCCAAGCACAGATGAGAAGAATGTTCAGCCAGGAGGTCCAGGAGGTCAAACGATCGCACATGTCCCAGGAAGCTCTCAAATTCATCATGGCGTTGGAGGCTGTGGCCGAGGCGGAGAGGTTGAAGACCCTCTCGCAGAAGGAGCTGAGAAACCTCGATCAAGCCTGGAAGTTCTATCAGGAGCACCTGGAGAGGGAGAAGGAGAAGCGTCAGAAAATGCTGGAAGAGCTGATTCAAGGGAACCACGGCATCGACGCGGAGATCGAAACCCTGTCTGAAATCGTGGACGACCTTGACTTGAAGGTGGAGGAGATTCAACAGCTCCAAAACGAAATCTCCAGCTTGAAGGAGCTCGGGATCGACCTCTCGGATTTGGAGATAGACTCAGAGGCGGAATATGACGAGGAGTCAGAGACTCCATGGGAGACATGATCCGAATCAGATCAAACTCCACCAGAGGAAGAGTTTAGTGAGCACGATATCAAAGTCAGGTAACTCGATATGACCTTCCTCAAATGTATCCAGGAGAAATCAGTACGACTGATTGAGGCGCAGAACAACTGAGTTCTGCAGAAGTCAGCGGCGAGCCCATTTTGGGTGACGTATAGAGGGGTGTCATCATGACACCCCTGAGGAAGACCCATCGCAGGTTTTAACTGTTTGTGATATTTTTGTGTTTTTACTGAGACAGGCTGGAGCAAATAAAATCATTTTTATTTTTATCCTTGACTCTCTGCTGTTGTGCCTGAAGTAAACCAGGCGGCTTTTTTTCCTTTTTTGTTGTTGCAGTTTTAGTTGTTAAACATCCAAAGCATCCAGAGCATGAGGTAAATGTTCTGTCCGGCAGAAGTTTAGCAGGAGTCAGCCTCGTCTCCACCACAGAGCGTGAAACAGGAGCTCAAAAGAGGCCAAGATAAAAAATGTCTGAGGGCATCAGGCCCCGCCCACTTCTGACCTTCACCAACACAATCAGTACTCCTCCTCATCCATCTCAGTAACATTCCTCCGCTGGTCCTCGCGTTCCTCCGTCGCCTACTGATAGATCATGATACTGTTTGTGAGGGACCGACAGATAAATCTTCTAAATCAAAGTAATGGATTATTGGTTCAGCCGAGATGGAAACGCGACTCAGTCTGAAGAATGCTTTCGGGTTCAACCGAAACCTGGGTCAATAACAGGTATCACTACAAACAACAATTTGGTACCCTCACCAGAATCAACTAGTAATCATGAACAAACGATGGGGAGTTGAGTTTTTCACTGTGTTGTGATTGGTCTGTTTTGTTGAGAAAGTACGAGCGGTCCTCCTTGGGTTTACAACATGTCCTACATGTTTGATTATTTTTTAGTTTCCACGTATAAGAGTGGGTCATAAACCCCCAGATAGACCCACACAAACACACAAAAAAACACTCTTACAAATCCATACTCCCCGGTAACCTTTTCAGGGCTTCTATCTAACTGCTTAGCTAACAAGCTAATTGCTAAAGCTGAACAAATTAATATTATTTGGGTAAGGCCTTAATCTAAATCTACTAGATCCTCCCTCCAGGGGAATATATAGCTCTCAACTTCACACTGACTGCCTTTCACCTTTCCTACCCTTTAGGTGTCACTGTTGAAGCACAATATGAATTTAAATAAAACATTAACTAATAGATCATACTGCGATTTAGTAATGGGTGTTTTCAACCAGTTATTCTTTATATTTCTAATCTTCCTCTTGCCTCTGGGAAACATGACCATCCTCTTCTGCCTCCGTGGATCAGCCTCCTCCTCCGACCCACGCTTACATTTCCTTATTTTCATCGTATGTTTGTAGTATGTTTGTTTGGGACGTCCATTGGGTCATCAATGTAGTGGTTTAGCCTTGATGGTTCTGCTGGTTTCCACTGGTCTCTCCAGCTCGTCTTGACCCGGGCGGCCTTGGAGATGTCGGCTGGCGTTGGGCAGAGAAGTGTACATGGCGAAGGGGCGCCTTGACTCAAAGCGCATGCCTCTGTGTCAATTTTAGGTGTCTCTGTGACTCGTCTGATGTTGGCCGGGGCGATTCCAGCGAGGACAGGCAGTTGGTTTACTGTCTACTTAATACAATGATAACATGATTTCAAGCTGGTCTGAAATATGTCATTGGAAAAAGTTCACTGAAAACAAGATAAATCCGTTCAGCACATATCCGCACCAGATGATGAAGATAAGTTTTAACGTTGGAATGGACTTTGAGCCAGATGAAGCAAAAACCAGTCTTGGTATCCACACTTACTTTTATTGCATTTGAAATGTATCGTTGCTTTTTTTTTACAACAAACATGGCCTCACTGTCTTGACACCAAGCAATAGTGCAGCGGCAGGTTCGATGCTAACAGCTTTAGCTTAAAGACACGGCCGTCAGAAAACTTTCATGTGAACAGGAAGCTCTTGAGTTTCATATAAAGATTCCAAAATAGACAAACTTTTTCTACAGTAGCTACAAACAGATCTCAGAATTAACATCAACTCTGGCAGCTCATACAAACTCCTGCTTTATACTCTTTAGAACTCTTTTCTTTGCTTTGCATAAAGGCTCGAAACAGGGGGGAAATGATAGCCTAGCTTAGCAGAAAGTATAGACAACAGTGGGAAAGTTTGCCTTGCTTAACATAAAGAGACAAACCTGGGGAAAGTGTTACCCTAGCTTAGCAGAAGGAGTAGATAGACAACAGGGGGAAACTCTTTATGAACATAAAGACGCAAAATAGGGAAACTGTTAACCTAGCTTAGCATAAAAACTCCACACAGGGGGAAGCTATTAGCCTACCTTAACACAACGATAAGACAACAGGGTGAAACTATTTAAACCATTTCGGAATGAAGACTCGAAGCAGAGGAAAACTGTTAGCTTATCTTAGCATAAAGACAAAACTGGGGAAACTATTAGCCTAACATAGCGTAAAGACTCGAAACAGAGGAACACTCTTATTCTACCCAACCACTAAGATTCTTAACAGAGTAAAACCATTAATGGAGTGGAGAACAACGGGGTTTTGTAGAATTTGGGATTTTAGAATGTTTGCACATATATGCTAATAGTCGTTCTGCTAGGCTAGGCTGGTCCTGGCCATGTCTCTGTACGTGTAGAGGAAACTGATGGTACTCAGGAGCACAAAGTGAGTTTATTTAAGTATTTTTTTGTTCAGGCTTTGTTTGTAAATACAGTTAAACTTTACAGTAAACAATACATCCGTTAAAATTATTAATTATTTGTAAACGTCAAGGCAAATCTATGATATCAACAAATTATTAAAGCAGTGTAAAGACGGCGGAGACGATTCACACGTTAGGGCTTCATTTCCCAGAGACCATCTGTTCTGTTAGCTCGTCAGGTAGCATTTAGATGACTGCGTTTTTAATCTCTTTAACTCTATGACATCATCACTGGATTTGAATGAAGCTGATGTCTGCAACAATCATCAGGAGTATTCAAGAAATCCTTACACAGAAAGAAAAAAATATTACATTTCAAGAAAAAGTAATGGCATTAAAAAAATTATATTTGGAGAGAAAGTCAGATTTTTAAATATTATAAGGCCAAGTTTTTATAATGATTATAATATTTTTGATATGACATCATAGTTAACCCGGGATGAATATTTGTTTTTTTAATATTTCAACTTTTCCTCAAAATAGTGTTGTTGTTTTTTTTACCAAATGATAAAGTTTCTCTGTAATACTGTATTAGCACTCGCTAACTTTTTGTTGAAATATTTAGCCTTAATACCTGCCGTGTTTACAAGTTATGATTTCAATTCATGTACTAATGGTAATAAAAAACGTTTTTAATTTATTCCATAAATTCAGTGTTACACTTTTCTCAGTCTTGGTTACTATATGCAGTTTATTTTACATGTTATTCATTATTATTGTTAATAATTATTCCTCTCATTTCTACAAAAACAAAAGGTTCTAAACTCATGAAAAGATGACTAAACCTTCGTCTGCAGCCTCTGACCATTTAGCAGTTAGCAGCAGTTAGCATGGATGTGAAAGCCTTCGTCAGCATCAGGACATGTTTGATGTCGGTTTGTTCACAGGTCTTCTGTCTGTCACTGCAGGAAGCTGCGGTAAGGTGACCTCAGAGCGAGATGCTGCGCTCACATCGTATCGGGGCCAAACATTCGTCACACATGATGTTCGGGCCTGATGCTGTGGTCATATCAGTATGAGATGCTGTGGTCACGTGATGTGATGGCGAGGCACTGGTGTCACAGTATGTCAGGTCGAGACAGTGGGATCGCACATGGAGAGATGATGCTGTCATGGGTTGCTATGGTCACATGCCATCAGGGTGAAACACTGGAGTCACGTGACGTCAGATCGAGATGCTTTGGTCACGTGACTCCAGTCCTCTTGGAGGCTGTGACACACTGACATTAAACCTCTTTCAACCAATCAGACATCAGGGAAGGTATGTTCGTACCTGAAGGTCTCACCAGGTCACCTGACTGCAGACACTCAATAATAAATGTTATTGGAACAACAGTGCCCCCTATGGACATACAAAGTCACGGCATCTGTTTATCCAATAGAATATTTTACTATCCATATTTATATTTTAAACCATTTGTTGATTCCCAAAAATATGAGTGAACTCTTTTGACTTGAATCTGCTGACATCGATGCTTAAATCTGTCCAGCTGTCAGTGCGTGTGCTGTCCATCATTAGGAGGCATGTCTGAGCAGCAGCGTGGGGGCGGGGTTCCACTGGTTGTGGGCGTGGTGATGAGGGGTGGGGGAGCAGTCACAGGAGCAAGGGGCTGCGGTCTTACCTATCACCGCCCCCGAGTCCAGTGGGTACTCCAAGATGGACGCTGGTGCCAGGGTGTATGGGTATTCGTACGGCGCTGTGTAAATAAAACCCGTCTCGGGAACCGCTCCTGGCATCAGGGCAGCAGGGTGAGGCGTCCCATTGGGCAGGATCGTCTGGATCTGGCGAATCAGAGGCATGAGGGTGGGGCCTGTGGGGACGGGAGTACGCAGGGAAAGTGGTGGGGCCATGACAGGGGCGGGGCCTGAAAGGAAACAACAGGTCTGAGAAGAGCCTGTAACAGAAAAGCCTGAGGAGGACAGGAGATGATTGTTCAGACTGGTTTGTACTGGTCTCTGATTGGTCAGACTCTCTGCACTGGTCTCTGGACGGTCTCTCACCTGGCTTGACGTTGGCGTCTCTGTATGTCCCGTTAAGGATGGCTAATTCCATCAACTGCATCTTCTTCAGACTGTCCTCCCCCTCCGTCTGAAACACACACAACCAGCAGGTACTTCTACTGTACTGTAGTACATGTGAGCCAGGGGGTGGGGCTTACACAACCCCTATTACTTTACTTACTTTATATTTTATTAAAACCTGATGTATTTAATACTTTGCATGAAAATACTATATTCTGCAGTACTGTGCTTCCAAAACATTTATATTCGCTGTAGTTCTTCCCGAACGCTAATGTCCTTCAGAGTTGTAAATGTTTGGGAACCACTGACAAAATATATTATTTTTTAGGAACCACCGACATGGAGGATATTCATGCTTTGGAACCACAAACAATGTTTTTCTCCCCCCTCTGTTAGTTACTGTTATTACAAATGTGACCTTATGACATCCTAGAGAGAGTAAGGGAGAAGATCCAACGATGTCATGTTTCTTTCAGACACTGATCTAATGATGTCATGATATCTTACAGACTCTGATCTAATGATGTCATGATATCTTACAGACTCTGATCTAATGATGTCATGATATCTTACAGACACGGATCTAATGATGTCATGATATCTTACAGACACTGATCTAATGATGTCATGATATCTTACAGACACTGATCTAATGATGTCATGATATCTTACAGACACCGTCCTAATGATGTCATGATATCTTACAGACACCGTCCTAATGATGTCATGATATCTTACAGACACTGATCTAATGATGTCATGATATCTACAAACACTGTCCTAATGATGTCATATTTCTTACAGACACAGATCTAATGATGTCATGTCTCACAGACACAGAAGAGTGATGGATATGAACCCCTTTAATGAACTAAAGGCGCTGTAGTTACCAATTGAGGCCAAAGGGGGCGCCAAATAATCAAACATTCAGAGAACCGTGAGGGAAGAACAAGGGATAAAACAGGAAGTGTAGGTTCTCATCATGAAGTTGTCAACATCATTCTGGACAAGAGTGTCTCCTCCCAACGAAAAAACAACTTGATATCTGCACCTCAAATCCTCTCAGTGGGCCTGTGAGAAAGTAACTGCATTTATAGTTTACCCTTAACATAGTTTTACTACACATCCGGTGTATAACAGGTGTGTTACTGAGGTCAGGTGACTCACAGCAGGTACCAGCAGTCTGTTCACCTCCTCCATGGCTCGTTTCAGCTTGATCTCTGCCCGGTTCTGGGAGTCCTCCACTGTGAGGAGGACATGAAGGTCCTCGTTCAGGTGCTCCCAGTTGGGTCTACCTCGATTCTGCTCCTCCTGGACAAGAAGGGAGACAGATTGAGTAACAAGTACAGGAAGAGACAGATGGAGACGGGAAGAGAGACATGTTGAGGCAAGAAGACCCAAGACAGGTAGAGTAACAAGTGGCGACAGGGAGAGACAGATGGACACAGATAAGGACATCTGTTGACAGAGGAAGAGATGGGTGAAGACAGATAGAGACACAGGTGAAGAGATAGGTAGAGACAGGAAATGGAGATGGTAGAGAGAGTAAGATGGAGAAACAGGTGGAGAGATAGATTAACAGGTAGAGAGACAGGAAGAGACGTAAAGGGAAACAGGAAGAGACGTAAAGGGAAACAGGTAGTGTCACAGGTAGAGACACATAAAGAGATGGGTAGAAGTCCAAACGTGTGTTACCTTCTTCCTGTCTCTCATGGAGCCCCGCCCTCTCACCATGATCTTACATCCTGTCTCTGCCTCCAGCTGCTTCGCCGTCAGACCGCGAGGACCCAGAATCCTCCCGACAAAGTTAAACTACCAGAGAGGGAGAGATGCGTGGTTACCGTCATAACCAGAGGAACAATCAGCAAACAATCACCTACACTCTCCTCAGAGTATCGAGAAAAAAAAGAAACAGGTGAAAAGGCAAAAATGTCCCTGAACACTTAAGAGATGTAACACATGGGAAAATACACTGAGAGCATTAAAACACACACTAACACTGACATCAGGGTGCTCCTTCGTCGGGACGTAAAGTTTCTCCTGCAGCTGGACATTCGGACCGACGGCGTCTGGCAGGACGCCGATCCTCTCTGACCCGTTCAGCGTGTTGATGTACATGTCCCGCCTGACCCGACGGATCTCTGGAATGACACACACACACACGTTGACACGCTTTGCTAATCTGGTTTTTCTAGCTGATTTTTGCCGGTGGTTAATGGAGGACTCTCAGTGAGGTGCTCATAGGAGCAGCACCAGGTGAGGTGTTCTGGACAGGTGATGGATATGAACCTCATAGACCTCTCGGGGATCTTCAGGACAGTGTGTGCCAGAGAGAATGGTTCGACAAAATCAATCGAAAATGTCTTCAACTTGGGGGCACAGTGCAACGATTAGGGCGTCCTTACTCCCCCAGCCAGAGGTCGAAATACACGGACTGCAACTCTACCATCCGGAAATACTCAGATGACAAGGCAGTTGTGGTGTGCATCAGCAATGGACAAGAAGGGGAGTACCGAAACACGATGGGGGGCCTTTAGCGATTGGTGACAAGAACTCCTTCAAAGACACTGAGAAAGAATTATCCATCCATCCAAGCCCATAGAAGAAGAAGAAGAAGAAGAAGAACATCTGGGGTTGGGTCACGGGGGCAGCCGGCTGAGCGGGGTATTCTAGGCTATTTTCAAGCGGTAAACAGACCCAGGTACCCACCTCTGAAAGCAGAGGACCTGTCTCTTTTTTTCTAAATAGTCAGCTGGTAAAGAGTCTTCATCAGGGCGTGGTCTCCTGGGGAAGACCGGGCAGATAGCTCGTCCAGTGCCTCCATGTCTTTTATCATCATAAAGACATGAAGACACTGGACCTCTACAAAACTTTCTGCCAGTCTATAATAATCTATGCTGTTGGCCTGGACTGCCATCTATGCAGGCCTCTAATTCTCTATGCTGCTGGACTCTACTACCCCAGCTGCGGGACCCTTTAACCTTCCCTGAAGCCCACCCTTTCTGTTAGCCTCTACTCCCCTCGCTGACAGCATCGACCATCCCTGCTACTGAGGCCTCTGCAACCCCCCCGCTTCTAGACTCAGTTACCCCCTCTGCTGGCCTCTACCACCATCGCTGCCGGCCTCTTCTACCCCCACTGCAGGCTTACTAGCCTCACTGTTAGCCTCTACGACCCTCACAGTTAGCCTCAAATACCCTCGCCGCTGGCTTTTACTAAGATCGCTGGTTTATTCTACTACCTTCGCTAACCGTCTCTAATACCATCACTGTCATCTTCTACTACTCCTGCTGCCGGCCTCTGGTACCCTTACTGTCAACTTCTACTTCCCTCGCCACTAGCCTCTACTACCCTCAATGCCAGCTTCTATTTCCCTTGCTGTCTGCGTCTGGAACCCTCGTTGCCGGCCTCTTGTATCCTCGCTGCCGACCTCTACTACCCTTACTGCCACTAGCCTCTACTAGCGTTGCTGCTGAACAACCAATGACGATAAAGTTGCTGGTTCAGATTCAGAGATATGTGATATTATGAAATCTATGATGTGCTAGTCTCTGTTTCACATCAAACAGCACTTCAGCCTTACTCTCCCACCTCCACACCAGGTTCCTGAATGAGCCTCCGTTGAGTCCTGGAGGACTTGTGGTCGGTTGTCCACACCGGTTGTACAGACTGTCCTGGAGCTGATGCCATTTATGAATCAGGGCACGGCGCTCAAACACCCTGAATGTTAGTAGCGTGGCGCCAGATGGCAGAAATGGCGTCGTGATAGACATTGTACAAATAACCTTCTTTTTTTTTTTAAAACAGCATATTTTTTTTGGCAGGCTGATTCTTCTCCCCGTCTTTTTTTATCCTGATACAAAAAGATATTTGTCCCCTGGACTTTTAGGGGACACAACAACAGCGAGCCACACACACACACACACACACTGTCGGCTGGTTTTTTACTGCCTGTCTGACAAGCTGAGACCATTACGGCAGGGACGCCAGCCAAAAGGAATTATGGGTAAATTGATTTTGCTTCTACGCACACACGCCGTTCATTTCGTCCACTGAATGAATGAGTAAACCAAAGAGATGAGAAATGGCTGCACTTAGTGTAATGAGAGAGAGATAAATGAACAGGAATAGAAAGCGAAGAAGAGACTCAAGATGTGTGGTGTGTTCAGGTGCTGCTGGGAAACTTCAGGGATCAGTTCAACATCAATGATCACCTCAACCAAAACACACACACACAGATGTGAATGTATCATACTAGACCCCATGCAGTTAAGGCGGACTCTCTGTTAGTGGAAGTTGACTGTCTGTTGTCTATTAAGGTGGACTGCCTTTTTAAGGTGGTATGCCTATTTGTTTAGGTTGATTCCAAAAAGGTGGACTGTTTTTTAGTTAAGGTGGACTGTCTGTTGAGGTCGATTCTGTTAGGGTGGACTGTCTCTTTGTAAAGTTGGACCATCTGTCTGTAAAGGTGGACTGTTTATTAGTTAAGGTGGACTGTCTGTTTGTAAAGGTAGACAAGAGAGAATCTCAGTCTGAGGCCCGAGGTGTTCAGGATCTATGTTGGCCTTTTGAAGACCAGCCGAAACACAGAGCACTGTTCTAAAATGTTATTATGTTGTACAATAATATATAACCTTAAGCATTTAATCACATGCATTATTCATTTAATCAATGCTATTGCTACGTTATCGTCAGTGTTAAACTTATAATCATGTTTTAGGATGAAAGGAGACGCAACCTACGTGACAGGATCTGGTTAGAGGAATACAGAATGACCGTTTATTATCGTTTTATATACAAGGCTCGGAAGAAATGGCCTTAGAAGATCCAAGTTTTAGACGTTAAGAGTTTGTTCTGTGGAATACAAATGACACAGAATGACGGTAAAGATTTGAAACGAGAGAGAATTTGATTGGAGAAGACGGAGAGGGAGAGTGGAGGCTTGCAGAGTGCCGTAAATTAGGTTGGTACAGGAAGAAATGTCAGAAAGAGGATTATTTTCCAACATCGGGGAGATTCTGAGTTTACCTCTATGTCCAGAAGATTCCAGATGATTTCACCTTCCCAACAGTGAAAGCAGAAAGCAAAGAGACCCTTTTTGCCCTCAGGCTATGGGGTAAAATTCTGCAGACTGGATTCCTCTATTTTTCTCAGTAACGCCGGACTGTTTTGAATATATCTGGGGGGCTTGTGTCTGAAGTTGGCAAACATTCGAGCCGTCAGGATTGGGGTTAGTGACGGAAAGGAAAAGCCTTTCACTCTCTCCGCTCTAATCCAAGATCATTTTTCTTTGAAGCAACGGTGCTTTATTAGATGTAATTGGTGTAATTACATTTTTGCTTTTGATTTATAATTGCAAATGACCTAGAATACATTTCTCAAATGTATTTAAAGTACATTTTTCATTATTTCTCATTTTATACTCTCATGGTTTTGGTTCTTAAAAGTCCCTTGGGGCGTATTCTTTTCCTGGCCTCTAATTTATAGACCTTGCACCATACCAATGTGCAGAGATGAATCAGAGGAGAGCTGCCGTTAATGGGCGTGGCTGATGCTGTATTTGGCTAACAGGAGCTAACAGGAGCTAACAGTCAGGTGCATCGTCGGAGGAAGTAGGTTAGACGTCCAGGTGGAGGTAATGAGAATCTAGACGAGGGTCCTCTTCACCAGCTTAAACGGTCTCTAGGACTTCTGCTACTGCAAAACACGGTTGGAGCCCTTTAAAGAGAGAGCTGGTCCAGTTCTCCAGTACTGCAGTACTCCAGTAACTCCAGTACTCCAGTACTCCAGTAACTCCAGTACTCCAGTACTCCAGGAGTACTGGAGTTACTGGGAGCTTACAAGAAGGACCATTTGTTAGTTAAGATGGATTGTTTTTTAGTTAAGGAGGACTTAGTTAAGATGGACCGTTTGATAGTTAAGATGGACCGTTTCTTAGTTAAGGTTGACCGTTTTTAGTTAAGGTGGATGATTTTAATGACAGCAGATGGGAATTTGCTGAATTAAATTTAATTATTCATCATTCATTTAATTTATTGGACCATTCATAGAACAGAAGTGAAAACATTATATCATATTATTAATGATGAAATCAGATAATGAACTGTCTAGAAGACTACATATACAACTTTTTGAGTTGTTGAATAAGTTAAATGTGCCAACATCCAATGTGATTAATATTTCTGTGTTTGTATTTGAAATCTTATTCCACTTTCACAGGTGCAACTGAAACTGAAGTCTTGTTAAAGCCACTATAAGCATCTGGATCTGACACAACTTATTAGTATTAACGGAACCCGATAATCAGAACCGCACATTAAGAGTGTGCCAGATTAGTTCCTGCTGGAACTAATATCAACACAAATGAGGTAAAACAAAAGAAACTGCGTATATTTAAATCCGTGATCAGCTTTGTTCAACGGACACCGAGGTATTAATTCATTCAACTTTACCAGATTCTGTTGCAACTGCTTGATAAAATCACGTGGGTTAAACATAAGTCAGTTATTGCATAGTTACAGTCTTGAGGGCCCAAACAGACAGATAGACAAACCAACAGGTAGACCGTTACACAGGTGGACAAACCAACAGGTAGACTGGTAGACAGGTCGACAGGTCAACAAAACCAACAGGTAGACCGTTAGACAGGTCGACAGGTCAACAAAACCAACAGGTAGACCGTTAGACAGGTCGACAAACCAACAGGTAGACCGTTACACAGGTGGACAAACCAACAGGTAGACCGTTAGACAGGTCGACAAACCAACAGGTAGACCGTTACACAGGTGGACAAACCAACAGGTAGACCGTTAGACAGGTGGACAAACCAACAGGTAGACAGGTTCCTCACCCTCATCCAGAAGTCTGTCCAGATGCTGGAACACTCCAGTGAAGTTGGGCAGACTGTTCATTGTCTTCTTGTCAGTCATGAGCTGCATAAGATAATCCGGGCCGGGTCTCCTGTCCTTCCCCTCCATGTCCCCCACCATGGTCCCACACAGTCCCACTATATGGTCCGGATCACAAAGGACCGTCTGTCTGAGTCATGAGCGTGGACATGAAGTCAGATCTGGTACCAGTGCTGCTTCTGTCTTCTTTGCTTTAAATCCACAACATAAAAACTCCTCCAGTCATTGAACTGGTTCAGATTAGAGGAGAACCAGTCCTGAAGTGATCCCACAGCCAACAAGAAGTCCCAGTGTCAGTCCACCCGAGGTCCCAGTCTCTGTGCTCCAGAGCTTCCAGTCGGTCAACAGCTGTCTGTGGGTGACCACCAGCCTCTCCTCACAGACACTGAGGGAAACGACCAAAGACTGTCAAATTCAACAACAGGAAACATGCAGCTTCCTGCCCCAGCCTTCACAATAAAAGCATGAATACTCTCTAAACTGATTACAATGGGTCCAGTATCCAGTGGACCAATACCAGCAGAACATAGCTATGTCATAGTGACCTTTGACCTCATCAGATATTATAATAATAGCAATACATTTAATTTATAACACACTTTATGGTTTAGACATAGTATGTACAAACATTTGTATTTTACTGTATTAATGGGATTTGTGATTCATCAGACTAACATTCCACTATATAAATATGATTAGAGATTATTCATGGAATAAAATAATAAAACTTTTTAATTTTCACTATTTTCATTCAAATTAAAAATATAAATTTAAAGACCATACAGTAATAATAATCATTATTGAACTGTGTGGAATCAAATTGATCGCTTCCTCTCAGACTCAACTCAGCTTAAAAATAATAAACAATTTACTATTATAATTAATATTAATGATATATTATATAAACTTAATCTGATGTATCATGCTTTTATTTTGATATAAACATCACCTAACTTCCTGTTTCCCTTTCTGTGACCTCCCACACACACACATGCACTCAGCGCTACCTGAATCTCCTCTGTGATTGGCTGATTGGGAGACACGCCTCAGCTGTAAATCACATCAATTGACTGATTGTCCAATCAGAGAGCAGTTGTTGATGATTGATAGGTCAAAGGTCAGAAATGTTTGTATATGAAATATGTTTTTGTGGGATTAGTTATTCATTTCTGACCAGACATTTATCAAGATTATTTCTGTCAAACTGAGCCGCTCTATAAAAAAATGATAATAAAATTCAAAATTAATAATAATAATAATAATAATACATTTAATTTCTTCTAAAAATTGTTTGTTTTCGTGTAAATGTTACAAATACATTATGTAGAGATGGGTAAAGAGAGAGTCAGTGTCTACTGGTGTCTGTCGGTGTTTGGTTCTAGACGTCCGTGAATAAAGCTTCTTAGTTTGAATCTGTCTCTTTAAAGGGGTTTTACTCCCCCCCCCCTTCCTCCCTCATTCCTCCCCCCTCCTGGAAGCAAGCCAGGATGAAACAGAAGGGTGACAGGAGGAAGAATAAAACAACTCTTCCTCTACTTCTCTCGGCTTTTTATTAGCCTTCTTTTGCTTCTTCCTCTTCTTCATCCTCATATTCATTTTTTTTCTACTTGCTTTCCTCCCTTTCTCTTATTTATTTTCATCTTCCTCTGTCTTCCTGCATCCTCCTCCCCCTCCTCCCCTTCTGCTTCCTCTCCTTGTTTGCCGACTTCTTCTTCATTTTCGTTTTGCTTGTCTTTTTCTTGATTTTCCTCTCAAACCTTTATTTCTTCTTCATATTTGTCTTCATCCTCTTACTACTATTCTTTATCTACATAATCATCATCATCATCTTCATCTTCTTCTTCTATTTATTCTCTTTCCTCTTTGGGTTGTTCTTGTTGCATCTCCTGTCTTCTGGTCATAGCCACCATCCAGCAGAGCTGCTCGCACCACCATCTTGGAAACCTTTCCCTTCACTCCTGCTGCTACTCTTCTGTCACAGATAACTCCTGACACTCTTCTCCACCCACTCCACCCTGCCTGCACTCACTTCTTCACATCTTTTCCACAATCCCCATTGCTCTGAACAGTCCAACCCAAGTACTTAAACTCCTGCACCTTCTCCACCTCTACTCCTTCATCCTCACCGTTCCGTCGGCCTCCGTTTCATTCACAAACATGTTTTCTGTCTTGATGACACTGACTTTCATTTCTCTTCCCTTCAGCGCATACCTCCACCTCTCCAGTTTTTCTTCCAAGTGCTCCCTGCACTCACTACAGATCACTATGTGATCCACAAACATCATAGTCCAAGGAGACTCCCGCCTGCCCTCATCTGTCAGCCTCTCCATCACCATAGCAAACAAGAAGAGGCTCAAAGCTAACCCTTGATGCAGTCCCTCTTCCTCCTTCCTTTTCCATTCCACAACATTTGTGAGGGGCTGATGGATATTTCAGTACACCAGGGAAGGAGATTGGATCAGGACCATTATTGTAGGAATTTCCTAATCTCTGCAACCCTCTGATCCAGCATGGCAGAATTTAATCCAGAACTCAGCAGAACCGCTTTTGTCTCTATCCCATCAAAGTGAACTTGGGTTCGGGGCTAGGAGCTAGTGGACCCCTAACCCTAGTGGGCCTGGAGCACCTTAATTCCGCTCCCCTGTTCTGTATAAACACGATGAAGGTATAATTCTGAGTCAGCAGCGAAGTCACAAACCCGAAACAGACATAAACAGACAAACGCCGGTGCTGCAGACCCTCAGGATTGTCTGACGGGCTCTCAGGTGACAGAACAATGACTGGGGTTCAGTTCTCAAAAGGTTTTACGTCCTCCCAACCGGAGAGGGACAGAACCTTTCCTGTCAGGGGGGTTCAGTCCTCATCTTAAGTTCTTACCTGCTGACAGGTGGGCGAACAAGATAGACACAAAGTACTTTCTTAAAGTTAAAACCACGAACTCGCTGATACTGAAGCGGGTCTAAATACAAAACGCTTCCTGCTCTGCCACACTGCAGCATTTGCACCGCGGTCCTGCTGAGATTTGCTGCTCCTTGTTTGTGATGGATGGAAGAGGTCCTGGGAAAGGTCCTGCCTGGTTCTGGTCCAGGTTGTGGACTGAGCCAGACTAATGAACCACAAATCAACCTGAAACAGAGGCTTTTATTCTGGAAGCGTTTTAATCAAAGGAATAGTTCACGTCCTGTCCCCATAAAGGAGCAGCTCCTCCTGGTCGCCGTTCCCCCTCTGGCTGAGGTGTAAACACTGTCCTCAGAGTCTGAGGGCCGGTCCTGTTCAGTCAGAACCTCAACAGATTCCCAAAGTATCAATGATGAAACTGACCAGACATGTTTGTTTCCAGTTGAACACTTCCTCTTCTCTCCCCTTCCCCTTCTCCTCACCCCCTCCACCTTTAAGGCTGCATTCTGGATCGGTTATGGGATGACTGGGGTTGAGTCCAGATCTCCATGTTTCCTGAAAGGAGAGGTCTGACCCCTCCTCCACTTCTCTTCCCCCCCTGCCTGGTGTCTTTGTCTCTGTTCTTGGCAGTCTCCGCCAGTCCTCCGAACGCCTTTCAGGATTGAAGAATAGCAGATTGTCTTCATCACGGAGGACGCCTTGTTTCAGGAAGTCCAAGCCGGGAGGAAGGGGGAGGAAGGGAGGAGGAAGGGAAGGCAGCGGAGAGAGGCAGAGGGAGGTGAAGCAGAATGTCAAGACAACTGTCTTTGTGTCGGGTGTTTTCAGTCCACCAACAGCTGATTCATATTCAAATGGACTTCTGAATGGACGGTTAACACACACACACACACACACACACACACACACACACACACACACACACACACACACACACACACACACGCACAGAGTTGACAGTGATGTCATTCCAGAAGGAAGTAGGCTGGTGTCCAGGCTGACATTCAACATGATTTTATTTGTGATGATGAACACGTCGATGATGTCATATATCGATTCAACAAGATGAAAAATACTAACCAAACATGTGACTTCACAACACGCCTGGAACACAACAAATAAACTTAAAGACTTACAGCGGTCTCTGTACAACTATATGGAGATAACACACATTATTATCGCAGTATCGTTTAAAATCTCTTTTGTTGTAGATTTCTGTCTCTCTGTGGTTGTTTTTTTTTTTTTTTTTTGTGCCTGTTTTCAAGAACGGTTTAACAAAACTCTGAGTTTCCGTTCATGTCAGGGTTAACAAACTCAAAGTTTCCACTAAACCCACTTTCCGGAATACTCCTGAAGGAGCCACAGAAAACAGACAGAAAAAATTCACGACCAAAAGGTTATTCCTGAAAAGGGAGATAAGTTAACCTCTGTGTCGGTCACCATGGTTACTTACTCCGCGAGCCCAAAGAGGCTTTCTTTGACAAACCCTGACTTTGTTCCCGACTCCTCCCCCTTCTGAAGCAAAGGCGTCAGGCACAGAAAACTCTTTTCCCTCTCAGGGTTAATCAACTCAAGGCTCAGGGTAAAATCATAATTTTGTTAAATCTGCTTTCTGGAATACAAAAAAGCCTAGTGGGTGACTTTTCTGTGTTTTGATTTTATCTGTCTGGTTGTGGCTTGTGGTTGTTTTGAGTTTCTTTGTTGATACTTTTGCAGATATTTCCTGTCTGTTGGATTGTTTCTTGCCTTTTTGTGGTTGTTTTGCGTCTCTTGGTTTTGTCGGGCGTTACCGGGTCACTACAGCAGCACACAGCCCTTCAACAGATCGCAACAGCCAAAGAGCCACTGACCGAGACTGAGACTGAAACTGAAACTGAAGCCTGAGCAGAGGTATGAACTGGGTCGTCAGTGTCTTTCTGGCGTAGGTTTATTGGTCCAGCCGCTCAGGTCCAATGCGTACTCATTGGTTGATTTCTCTACGAGATGTGAGGAGCCATCAAACTGTCCGTCAAAGGAATCGGGGGTCTCGACTGGCTTTCCTGGAGCGGAAACGAATCTCAGACAATTTTGAATTGATGCCAGAGCCGATGACTCCCTTCTTGGCGAGAGGAAACCGAGCCAAGATGGCGTCTGAGGAGAGAGATGGAGAAAGTCAGACAGATGAAGATCAGACTACATCAACGTTTCGCTGAAACGTCAGTACTTACTGAATATGGCGTTGATCTTGTGCGGGTCCAGTGCACTACGCTGCGGTTGAAAGGCGGGCCGCCGGCTCCGCCCGCCTCTTAGATTACTGTTCATCAAGGTGTTCATATCAAACACACCCATTAGCAGCGTCCGCGCCATCGCCGTGGGAGACTGCGCTTGATTGGCTGCCTGCCAGCAGCGGACTTCACAGAGGACACCGGAGCCTGGATACACCTCCACCTGGCTCAACTGGACAGGTGAGACAACAGTTTAGTACAAAAACAGTTTAAACCAGTTCCAATGAAAACAAACCAACTTACACACAAAACCCAGTTTCAGATCAGACTAAACCAAATTTCAATGTTCTCAATGGGATTAAGTCGACTTCAGTGGTAACAAGACCAGATCAAACTCGTTTCGGAGTATATCAGAGTAAATTAAACCAGATTTAGATTGAACCAGAACACACTAAACCACTTCCAGTGTGTAAACCAGAACAGATTAAACAAGCGTCAGTGTAAACGTGAACAAAGCAAATACTTGAGTGAAAATATGAATAGATTATACCTACTTAACAGTTTACATCAGATTAAACCAGTTTCAGACTGAATCAGAATGGATTCAGCCAGATTCAGAGTAAACAGGGACAGACTTAAAAACTCAGTTTATCAGATTTGTTTAAATCAGTTCCAATGTAAATCAGATAAAATCAGTTTCAGAATAAACTAAAAAGATTTACTTCCATCCATACAAGACTAAACCAGATGCAGTGTATATTTCTACAGATTAAACCAGTTTCAGTGTGAACAAGATCAGACGAAACCAGCTCCAGAATAAGCCAAAGTAGTTTTTCAGCAGATTAATCCAGTTTTAATTCCACTCTAAACTAGAACGGTTTAAACTGGTTCAGCAGGTGTTCTCACATGTCCATTAACGTGTACAGCGGTGCACTGGCTCTCAGAGCAGCTCCTCCTCAGCTCCTCCATATCAGTCTGGCTGCAGAGCGGTGCCTCCTCTCCCATGTGGCTCCCTAGGCCCAGGTCTGCTCCTCCTGACACCTCCTCATCCTCAGAGCCCAGCGGCCCCCAGGAGCCCAACATGTCCCCGCTCAGATCCTCCTGCAGCTGCTGGTTGTAGGCCTGGGGTCGGAGGTCTCCATCCTGAGTGATCGAGTGCTGTTGATGCGAATATGAAGCATAGATGTCGCTCCTGCCTGTTGCCGTGGAGACGGAGGGGTGACTGTTGGCCTGGCCTAATGTCTGCCACATGGTGGACAGGAGCCCAGGGATTTCTGGGAAATGTAGTGAAACATGTCTCTGAATTAAACCAGATCAGATTATCGTAGACTTGAACGTACAACACCAAATTATTTCAAGCTATATCAAATCAGACATAATTCAACCAGATTAGTTTAAACCAGATTTGTTAAAGCAGACAACATTAAATCAGATATTTTAGAAACCGATTAGCTGAAACATTCAGTTTCAGTTAATCGGTTTCTAATCCAGATTACATGAATCCAGATTACAGCACACTTAATTACATTAAATCGTATGATATCAAACCAAATTAGAGAGCTCAAATTACATTATATTTAACAAGATGGTATTAAACCAGTTCAGTTTTTATTACACTAGTAATTACACACCATTTAATATTAAACAGGATTTATTTAAATCTGGTTACAGCATATTTGCCAAGGAAAAATCTATTTTTAATAAACCAGAGTATATCAAACAAGGCTGGTTCAAACCAGATTAGATTAAACTAGACTAGTTAAAAGCAGATTAGATGAAACCAGGTTGATTTAAACCAGATGTGTTCACACCAGACCAATTTAAACCACATTAGATCCAAGCCGATTAATTTAAAAGAGAATGGTTAAAATTAGACAAGGTTCATTCAGTCTGGACCAGACACCTCAGGCTGGTCAGGGATGTGTTACCTGTGAACAGGTAGACCAGGTGAGGTGGATCTGGACTCACCGTGGACCAGCATGTTCTTCAATCTCTGGTTCTCTGCTGACAGCTCTGCCTTTTCTCTCTGCAGCTGCAGAACCTGAGAACGCAGGAAGTAAAGCTCGCTGTTCTGAGATGGGGTCAGGATGGAGGAACCTGATGCACCTGACTCCACCTTCACCACCTGTGGCAAGGAGAGGTTGTGCGTCTCGCTGTCAATCATCAGCCAATAAAATAAAACATCCTGATTGGTTCTAAGTCCTCATTCATGTGTTGTGACCTAAACGACCCCAGCGAGGTCCAAGTTCATAACGTCCAGGTTCATATAGTGAGACGGGTTAGGGTTAGTAGTTCCATCAAGATAGTTAGATAGTTCCATCAAGTCAAATTTGAAAAACATCAAAGCCATGAAGTTGCATGCCACAAAAATAACATCTCCACATATATGACTTAACATATTGTCAAAAGGTCAATTGAAATATTGAAAGTTCTTATGTTCATACAGTGAAACAGTCCAGGTTCGTAGAGGGAAATGCATATTCTAAAAGTGATATTTAATTTATTGCTATAAGAGCAGGACAATTAAAGGTACGACGTCCCTTTTTATTACAACTATAACTGATAAATGAATTCAGCAGGAAATTGACAGAGAAAACGACTAAATCAAACTGAGTGATGAAAAATGTAATATTCATTCAGTTTGATCTTTAATAATATGTGATTTTGGGACATTTTTTAGTTTGATTCCTTTTTCTTTTTTTTCTGTGGTTATCATGCATATTCAAACAAATAAATCATCTTTTCCATTTCAGACATTTTAGTCGATCAACTGATTTATTTGATCATCCCTTACTACAAAAAAAAAAGAAATCAATTGAAGACATGAACAGGATCAAGACTGTGGCCTGATATTTTTTACATTACTGTTTCAGCTCACTTGGTCAGCATCTCTCTATGACGTCAGTTTTATAACAGTGACATCAAAATCACGGGTGATGGTATTTCACCAATCAATTCATGTGATAATTGACCCTCCCAGGTTAATCTGGAACACAATGACCGCTGCAATGATTGGTAATCATCACACACACACAGGCCTCTCGGTGTCACTCTCGCTGCGTGTCGGTGTGTCTCACCACCGTCGGTCCGGTGTCGCCGCACGGCGGTGTCCGCTGCAGGCCGCTGCTGACCGGACTCTCCGTCATCTGGAGACACTACCTGAGCGTTAATGTCTGAGAAAATCCGCTAATGTCCCGGGAAAATCACCGCTTTCTGCCGCACAAAAAAACACACATACAATGAAAAAAACGAGTTTATTAAAATTCATACATTCATCCACTTCCGTTCACTATGTAGTGACGTAATTGCAACGCGACACATTGTAGTTTTACAAAGAGAAGTCTCTTTATTTTGAACAAGTATTAGACTACATCCCCCAGAATGTACCGCGGCCGCCAGATTGTAAACAAGATTGAAGGGTTGAAGGACGAACAGACAGATGATCGGTGAGTTCTGTTCTACTGAGTCCTAGCGAGTTTTAGTGAACTGTATAGGTTCAACTGAGTTATAATTTAGCTGCAGAGGTCCTACTGAGGTCTGGTGGACTGTAGAGATTCTACTCCGCTCTTGTAAGGATTGTTGAGGTTCTACTGAACTCCCTTGAGTTTCCATGGGCTCTACTTTTTTTCATTGGACTATAACTGTTCTAGTAAGTTCTAGTGGACTATATCGGGGTTCTACTGAGCTTTACTACTGAGCTTTACCAAGTCTCAGTGGATAGTTGTGGTTCTGCTTGGTTCTAGTGAGGATTTGTTGACTGTAGTGGTTCTACTGAGCTCTTTTGGTGGCTCCTCTCACACATCACCTGACCTTTCCCTTTTGTCGCACAGTTTTTGTCCGATATAACCAAGGGCCGGGTGTGGCGGTGGAGCTGAAGGAGGAGGCGAGTGTAGCTGAATTGAAGGAGGTGGTGGGGAGTCAACAGGGAGTCCAACCAGAGCAGTTGAGGGTTATATTTGCTGGGAGGGAGCTGAGGAGCAACGCCACCCTGCAGGTGTCTCACATTTAACACTGAGAAGGAGCAAAAATAGTCCCCACTTCCTTGTGGTAACTCCATCTCTGCATATTACTCATTATCCCCTCCTCCTTCTCAGGGCTGCGACCTCCCAGAGCAAAGCACCGTGCATGTTGTCCTCCCTCCATCATGCTCCTCATCCCCGCTGCTCCTCCTGCAGGAGCGTCTGGCCCAAGGAGGGGACAGTCTGACCAGGCTGGACCTCAGCTCCTCAAGCCTCCCCTCCACAACTTCTGGCCGTGCAGTGGTCCTGGAGGGAGATAACAGACAGGGAGATGATGAAGGTGCAGAACAAGGAGGTGATGGAAGAGTAGTAGACGAAGTAACAGTGGCGACACAGGCTGCAGGTCCGAAAGGTCAGAGCGAGTAATCACAGTAAGAGTTTGGAAGTAATCTGTCAGTCCTCCGACCTTTCAGTAGTAGCACTCTGACTGTGTGTACTTTTGCACAGGTGTACGTACTCACAGTACCGTCTTTGTGTACTGTAAGAGCTGCTGGTCGGTACAACCGGGAAAACTCAGAGTTCGCTGTCGAAGCTGCAGACAAACAACACTGACGCTCAGCAGGGTGAGTCGTCATACAGGTGACATGACATCGTTAGCTGTGACACTTTAACAGATATAGCCAGAGAGTAATCATTTCGGTTAACTGAGGTCTCTCAACATATCATCACATCGGCACTCATGCTACAAGAATGGAGACCCCCATGGAAAGAACATCGAAGAGAGGCCTTCGACAACTTCATGACATTATCGTAGAAGTCATTAGCTAGTCAAATAAGTTGTCTTTGGAGATAGGTGAACTTTTTTCCCTCTCTTGATGACATTAGCATTTTTACTAAGATCAACCTCGATACAGTCGGCCACTGACTCATGTTCAAACAGCGACAAGCTATTTAATAAGCTGGAACAGTCTGTGAGGTTTTGGTGTGTCGGAAACCTGATGTTGCTATATATATATATATGTGTGTATATATATATGTATATACATATATACATGTATATATATATATATATACTTAATTAATCTTCATTATTGAGTCACTGGATCTGATCTCAGAGCAGACTGCTGACTTCAGAGAAATATTTAGGTTGAGTCAATATTGACTCTTTCAGATTATTATAAATTCACATTTAATTTGAGGAGTTTAATCAGGAGGATGAATTGTACAATGCAGGGGACTGAGGGCTTTTCAGACAGTGTAGGCCTAGCTTGCAACATGCCGACTAATCGCTCCAATGGCGTACTGCTCTCTTCTACTGGTGGTTGTTGTTGATGATCCTTGTGAGTTATTTTAACTGAGGATGATGACAGTGATGATGAGTCCTCTCTCTCTCTGTCAGGGTCCTTCCTGTTGGGATGACGTTCTCCTCCGTAATCGTATTCACGGCGTGTGTCAATCAGATGGTTGTCAAGGAAACGAAGCAGTAAGCAGATGGGAAAACATGGCGGCGGCAGTTTGCATGCACTAAATAGTATATCGGTCCATCCAAGTGCATTCTGGGTTAAATGCCGTCTTTATTGTGTCTGTGTGTATGTTTGCAGGAGTTCTACTTTAAGTGTGCGTCCCATCCTACCGCAGATGATGACCTCTCTGTGGCCCTTGACCTCATTATGACCAACAATAGAGATGTACCCTGTATCGCCTGCACAGACATCATGTAACAACCACACTATAGCATATTAAAACACACACACACATTTTCTCTCTCACACACCTGTCTCTCTCTCAGGGGCGTGGTCCTGGTCTTCCGGTGCGACGAGCATCATGTGCTGTGCCTGGACTGTTTCCGTGGTTACTGTCAGATTCGGCTCAATGAGCGAGGGTTTGTGTACCATCCTGTGATTGGCTACTCACTGCCCTGTGCAGGTGAGTGTGTGATGTCACTGTCTTCAGCGTGAACTGTGTCATTGGGGTGATCGATATCTGTGATGGATTGTTTCTAGCCGGCTGTGATGATTCTCTCGTTCAGGAGCTCCATCACTTCCGGATTCTCGGACACGACCAGGTGAGTGTTACCTGTTTAAATGTTTAAATGTTGACTCTCATTTCCTCAGGCTGATCTGGCGTCTGTCTATGTCAGTATGAGCGGTACCTGAGGTACGGGGCGGAGGAGTGTCTGCTGATGACTGGAGGACTCATGTGTCCATCAATTGGCTGTGGGGCGGGACTTGTCCCACGTGGAGACAGCAGGAGGGTGGAGTGTGACAGGCAGCTGGGGTGTGGCTTCGTCTTCTGTAAACACTGCAGGGAGGAGTACCACGAAGGGGCGTGTCACAGTGAACCAGAGCCACCCACACGTGAAACATCACAGGTGAGGCTATCAGATCAGCTGATCGATCAGCAACCGTTCTCCTCTTTTCATCCTCCTCTCTCGCCGAACTCAACTCTCTATTTTCACCGCTTTGTTCTCTGCTCCCGCCAAAACCCCACCTTTTCTTAACCCTTACCTCCTCTCCACCTCCTCTTCACCTGCTCTCCTACTGTCTTCCACAGGGTTTTGTGGTGGATGAGGAGGCGTCTCTAAGAGGAAGGTGGGACAGAGCATCCCTGCTCCTCCTACAGGAAACAACAAAACCTTGTCCTCAGTGTTCAGTTCCTGTAGAGAGAAATGGTGACTACAAACCGTTTACACTGGAGCTGTTTTACACTGGAAACGGTTCATACCAGAACGACCTTATGCTAGAAGTGGTTTACACTGGAACCAGTTATAAATGGAGCCCAATTATAAAGTGACTAATTTATATTGGAACCACGTTATATGGAACAAGTTGGACTGAACCAGTTTATAATAGAAGCAGTTTACACTGGAACCAGTTTGTACCAGAACCAGTTTATACTTGAACCGGTATATACATCAGTACCAGTTTCACCACAGCCTGTTTAAACTTAAATCATTTTACACTGAAACTAGTTTGTACCAGTTTATAATTTAACCGGTTTACACTGGAACCAGTTTAACCAGTCTGTAATTAAATTAGTCTTCAATGGAGCCAGTTTACATGGAAACCCATTTATATTGAAACTGGCTTTCAGTTACTAATGTAAACCAGTTACTGCTACAGTTACTACAGCTACTAGTTTAAAATGGACCCAGATTATAATGATGAAAGCGGTTTATTTTACAATCAGTTTATGCTGGAAGCTGTTTACAATGGAATTGGTCTGCAATGGAACTAGTTTATAACAAACCAATTTTATGCTAGAACAGGTTTAGATTGGAACTGATTCAACCAGTTTTTAATGGAACTAGTTTATAATTTACACAGTAACCAGTTTAAACAGCAAACAGATTATAAAGGAATTTATTTGTATAGGAATCAGATAATTATGGATTATACTGGTGGGATCAGTTTATACTTGAACCAGTTTACGATGTAACCAAGCAGTTTATACCAGAACCAGTTTATACCGGAAATGGTTATTCAAGAACAAAATTATACTGGAGATAGTTTTTAATTGAGCTGGAGATTGGAGGTTATGTTTTTATCTTTGTTTGTGTTTTTGTACCAAGATTATGGAAAAACCGACGGACGGATTTGCATGAATATATACCCACAGCTAGTTTTTGGCACATTGGGAAGATTACTACATTTTGATTTAGTTACGTCACGACTTGACAACGTGACTTGATAATAAAGTTTTCTTAACCATGGCGAGATAGGACACTTTGTAGTTTTTTGCAATAACTCATAAATTGATGGACAAATCTGCATTGTCCATTTTCTAGACTCCATGTAGCGAGTAGCACTCAAATCAGCAAATATTACTTTCAAGATAATGCTCCAGGATATGACAGAACCTCAGAAACGAATCAACTGTCTCGCTTTCCCGGGGTTCACCTTTCCTCATAAATTTATTGACATCTTTTCAGAACTTTTGAGTTCTCTTGCTTTCAATCGCACGAACAGATCACATGACCTCCTATACCTCTGATTGGTGAGGAACTAACAAATGTTGTGTTGTCTCCCCCTGCAGGCGGGTGCATGCACATGCAGTGTCCTCTGTGCAGAGCAGACTGGTGCTGGCTCTGTGGAGTCCACTGGAACAGAGAGTGTATGGGAAACCACTGGTTCGGGTAACAATCACAACCAGTTGATCTTTACAGCAGACCAGGGAGCTACAGCTGCAGGGGATTGTGGGAAATGTGGTTTTAATCGCCAGAACTTACACTTTTCTATTTAGAATTTTTCTTGACAAAAATATATTTAAGATCAAAGCTTCAAAGGGATGCCGATCATGTGACAAAGATGTCTTTCCACTCTGTCTCAAATAATAAATGTTTATTTATTCAATAATGATCACCAGTCTGGCTGATTTCATGCGTTATATGTGCAGCTTGATCTGGACCAGCTTGCCTTCACTTTAAGTAACATTTTTAAAAAATCTCAGAAAGAAGTCCCCCCTTCTACTAAAAAGGTTTCTGTAGCTCCATTGTTCCACGTCCAATTCAGGTTCATACAGTGAAACAGTCCAGGTTCATAAGCAGTCCAGGTTCATACAGTGAAACAGTACAGGTTCATACAGTGAAGCAGTCCAGGTTCATAAGCAGTCCAGGTTCATACAGTGAAACAGTCCAGGTTCATACAGTGAAGCAGTCCAGGTTCATACAATGAAACAAGTCAGGTTCATACAGTGAAACAGTCCAGGTTCATACAGTGAAGCAGTCCAGGTTCATACAATGAAACAAGTCAGGTTCATAGAGTGAAACAATTCAGGTTCATACAGTGAAATCAGTCCAGGTTCATACAATGAAACAATTCAGGTACATACAGTGAAAACAGTCCAGGTTCATACGATGAAACGTTTCAGGTTCGTCTAGGAAAACAGTCCAGGTTCATACAGTGAAACAATTCAGGTACATACAGTGAAAACAGTCCAGGTTTATACAGTGAAACAAGTCAGGCTCATACAGTGAAAACAGTCCAGGTTCATACGATGAAACATTTCAGGTTCGTACAGTGAAAACAGTTCAGGTTCATATAGGGAAAACAGTCCGGGATCACACAGTGAAAACAGTCCAGGCTTATACAGTGAAACAAGTCAGGTTCATACAATGAAACAATTCAGGTACATACAGTGAAAACAGTCCAGGATCACACAATGAAACATTTCAGGTTCGTACAGTGAAAACAGTTCAGGTTCATATAGTGAAAACAGTCCAGGATCACACAGTGAAAACAGTCCAGGCTTATACAGTGAAACAAGTCAGGTTCATACAATGAAACAATTCAGGTACATTCAGTGAAAACAGTCCAGGATCACACAATGAAACATTTCAGGTTAATACAATGAAACAATCCAGGTTCATTAAGTGAAACAAGTCAGGTTCATGCATTGAAAACAGTCCAGGTTCATAAAGTAAAACGGTCTATGTCCATGCAGCAAGACTGTCCAGGTTCATTTGTTTAAATAATGGAAAGCCTTTTGCCATGCTAAATAAAATAATTGTTTAAAACTTGTATTTTGTGTTTAATGAGGTTGTTTGGGTCAAATCTATGTAGGAGAGGGTCCAATACTTTTTCAAAGCACCGTGTTTATGTAGTATTTCTGTTGTAATTTTATTTTTGACATGTAGTTAAATATTTCTGTTCCTATTACGCCAAATTAAATGTTTCTCAAATAAATCTATATTTATGGATTTGGAATTCAGTCTTGTATTCAGGAATTTCCACAAGCTCTGGATTTTGGGTGCAGCATAAGAGATTTGAACAATGTAAAATCTTTTTTCATGGTCTGGATTTATAGATTTCTTTGCTGAACAACCAAGAACAAAATCTGAGATTATGCTGCAAATTTAAATATGGAACACTTTGTTATTATCATCATTATGTTGTCTGGAAGAGGTGTAAGAACTACACATCGCATGGGGACCTCTGGCTTAACTGGTTGACCAGTGATGTCACAGACATTCCTTTGACATCACTGGTTGAGGGTGTAACGGGTACAACAGACAACACCTCTGCACTCGGATTTAAAACCTAATTCAGTGACTATATTATTCATAAAGTGGCAGCAGTTCAGGCAGGTCATGCTATCTGATTAGAAGCTCCCTGGGTTTCACAGAATAAAAGTTGTTTTATGAATTAGTTTCTGATGATGACAGTCTGTTTTCAGACTCCTGCTGTACTGGACCTGGACCCTTTACCCACTGATAAGATAAACCATAAACCTTTGAGCACGGCTAGCATGTCAATAACAGCCAGCTCAGACAGTATGGTTTTAAAATACAAGAATTTCCAAGAATTTCAGATGGTTCCAGGAGTTCTAGCACATTCTGGAACCTCCGTCTGATCCCGGGAGAGTACTATGATATGTAGCCTATACTATTTGAAAGACTGTATCGGAAGCTCCTAATAATTTCAATATGTTTTACTGTGTATGACTCAATGTGATCAATAAAGGTTAGACTATTATTAGTCTTAAGAGAGAAGAATCATATAAAGTAAGTTACAAATAAAAGAAAATAACAGTAGACCTCTGAATCCTGCAAGGTTGCGTTATTAATACACATAGAAAAAATAAAGTAATGAAACATTTTGCTAAATCGTTAATGTGATAATACGTCAAGATTTTAATTAAATTTGATTAAAAGTTAAATTAAACATTAATGACATATCTTTTTTAATCGAATTTAATATTGCTATTTTATTTCATTTTTCTTATTTTTCTTATTATTACTGTATCATTTAGTCGTCGATGATGATGATATGATTATTATCATCATCATTTGTATTCTGATGATTGTTGTTTTTGATTGACAGACCGATGTAACTCGCATTCCCGCCCTCCAGCTGATGGAGACTTCCGGCTCCGGACCCTTATACTTCCGACAGTCTCAGAGCAGAGGGAGGAAAGATGGCGGCGGCCGAATCCGACAGAGATCCGACGTCCGCGTTATGTTCCGAATTCCTGAATTTCTCCGCCAGAGACACCGCGACGGTAAGACACTGTCAGCCCCGCTGCCTCCTACCGGCCCCGTCACCACGTCAAATTACCCTTTCAACCGCGCCGTTACGTATTTCTCGGCAAATCTGCCTCCGACTCGGCTTGTTTTTCGGCTCGGCTCCTCGGAGCTAATGCTAATGCGAGTGTTAGCAGGGAGTGATCTGTAGAACATCTGGATGTCAGGAGCGGCTGAGAACCCATCAGTCCGACTACTGCCCAACAATTACTATAATTTAACCCAATAAAATTACGACCAATTACGAATCAATTACAACCACAAAAAAAAACGAATAAAAATAATAACAACAAACTAACATTACAGTAACACATTAACTAATATCACTTTGAGATTTGATCCAAATGTAAGGTGCGTTATAAATTAAATGTATTATTATTATGTAGGAGTTCATCATCGTCCTTATCATAAACATAAGAAAATAACTTGTCAATAAAAATAGTATAACAATAACCTAACCGACCATCAATCCATCAATGACAACTAGTTTAAATGACAAAAACAGCCCACAGACAACAACCCATTACCAATGACTATAATTTAACGTTACAACCAAATATAAACTTTAGTAAGAGCCCAAAAAATATTTAAATATAATTGCATATCATCAATAAAAACAGCATGATAATCAACAACTTAACAGCTCATTAACAACAGTAACTGCATATTATTGAAGATAATCATCTGTAATAACATTGGATAACATCTAATAATAACAGCAACTTAACATGACAACATCAACTATAACAGTTCAACAATAAAGTCAATAACAACCAACGTAATATAGCAAAAATCAATTAACTATAATAGCTGCTCAACAGTAACAACAATTTAAAAAAAAAAAAGCGCTCGGAGTGCAAACCTCCTATAAGGCGACACAGTATTAAAGATAGACATAAGTGTACTTGGTACCAGGCAACCTTAGGCAAAAGATCTAGGATCGACTTTGTGGATGTATCATCAGATCTGCGGCCATATGTCTTAGACACTAGATTGAAGATAGAGGACCACAATTGTCCACTGATCACCACCTGGCGATGAGTTGGATCAGATGGCTAGGGAGACTGCAGGACAGCCTTGTAAACCCAAACAAGATGTTGGGGTGAACTGGGAATATCTACTGCCCTGTCTGTCAGGTCTTCAACTCACACCTCCACAGAAACTTCAAATATATTCAGGGGAGGTCGTGGACATGGAATCCGAGTGGGCCATGGTCAAGTCCTCCATTGTGGAGGCAGCTAAAAGCAGCTGTAGCCAGCAGGTTATTGGTGCCTGCTGTGGCAGTAACTCGAGAACCCGAGGAAGCCGCTTACCTGAAGGAGGCGGCCTTTCAGACTTAGTTAGGGCAAGGGTCTACTGAAGCAGCAGAGGGGTATTGAGAGACCAGAAGGGCCGCAGCTTTGGCAGTTGCGGAAGCAAAAGCCCAGATCCGGGAGTAGTTTGGGGAAGCAATGGAGATTTTTCATTCGGCCCCAAATTTGGATGAGATTTCCCCTGAGTTTCTGAAGGTTTTGAACATTGTTGGATTGTCATAGTTGACACGTCTATTAAATGTCGTTTGGCTGACAGTGCTTGTGGAGATCAGGCTGGGGTACTGGTCCCACTTTTTAAAAAGGGGGACCGGGGGGCATGATCCCATTATTGGGGAATCACACTTCTCAGCCTTCCTGGGAAATTTTACTCCAGGGTTCTGGAAAGGAGACTCCGACCCCTTGTCAGACCTCAGTTTCAGGAGGAAATATGCGTATTCGGTCCTGGTCGTAAAACAGTAAACCTACTTTTTACGCTTGCAGGCTTGCTTGGTCCTGTGGGGGGTACTGCGGGAGTATGGGCTACTGAGGCCATCCGGTCTCTATATAACCAAAGTGAGAGTCTGTATGCTCGGCAGAAAGTCAGACAGGTTTTCAGTGAATGTTGGACAAGGAAAATGGACCGTGGAGATGGACAGGCCGTACGGTAAATCATCATCGGCAGTAATGCAGGCATTGTAGTTGTGGTGAAGAAAGAGCTGAGTCCTAAGGCTGCTCTCTATTTACCGTTCATCTATATTCCAACCCTCACTTATGGTCATGAGCTCTGGGTAGTGAAAAAAAGAATCAGGTCAAGGATACAAGCGGCTGGACTGAGCTTCCTTCGTAGGATGGCTGGACTCAGCCTCAGACATCGGGAAAGGAGCTCAGACTAGAGCCAATGCCTCTTTGCATCGAAAGGAGCCAGTTGGGGCTGTTCGAGCATCTAACTTGAATGCCTCCATCTAACTTGAATATCCATCCATCCATCCATCCATCCATCCATCCAATGGATGGACGGGTATTTGGCCGATAACGATAGTTAGACGATAATTGTCATCCCTTAAAAGTATTTTTAAAAGTATTGTGTTACACTACATCGCACTTGTTAACAGGATATTAACTTATACTAAACATATTACTGGAGAAAATATATTAAAGGACAGCAGTGTTATTATATTATTTTAAATTGTAGCAAATCAAATAATCTAATCTTATGGACAACAGATTTTTTCAATTGATAGGAATAGTGACATGACAAAAAAAAGCACACTCACATAATTGACTGGAATACGTTTCACATTTGAGTTATCAAACAAAAGCAAAGGTGTTTACCTTTGTAGAACTACTTTATTTTATAGAAAGTAAAAATAATTCAGGACTCCACTGTGATTTCCGGTGTTTGTCGGCTAATCCCTCTTAAACAGTGGAGTTAGTTTAACTTAGATGTCATTACTAATTAATTGTCTCAACGTTTCATGGTGAACCAACTTTCTCCTCGGAATTCTGAAAGTAATTAACTTTAGCGACAGTCATAGCTAGGAGACTAACCGCCGGGGTCATTAGTAGGGTCGCCAGTAGGAGTCATCTTGCAGGGTTCAGCAAATTATGGCTCGCAATACAGACAAACTCAAATATCACATTGTTTATGACCAGATACTGTGACAATATTGTAGACAGGGTTGAAAGTCAAATTTCAGTCTGAGACACAACAAAGGGTTATATTTTTTATTATAAAAAAGTTTTAAGTCGCATTTGCAGATATATCAACTTCACATAGTAGCCCTATGAAGTTGATCCACGTCTAGCAAATAAATCTGACGAAGTAGATTGCGAGGCTAATTTTGTCTGGATATATTCTCCTGGGGCTGTTCGTTCACAAATTCTTTCTTTAGACATGCATTTTTTGGCAGCTATGCTTGTTTGAGTCTAGCAAACGTGTTGGCCCACTTCAAGACGCAGCTAATGTGTGCATGTGGTTTTGAATGTCTTTGCACTCCATAATGTGAGTTTGCACATTGTTAAAACAACAATTAAGATATAATCGTAGACTATACAAACCGCACAACCCGTAGATTCAAGGTGAACATATTAAGAGATTGAAGCCCAGCTAAAGTGACAGAAGTGTAAACTGATATGAATAGGCCAATAGTGGAGTGCAAAGGTCCATATTCTGGATCCCCAGTTCAACAGTCTGACAACTCGTGGGATGAAGCTGCCGAGCAGTCTGGTGGTTCTGCTTTTGACAGTCAGTTATCGTTTGCCTGATGGCAACAGTATAAAAAGTTGGAAGTGGTGTGAGAAATCTCTGAGAATGTTCAGTGCCCTTTTCTTACATCAGCCGTGGTAGAGTTTCTGGACAGACGGTAGGGAGACTCCGATGACCTTCCCAGCTCCTCTCACCATCCTCTGCAGGGCCTTCTTGTCTGCCATGTTGCAGCAGCAATGCCAAGCTGAGATGCAATGTGTCAGAAGGCTCTCTACCACACCTCTGTAGAACATGGTGATGGTGCTGGTGGATAGGATGCTTATTCCAGTTTCCTCAGAAAGTGATTGGTGTTCCTCAACCAGGCGAGATTGTCAGAGATCTGCATTCTGAGAAACCTGATGTTTACTCTCCACTGCACCACCATTGATGCTGAGGGTTGTGTGCTTAGGCCGTGTCCTCCGGAAGTCAATCTCCTTTTTTTTTTGTCCACATTGTGCAGCTGGTTTTTGTCCCTGCACCAGCTCACAGGATGTTTTACCTCCTCCCTGCACATTGTGTCATCATTTCCGCGAATGAGTCCCACTACTGTGGTATCAACCGCAAACTTGAGTATCAGGTTCCCCCAAACGGCTAGATACAGTCATGTGTCAAAGATTAAACAGCAGAGGACTGAGTTTACAGCTTGACAGAATCCTTAAGCTTAGAAGATTCTCTAAGAGGCTCTGGGGGACGATGGTTTTGAATAGATCAATGTACATGTTTCTGCCATAGGTGTGTTTATGTTCCAGATGTGTAAGTACTGTTGCATGGTGATGGATACTACAACATTTCAGAAGCGGTTAGGGTGATAAGCAAACGACAACGGATCCAGAGAAACAGCGAGGTTGTTAGAGATGTGTGTTTTGTCAAGCTGTTCAAAATAGTTTATCACTATTGGGGGGGGGGGTAATGTAAACAGGACGGTAGTTATTCAGATGAAAGCTATCCAGCTAAACAGTAGACCTCCTAGTTAAGGCGCTTACTTATCGGTTAGCTTCGGCAAGTTAAATCGTAACATTAGCTATGGATCGGGTTTTGCTGCGGCTCACGTTAAAATAGAGAATCGCCCTACTTCAAAAATTAGATCTTGTAGCCGGGTCAAAGAACGGGTGCAATAGGTATTGCTTTGTATTTCACAAAAACCAGTACATTTGAAATACACGCTGCAACTTTTGGATTTAACCTGGAAGTTGCTCCTGATTACCGCAGAGGTCATACATTCCTGTATCAATTTAAGCGGCTGAATTCACTAAAGATTGATACAACATGACGGATTGCAAAGGTTTAAAGCTGTGTGTCGACCAAATTAAGCCGCCTGAAAAGCGTTAGTCGTTGTCCACTGAGATAGAGCACAGGAACAATTGCAATACAAATTCCCATGAACCATGAGTTTGCAGTGAGTTTAAAATAATGTGATACTTCTCCGGGTATTTACTTAAAATATGATGCTTTAGATTCCAGATCGCCTACATTAAATCTGTCATTTCTCTTCTCTCCTCTTCAGCGGTGGCTTGAGGCGGCCGACCTGCAGAAAGAGCTGCATCGTCACCTGGCCATATATGTACCCAGAATCCTTTGCCTGGGTCCGAGCGTAGGAGGAGGCAACAGCAGGGAAGAGCAGAGGGAGGATCTAGCCTGTCAGCTTCTTTTGCTGGCTCCTCTGGAGTGGTTCCTGCTGGGGGAGGAGCCTGCGTCCGGCTTGGCGCTCCTGCAGGAGAAGAACAAGCCGTCACCGCTGTGTGGACATGTCTTCAAGGTGGGAGAGCCCACCTACTCCTGCAGGTGAGACAGACATAGAGGAAAGGTACATCTACAGCTGGCACGAAAGTTGTTCAACTTTCAATGTATAATATGTTTATTCAGCTGTTTGCAATTAACAAATGATACAGAACCAAGATGTGTAGCAGTAAATATAACACAAAACTCAGCTTTTACTGATGACCACAATCTTAAAATCAGGCGATCCAACAGCACCGGCCCGTGGGGGGGACTGACGTGAGGTCGCAAAGCATTTACTATCGGCTTGGAAAATGATTCAGGAAACAACAAGAACAACCCTGAAAATAAAATAAACCCCCGTCATGCCAACACACGGACGAGACACCAGCTGTCATCACCATCAAACCGGCTAACTGCGTGTTGCAAGAAGCTAGCTTACTGAATAAGAAAAAAAATTCTTCAGAATTTCTCGAGAGGAGGTACAGAAAATTAAAGGAGGCCTAATGATGATGAAGATGATGACACAGAGACCGAGGAGCAAAAAACATCTATGCTCCTTTACTGGTTCGCAAGAATCCTATCAATATTAAACAGTCCATGGTGCAGAATACGTTGGAGACCCCCTGCTCTAAATGATCCAATGCCCTTTAATCCCAGACTGTGCGAATGGATTGAAAGGCATCCTCATAATACAGAGCAAAAGGATCCAACTCCTTTCTGACTGAGCCTCATCCAATTAAATTTACATATGTGAACTGTTTCTCATACCCATCTGTATTTTTTCTCTTTTTTTTTTTTGGCAAAAAAATATCTAAATCTTGGATTAAAAAGTCAACCTTCATAGACTGACTTCAGCTTTAGAGTCACGGCGTTTCTTTCTTTTAAGCCCTGATAATCATATTTTTGTTTGTACGGTGTGTTTTAGGGAGTGTGCGGCCGATCCCACCTGTGTTCTATGTATGCAGTGTTTCCTGGGCAGTGTTCACAAAGAGCATCGATACAGAGTGAGTACACACACACACACACACACACACACGCGCCAGCTGCTTAATGTGAGAGCAGAAATGTGACACCTGATCCTGCTACGAACTCCAGGTGTTCTTACCTTGTTGGATTGCAGACTTGGACCTGGGTCTCGTCCGTAGTCCTGGTTCCTGTGTGTTCTTTATCCTTTTGATGAAAGTCAAACTGTCATGTTGAGTTCACACCAATTGTGATATAAATTCTTTGTCAATGTTAAAGAAGCAGGTTGATGTGAATCTTTGCAATCCATGCAACTCAAAACAGTGAATTTCACATCTTCGTGTTGCCTGGTGAAAATTCACTGCGGGAGAGAAAGACGTTTGATGTTGGGCTGCTAAAGAGAGTCGAGAGTCTCCAGACGGCACATCTGGAAGTCAGTAGGACTGCTTGAGCTCATCATAGCGGTCTCTGTCCGCCTCTGGATATTTTTGTGAGCCCGGGGTTCCAATGTATCCATGACTTCCACAACAAATACAAAGCTGCAATTGTGTTTCGTAAGGGGAACAGCAGAAATAAAATGTCGGTGTCAATCACGCTACTCATTCAGGTATTGCAAGTGAACTCAAATGATTCTGTGGTACCAATTTGCGACATGAATTGTTGTGTTCAGTTGTTTTGAAAGCATCCAAAATGTCTTTCATCATCTTTCTGAGATGTCAACAATAGATCAGTCAGTGAACCACCATCATAGTCTCGATCAGTCCTGATCACTGGAGCCTGGTCAGGATCTCTGCTGCTCATCTGTGCACATTGTAGGCCGATGATGTCACTGGATCTATGATGTCACTGGATCTATGATGTCACTGGATCTATGATGTCACTGTGATGTCACTCGGTGATGGAAGTCACTGATTAGTGTGATCCTGCTGGTGTAAATTATGATGTGTTTAATGTTGGATTTGTGTGAGGGGCGTTTCTAAGCCCATCCCGGGTTCGAGTCGACAAAAAGGTCAAATGTATCTGTTTCGTTCGAAGCATCACAACACATTGCTGAAACAACACCCTGATGTCTGACTGGGCAATCGTTGATGTGCGGTACAAGTCGGACTTCCTGGTTTAAAGAACCTGTGAATGGTGTTAGACAACATTTAATGCACTGCCACATATTTTCAGTTAGATTTGTGCAGGTAGACTTATATAGATAAATCTGTCCAGGGACATTTGTCCAGGTACTTTTGTCCACATGTATCAGTCCCGGTAGATATGTCTTGGTTTAATTTGTCCAGTAACCGCTGTCCATAAGTAACATGAATAGAACTGAAGTGCATTCATTGAATGTTCCTAGGACTGGGTGTTATAACAACATTTGTAATCGTGATATTCTGGGCTCAGCCTTGAAACTGATTAATGTCCCGGGGCAGAATATCTGGACTTAATATGGATACAGACTGAGGTCCTAGACCAGGTTTCTCCTCTGGTTGTCTGGAGAGGTGAATGGACTGTTTGCTGTTCGTGCTCTGAGTCGAACCCTTGACTGTGTGTGTTGTAGATGACCACGTCAGGGGGTGGAGGTTTCTGTGACTGCGGAGATGCTGAAGCCTGGAAGAAGGGTCCTTACTGTCACAAACACACACCAACGGCCAGCACCAGAGACACCGAGGAGGTGAGACAAAGACCGGTCTGCCTGTCTGACTGTCATAGTCAGCAGGTTAACCCTAAAGTTTCTGACCAATTCTCCCTTACTGTTGTGGAGGGGAAATAAATTTTTTACATTTTCGGATTTGTCACTAACTTCATGAAAACAAATACTGCAATCATTATATTAAAATCCTGCTGAGGCTTTGAAAACTTTTCATCCATTGAAAAGTAATATATACATTTTCATAATTAGAACATTCAAAACATCCAGAGTCTCTGCAGGGTGTTAAAAAGTCTAACATTTGATAATATGGATTTTAGGCCTAAAACATACTATTACTATTATGTACGAGGTCTTAAATATATCAGATGGGTTTTTTAAATATGTTGATGTTGATTTAATCCTACTTCAACCATGCTTATTGCATTTTAGAATATTGTTGTTTTTTTTTAAATTAACTAACACTTAATGCGTACTTAATCAAATTGTTTTAATTTGCAATGAACTGGCATCCCAGTTAATAATTGATAATACATTTTTTAAAATGTAATAATTTTTAACTTGTTGAAACCGTCAAACACCTATATACAGAATCTGGATCATATCCACTTGAAATGTGTTGGTTTACTAAAATGTGTTAAATAAAATATCCTAATTCTAGTTGTTTTCATTTTTCCTTAATAATCTAAAAGCACAGGAAAGAGACATTCTGACATTTCCTCATTAAACATTATTTGTGACAGCGAACAGGGTTGTGTCCGTCTTGTTGAGGCCTCTTTTTTTTTTCCCTTCAGGATCCCGCAGCTCTGCTTCCAGCTGACGTGGTTGCTCGAGGTATCCGCATCTTCTCCATCATCCTGAAATATGCTGTGGACCTGCTGACCTGGGACCAGGAGGACCAGCTACCTGCGGACCTGGAGCCTCCGTATGGACATGAAGACAGTGGCCTTGCATCATTCCAAACAGGAAGTGTTAGAAGGTGGTAATACATTGTACTGTTGTGTTTGCAGGGAGCGAGGAGACACCTACTACTGCATGTTGTTCAATGATGAGGTCCACACCTATGAGCAGGTGATCTACACTCTGCAGAAAGCTGTCAACTGCAGCCAGAAGGTGGCCGTCAGCTTCGCCACCACCGTCGACCGAGACGTCAGTACTCCACTATACCTTCAGTGCTTTGAAAAAATCTTTGCCCCCGTTCTATTTTTATGTGTGTTGGTCTAAACTGTCGTCAAACAGAATTTAACATAAAACAAAAGAGTAAATGATAATAAGACCCCCCACACACACACACACACACACACACACACACACACACACACACACACACACACACACTGCGACTCATCCTACTTCTGAAGATGGTCTATCCAAATGATGCTGATTGAACAGTGGTGGTAGCGATCAGATCTGTGTGTTTGTAGTCCAGCTAGGACTAGTTCAACCGGGGGTTCAAGTACTTTGGCAGCAATACGTGTGTTTACATTGAGTCCAGACCTTAAGCAGATGTTCACTGCGCGAGTGTGTGTGTGTGTGTATGTGTGTGTGCGCGCAGGGAAGGAAGTCAGTTCGATATGGAGATTTCCAGTTCTGTGAACAGGCCAAGTCCGTCATCGTGGTGAGTGTCAACCTGAATATGAAACTGTTTGTTCAGCTGGTTACTGACATGGATACTGATACATCCCCCCTCCTGCCCTGTCAGAGGAACACCAGCCGTCAGTCCAAGCCTCTCAGGGTTGAGGTGATGCATTCGTCTGTTGTCGCTCATCAGTGTTTCGCTCTGAGGGCTCTCAGCTGGTTGGGACAGGTCATCCAGTACTCTGGTACGTCTGGAGTCCATTACCCAGAATCCCTCTCTGTCCGTGTTGCCGTGTATGGAAAGTGCTCTTCTTGTGTTTCAGACGGTCTGAGGAGAACCTTGTGTCAGGTGGGTCTGCAGACAGGTCCTGATGGAGAAAACTCCTCGCTGGTGGATCAACTCATGCTCAATGACTCCAAGATGTGGAAAGGTAGCGACGTCCACGACCAGCATTACAAACATTACCTTTCAACATATGATGCTCTAATCTATTGGGCTTAGGGTTAGTTAAGCTCCCAAAATCTAAAATTAGAGGGCTACAATTATTTGATAAGAGTTTAAATGTAGGCATGCTTGAGCTCCTCTAATATGGGTCTAAAATCACTAACGCCTAAGAATATACACAAAGTCAGCCAAAGATAATAACCAGTCACCGGTTTTAATGTTATGGCCGATGGTGTATATTACTTTATTTATTCATCAGTAATACAATGCTGTTTTTTGGGGGGGGGTTTTGGCTGTGTGCCTTAACTCAGTTCAACAGAAAAACTATATTTTGTTGAGGCAATTGATGTACACTGATCAGCCATAACATTAGAACCTGTTACTTGATTCATTGTGTGGCTGATTCATGTCGGTACATGTGTCTATGATTTCATTGAATTAACCATTCTGTCTGTAGGAGCGAGGAACATCTACCACCAACTGCTAATGAACAGCCTCCTTATGGACCTCAAATACAAGAAGATCTTTGCCATCCAGTTTGCCAAGGTATTACACCTGATTCTTACACATAATTATTACACCTGATCAACACACCAGATCACCATGTCAGAATATTCTAGATTTTGTTCATGAAATAACCACATTCATTCCAGAAAGAGTTTCTCCCTGAATGAAATAGCTCCTATATTTCATTCTGTCTTACTGACAGATTGAAATGAAATGGCTTCTTTTTTTTCCCTGTGCCGGAAGTCCTTTCTAGTGTAGCTAATACATGAACAGACGGCAAGACCGATAACCACATGAACAGAGTTCTAACACATTCACCATACTTGAACATGGAAACAGGTTTGAAGTTTAAACGGGTCAGCAGACCTGAGGCGTCACTGGGATAATTGCTCTTTTTGATATCTGGAACAGTTTTACTGAAATCCCACTTTAAAGTCGATTCATTGTTAGCATGTAGAGTACCGATATAATCACCTCCAAAGTTGAATCTTTAAATTGCGCTCACTCCCTCAGACTTTGCTGTTCATCAATAATCTTGACAAGGAAAGAAGTGGTAAAGCCGGTTCTGGTTCCAATTATCCTAATCTGGAATCTAAATAACACTTATGGCTGGGGGAGGCCCGGAGCAACCGGAAGTCCCACTATATGTCTCAAAAGTTCCCATTTTAACTTTAAACGTGAGATTCTTGAAGAAATATCAAGTTTTCTTGCTCTTCGCAATGTTGATAGTTTTAACTTTATTGATATAACTCATGTATCTACATGTTGAACAGCTTCTTAGGACGCTGATGGTGTTTTCACTCTTACCAACTCCTACAGCTTTTTAAGAAGGCGGTCCGGTTCCAGTGGTGCTTTAGGGGCCTACATAAATTAGTCAGCGTTTTTAGGCGGCAGGTTCAGTTACCCACAGCTGATGAGGATTGGCTTATTCAACCTCAAAACAGATTTCTACTCTGTTGTTCTTGGTTGTTCCATATCCACCTGTTATTCACATTTGAGACCTTCAACTGGAAACTGGAACGTCTAAAACTTTCTATCATGAACGTTGCAGGTTACACATTCTAATTTAACCTGCAGTTGTTCTTATCCAACATCATCCCGTCAATCTCCATCTTATTGCAGGGCTCTAGACAAAACAAAATATCTAGGAGGCATTGGCTCCTAAACCCAAAGTATTTAAGAGGCATTGGCTCCTAAACCCAAAGTATTTAGGAGGCAAATGAAATTTTAAGCAGCCAAAATATACCAATGTCAGACTCAGGCTACAATGTTATATGTCTGCTTTACCTTTTCTTTCTGTATCGTCTGCCTTTGTTTGCCCTGCTTCCCATTGTATGCACATTATTATTTGGATATGTGCCATGTCCGATATGCTGCAATCTTGATACCAGAAATACATAAATGTCCAATCTTTTTTTCAAAATTTTTGTTGAACTATGTACTATTTGTTATTTCCTGCACATTCAGGCTCTGAGTCTGTATCTCCCACCCCCGCCATGTCAATGTTACACAGGCCAGCCAGTGTAGTAAGGCCTGCCCCGACTTTCGCTAGCAGACAACCAATGCTTCACACTGGGCTCATGGTGAAACTGCTCAAGTGAGGGGTCCTCAGTCCTGGTCCTCAATAAGCCTTCTGGTGTCGCAACACTCAGGGACCTAGACCCTCTTGGCTTGATTCATTTCTGAACTGAGAATCCTCATCTTCATCTAATTGAGCCGCAGATATACCATCATAATTTCAACTAAATTGAAAATATTCATAAAATTTGTGCAGTGTGGCTCCTGTCCTAGCATCACTTTTCATAAATCGATGTATGTCTTGTCCATGAATTGACCTTTCACTGAAGGTCTCCATCGCCCTGGATATAAAAAGAAAAAGCCTTTAAGGAGTCTCCTACTGCCAAATCAGTTATGTTTGTCAGTGTTATAATCACTTTGCTTAAGACACACATTATCTGAATGAAACAGAGTAATTATAGCCAATAATTGGTGCTAGTTGGATAGAAAACTGAATGTTCTCGCCCTGTGGGCCCCAGCACTGCAACCAACACAACAGTAAATTCCTGTACAAATGAGTGTGCATGATCCCCGCTCCCTACCGGACTTGGACCATCATCGACGTGACAGAGACCCAGACATAGTTTCTAACTATCTGTCCAATTCCCTTGGGTCCCGACAGGACCAGTCATATTTCTGTTGGGTATCCATACTCTAATACACATGACACGACAGGAGGGAATGACACATTAGGATATTTCTGAGATGGAGATGGGGGGGCGGGGCGCAGCAGGAAGTGAGCGGGAAACCTGACGTCTCCACTAAGGAACTAATTGACGATCAGAATGTGTAAGGGTGGATACACATACATACCTGGCGATGTTGGATCCCTCTCAGCAGGCACTTGACAATCTTAATCAACCCACGCGTAGATATCATAATTGACATGACGTGCAGAATGAGCGATAGAAAACTGATGGGCGACCGTCGTAGTACCGTTAAATTCAGGCGACGGACCCACTGATGAGTTCAGATAAATTAGCTTCAGAGGATGGGAGGAAGTAGTGGATTTGTTAGGGGCTATTTTCAGCCGTGGATTAATCTGGAGCTGAGAGGGTTTGTTTTGGGTAGATGGTTAATTTAAACCGGGTTGGCAGCAGCGACCTCTGACCCAGAGGTGAAATGTCATCCCCCCCTCTAGAACTACAGACGCCTCCAGACAGATTTTATGGAGGATGACCATGAGCGAGTGGTGTCAGTGACTTCACTATCTGTTCAGCTGTTCACCGTCCCGACCATGGTGAGTACTGCTCCTCTTCCTCTGCACCTCCACACACACTCGTCTCTCTCTCTCTCTCTCTCTCTGCCTGTCTCTCTCCTGCTGGTAGAGTTATGAGCGCTTGCAGTGCGACTACGTGAGAGACGACCACGACCGTGAGTTCTCCATCACTGACCTGTCAGTACAAATATTCACCGTCCCGTCGCTGGTGAGTTCAGTCTGATTGTGTCGGAGGTGAGAACAAAAATATTCTTCACTGCAGCTGATCACCAACATTCATCATCAACATCATCCCAGGACATCGCATCTTCATCATCTTCACATATCACACTTCTACCTTCTCCAAAACCCCTTTTTTTGTTTTTTGATGAAATCACCTTGTTGCGCGTGTGTTTCAGGCCCGGATGCTAATGGTGGAGGAGAATCTGATGAAGACCATCATCAGGACGTTTGTGGATCACCTCCGTCACAGAGACCTGCAAGGACGCTTCCAGTTTGACCGCTACACGGCGCAACAGGCCTTCAAGTTCGGACGAGTGCAGAGCCTCATCGGAGACCTCAAGTTAGGACCAGTTTGTCTACCAGTTCATATAACGCTTAATATACCAGATATAGATCATTTTATAGACCAGTTTCTACTAGCAGTTAAAGACCAGTAAATATTCCAGTTATAGACCTGTTTATACACCAGTGACATAACTGTTTATACACCAGTGACATACCTGTTTATACACCAGTGACATACCTGTTTATACACCAGTGACATACCTGTTTATACACCAGTGATAGACCTGTTTATACACCAGTGACATACCTGTTTATACACCAGTGACATACCTGTTTATACACCAGTGATAGACCTGTTTATACACCAGTGACATACCTGTTTATACACCAGTGACATACCTGTTTATACACCAGTGTTAGACCTGTTTATACACCAGTGACATACCTGTTTATACACCAGTGTTAGACCTGTTTATACACCAGTGACATACCTGTTTATACACCAGTGATAGACCTGTTTATACACCAGTGATAGACCTGTTTATACACCAGTGATAGACCTGTTTATACACCAGTGTTAGACCTGTTTATACACCAGTGACATACCTGTTTATACACCAGTGTTAGACCTGTTTATACACCAGTGACATACCTGTTTATACACCAGTGATAGACCTGTTTATACACCAGTGATAGACCTGTTTATACACCAGTGACATACCTGTTTATACACCAGTGATAGACCTGTTTATACACCAGTGACATACCTGTTTATACACCAGTGATAGACCTGTTTATACACCAGTGATAGACCTGTTTATACACCAGTGACATACCTGTTTATACACCAGTGATAGACCTGTTTATACACCAGTGATAGACCTGTTTATACACCAGTGTTAGACCTGTTTATACACCAGTGACATACCTGTTTATACACCAGTGACATACCTGTTTACACACCAGTGATAGACCTGTTTATACACCAGTGATAGACCTGTTTATACACCAGTGATAGACCTGTTTATACACCAGTGATAGACCTGTTTATACACCAGTGATAGACCTGTTTATACACCAGTGATAGACCTGTTTATACACCAGTGATAGACCTGTTTATACACCAGTGACATACCTGTTTATACACCAGTGATAGACCTGTTTATACACCAGTGATAGACCTGTTTATACACCAGTGATAGACCTGTTTATGCACCAGTGATAGACCTGTTTATACACCAGTGATAGACCTGTTTATACACCAGTGACATACCTGTTTATACACCAGTGACATACCTGTTTATACACCAGTGACATACCTGTTTATACACCAGTGTTAGACCTGTTTATACACCAGTGACATACCTGTTTATACACCAGTGACATACCTGTTTACACACCAGTGATAGACCTGTTTATACACCAGTGATAGACCTGTTTATACACCAGTGATAGACCTGTTTATACACCAGTGATAGACCTGTTTATACACCAGTGATAGACCTGTTTATACACCAGTGATAGACCTGTTTATACACCAGTGATAGACCTGTTTATACACCAGTGATAGACCTGTTTATACACCAGTGATAGACCTGTTTATACACCAGTGATAGACCTGTTTATACACCAGTGATAGACTTTATACACCAGTGATAGACCTGTTTATACACCAGTGATAGACCTGTTTATACACCAGTGATAGACCTGTTTATGCACCAGTGATAGACCTGTTTATATGCCGGTTACATACCAGTTTATAAAACCATCATACCAGTTTATGGATCAGTTAAATAGCTTTAAAATACAGGTTCTATGGCGGTTTGTATGCCAGTGATAGATGAATTTGTGAACCAGTTAGAAATCAAAGTACAGACCAGTTTATATACCAGTTATGAACAGTTATACACGTGTCTTAGCACCACTTTTATACGTTAAATACATTTATATTAATTCTCACTTACTGCTGCAGTGGTGATTCGTCAGTTGAACAAGTATTCATTTGGTATTTGTCTCCCTGTGTGTGTGCTTGCGTTCATGTTTTTGTGGTTGTGTGTTTGAATGCGTCTCTGTTTATATACGTGTGCAGGTACGTTCTGATCAGTCGTCCGTCTGAGTGGACCGATCAGCTCCGGGTTAAGTTCTTAGAAGGTCTTGACGCCTTTCTGGAGCTGCTGAAGTGTATGCAGGTAACACAGCCCTGTAGATACACACAAGTAGACTCTTACCTGGACAGATGCAGCCTGTCTGTGTCTTAGCCTGAACCTGTCTTTATCTCAGGGAATGGACCCAGTGGTGAGACAGGTGGGTCAGCACATAGAGATGGAGCCAGAGTGGGAGGCAGCGTTCACTCTGCAGATGAAATTGACCCACATCATCTCGATGATCCAGGACTGGTGTTCTACTGATGTAAGTACTATTACCGCCTACCAGTACTACGAATACTACACTATGTCTCCATGATCTCCATGAGCTCTACTGACTCTGAAGTGTGTGAAGTGTACTAGTGCTGCATACAGATTAAGATACAGGTGTGTATTTGTGTGTGTGTCTCAGGAACGCGTACTGATTGAAGCCTACAGGAAGTGTCTGAGCGTGCTCAGTAGCTGTCACCTTCCTGAGGGTGAGCAGCCAATCAGTTTGAGTGTGGCGGGTCACTGTGTGGAGACATTCAGGTACCAGGTGTCTCAGGACAAGGTGTCCATCCACCTGCCGCTATGCCGCCTGCTCGCAGGTAAACCCGCTGAACATTCTACCTGCAGGATTAATGGACTGATTTTCTCAGGTCGTCTCGTTCTCAGTAGTTAAACTGACTGATTACTATTACTTGTTTTTATCAGGACTCCATATTCTCCTCAGCAGGACAGAAGTCGCTTCTCGTTTCCCTGAACAACTTCCTCTGGTCTGTTACCTGTCTGCCTCTCAACCTGTCTCTCTGTTTGTTTTTTTGTACATAGTACACAATTGACAACCTAATGGTTTTATCCTGAATTTGCAGATATATTTAAAATCTAATACTGTTTAAAGTACTAAATGGCATGTTGCTAGGGAAGTTGAGCTGCCGACATGCCAAGATGAGCTTCAGAGCTGGCTACAGGTGTGCTAATGTTAGCTGTTAGCTGAATTGCCAGCTGTAGAAGTGCAAACATTGTATGAGACTGCTGCAGATAAGAGAAGTTTAGCTGCGGCTGCTGCAGATGAATCTCTTTAAGGCTATCAGACATGATCCACTCTTACTCTTTTAAGATATATTTAGCTCTTGACCGGGTGTTTTGTATCGACTTCTCTCGTTATTGATTTGATAATATCTTAAAAATTAGTTGTTTATGTTAGCTTTTTCAATAAATTAGTGTTATTGTGTGTCCACAGGGTGAATTGAGCCCCCCACTCCTAATCGAACTCCCCTTGCGCTGTCTGGTCCTCTGTGCCCAGGTGCATGCTGGGATGTGGAGGAGGAATGGCTTCTCCCTGATTAATCAGGTGAGTCTGTGCTAATGATAATACAGACACCTCATACCAACGGGGTATCATTTATTTCAACGGATAAACATCTAATATCAACATCTCAAAGAGCGCTGAACTGTTTTCTTACCTCTCCTCCACATGATCAATAAAAAAAACATGTGGAATGTGTGACATCATCAGTCTTGTTTGTCTTTCAGATTTATTATTACCACAACGTCAAGTGCCGAGTGGAGATGTTCGACAAAGACATCATCATGCTGCAGGTACAAAGTCTTGATCCGTCCGAGAACCTGCATGGGTTCTGACATAAAACACTGCTCTCTAGGAAAAGATTAACGCTGACCTCGTGTAGGAACTCTACTCTCCATCTAGACTCTCTGAAAGAGTGAAAGTTGATCAATAAAATATACACTCTACTATCTACAACTTGTATTTATATAGACGTGGAAATGTAATGCCTGCACCGGTGGTCTAACACCAGGTCGAGTTCACTTTCTGAAGGTTCTGGTTCTGTTTCTATACAGGTGGGGGCGTCCATGATGGATCCAAACCACTTCCTGATGATTGTTCTGAGTCGATTCGAACTATTTCACATTTTCAGCTCTGCAGACTGCAGGAAGAGATACAGAGAGGCAAACAAGGTCAGTACTGACACTACTGACAGTCTACAGATGCTACAGACACTATACTGGAAGATATAGAGGCTAGCAATATCAGTAATGACTCTACAGACAGTCTACTGACCATCTACTAACTGTTCTGACAGAGAGCAGTAAACGATACCAGGGTTATTTAGGTAAGCACTGACCTTACTCAACTTCTACTGACTCTTCTGATGTTGTTCTGACTGTGTGTGACAGGATGTGGTCCAGCAGAACAACACTCTGATCGAGGAGATGCTTCACCTCATCATCATGGTGGTTGGTGAGTCTGTCTGTGCTGCTGTAACATAATTTCAAAATAAAAGTTAAACATTTAAGACCAGTTAGAGGACCAGTCGAACGGGTGAATAAGTTCACCAGCATCCCGTCACCTGCTCTTTCTCATGATCGTTCGGCTCACCAAGCTTTTGACGTTTAACGTTTGTGTGAATGTGTGTGTGTGCGAACAGGTGAGCGGTACGTATCAGGTGTCGGACAAGTGGAGCCTCTTGATGAGGTCAGAAGGGAAATCATCCACCAGCTGTCAATCAGACCAATGGCTCACAGTGAGCTGGTGAAGGCCCTGCCGGAAAATGTGAGACCCGTCTGTCTTTTTACTTGTCTAGCTGTTTACCTGTCTCGATATTTACCTGTCTATATGTTTACTTACCTGTCTGTATGTTTATCTGTTTACCTGTCTGTCTGTTTACTTGTTTATCTGTCGGTATGTTTACCTGTCGGGTCATCTCTGTCCATCTTCTGTCTTCAGGGGAACAAGGAGACAGGTCTGGAAAGAGTCATCGACAGTGTGGCTTCATTCAAGTCAGTCTGCTTCCTCTAACACATTCACCTTAAATGCATTGTTTCCACTGTCACGGTCATCAGTCCACCCTAACAAGCACTAGTCTTTTTTTCTTCACCAATCAGCCGTAACACTAAAACCACAAGTCTAATACTATGAAGGTCCCCCTTGAGCCACTTGAACAATTCTCTGGTGTCACTGTGTTATAACACCTTTCTCTCAAAGCCAGTATGAACTGTTTCACGCTTCTGTGGCCCATGATCCTATTACCAGTTCACCTGATATCCTTTGTTAGACCACTATGGTAGGTACTAACCACCGCAGACCTGGAACACCCAATTCCAGTTTTCCAGATACTGTCCTCCAGTCCTCCAGTTTGGGCGATGCTCTGACCCAGTTGTCTCGCCATCATATTTGGCCTTTGTCAAAGTCGCTCAAATCTTTAACCACATATTTTTCCTCCTAATATCCACCTCAGGACAAAATGTTCACTAGTTTCCTAATGTATCCCACCCCCTGACAGTTCCTATGGTAACAAGATAATGAATTTTATTCACTTCACCTGTCAGTGGTTAGGATGTTACGGCTGATTGGTTTATATACATTCAGCTTAACAATCACTATCTCTTATACACCTCCATTGCAAAAATCACTAGGTGTACTAGTAGTTCCGACTGTCGTAGTAACTATGACACTGACTTTGCTACAGACTGTAGTACTGACAGTGATGCTAACGGCGATTCTGACTGTAGAACCAACTGTAGTACTTACTATAATACTGACTAATACTAACTATGGCATCACCATATGTCACTGGCTGGTACTGACTGTAGTTCTGACAGTGATGCTAACAGCAGAGTTGACTGCTGTACTGACTGTAGAGCAGACTGTACTACTTACTAGGATACTGACTGTATCAATACTAACTATGGTAATCACGCTGGTACTGACTGTAGTACTAACTGTGGTACCCAGAATAGTACCGATTGTGGGTAGTAGATCTGACTGTGGTTCTGACTGTGGCAGTGACTGTAGACAATTTGTAGAGTGTTTTATTGAGTTAACTCTCCTCAATCATAATTACAGTTACCTCAGCATCATCTGGCCTCCGCCCAGGGACTAAAGATGAAAATTAGCTCTTAGCTTTATCCGGTACTATCATTACGCATTGTACATAGTCCCTGCCAAATAAACAATAAAAAGTGCTGACTGTGGTGCTGACTGTGGTACTGACTGTGGTACCGACTGTGGTACTGACTGCAGTACTGTGTGTATTTGTACTGTGTTTCCAGGAAGCCTGGAGTGACAGGTCGAGGTCTATATGAACTTCGTCCTGAGTGGATCAAACACTTCAATCTGTATTTCCATCACTACAGCAGAGCTGATCAATCCAAGGTACACACCCATCAATCCGGTCATTGATCCAGAACCCCGATCGGATTAACGAACAGCTGATATTTTTTTTGTGTTTCAGGCTGAGGAGGCTCAGAGGAAGCTGAGGAGGCTGAACGTAGAGGACACAGGTAAACACACCTATCTCAATGAGGATATTTGATGTTGCAGCGGTTCTGTCGATGACATCATGAGTCAGATTGTGTGATCCATGAGGGTTCGTCTATTCAGAACGTGTCATAATTTAAGATAATGATTATCTACTTCTTAACCCTTTCTGATCCATCTGTGGTCTTATGTAAGCCTTAAAGTGTAATGATTCAGTTAATGTGATGTCATGGTGGTCATATCTGTGTGTTACAGCCCTGCCTCCCCCTTTCCCTCCCCCACTCTCGCCTCTGTTTGGGAGTCTGGTTAACCTGCTGCAGTGTGACGTTCTGCTAGCTGTTGAGGGTGCCGTGCTGCAGTGGGCCGTGGAGCCCAGTGGAGGGGGTTGGACCGAGTCCATGCTGCAGAGGGTAAGACTCACACAGGAGCTGGTAACGTTTGACTCAGCATGTTACTCCAGAGCCACAGGTGTGTCCTTGTCTGTGAGGTCAGACTAAACCAAGCTTATATAATGTCAGTCTGAACGAAACCCTTTTATTGTGAAAGGCAGTGTGAGATCAATCTGAACCAGGCTTTTATTGTGAAATGTGTGATTTCAGTCTGATCCATGCTTTTATTGTGGAAGGCAGGTTATTTTCAAATGAAAAAATACAAATGTCATATAAATACTCTGTGTGTACAGGTGCTTCACCTGGTGGGCTTGGCTCTCCTGGAGGAACAGCAGCAGCTGGAAAACAGCATTGGAGATGATGACGTCACCTTCAACTACACCAGCAAGATCACACGTCAGTAGACGCTGGATAACTGCCAAACACACAGGCCACAAATTAAAACCTGATGATAATTTATGAAAAATAAGTTCATAAAGCTGAACCAAACTCCTCACACATGGCTGTGTGTGTTTGCATGATGGTCAGGTCCAGGTGAAGCTCCCAGTACTTTGGGAAGTGTCCTTGCTCTGTTGGAGAGTCTGCAGAACGCTCCTCACCTGGAGGTCCACAAAGACATGATCACCTGGATACTCAAGGTAAATCCTGACGTCACGCTGATGTAATACTCTATACTGACATGACAGGGATACCAGAGAGAAAGCATTAACAGAACAGTAAATGGAATAATAAAATCATACCAAATGTTCTGAGTTCCAGAACAGGGTTCAACAAATGGACAGCCTAGTCCAAATCCAGACCACGAGAGGCTTCCTTCAGCTTTTCCAGTAGTTAGGGCATCTGTGTCCTTGGACATAAATGTCTGTTTTCAAAGTGTCTTAACATGCAGTTTTCATCGTGAAAAGGTTCGTCAGAACTCCTGAGGTTGATCCAGAGCGTCCGGATGTTTTGGTTTTGGTTTCAGATGGTGGCAAATATCAAAACAATGAGAGAACGAACGTCCTCATCCTCCACGGTCACCATCAGCCCTGGTCAAGGAGCAGAGGAGGTAAGACCCTGTTTGATAAGGACTGAAACCCGATTGTTTATGAGGGATCATTGATCCCGGTATCATCTCCTTGCAGACGGTGAGAGACAAAGACAAGGCAGAGAGAAAGAGGAAGGCGGAGATGGCTCGGCTCAGGAGGGAGAAGATCATGGCTCAGATGTCAGAGATGCAGAAACACTTCATCAATGAGAACAAAGAACTGTTCCAGCAGAGTCTGGAGGAGCTGGAGGCCTCCACGTCTGCTGCAGCTGACAACCGGTACACCTCTTTACTTCTGAATACACATGGTTACTCCTGTTTACTTTTGTATACACCGGTTAGTCTTGTTCACACAAGAGCACTCCTGTAAACACCTCTTTATTCCTGTTTACACCGTTTTACTCCTTTTTCTACCTGAACATTCCGGCATACATCTATTTATTACCGTTTACACCTGTTAATTCACGTTTACGCCTCTTTTCTCCTGTTTTCTCCTGTTTCTACCCTAACACTCCAGTATATACCTGTTGGTATATATCTACCAGTGTCCATCTGTTAACATCTTATCAATGTTTATCCTGTATACATGTGTTTATTCCTGTTCACACCTGTTTACATTTGTTTGCTCTTGTTCATACCTGTTTACTCCTATCTATTCCCGTATACACCTGTTTACTCCTGCCCCCACGCCTGTTTACCGTAAACACCTGATAACACCTTTTTACATCTGAACACTCCTGTATGCATCTATTTACATCTGTATAGACTGTTGCAAACAAATACAGTAGTAGTAGAACTCAAACTGTTCAATATTCTCTCCTCCCCACCCTCCCCCTCCCAGTCTTCCCAGTTCCCAGCCCTTCTGTGATTTCCAGGTGTGCGTTGGTCCAAGAAGGATGGGCATAGCTGAGCGCCGTCAGCTGGTGACATGCATCCTCTGTCAGGAGGAACAGGAGGTCAAAGGTCATGGCAGAGCCATGGTACTGGCAGCATTTGTCCAGAGGTCGACGGTTCTGTCCAAAAACCGCCAACGTAACCTGCCCGTCCCAGGTGGGTGGATCTTCTTTCTGGTATCATCCAGGAGGACATCAACCAATGGTTGTGGATGAGTGGTGATTGACAGATGTGCAAATATGTGTTTCAGAGCATCACGACCCGCTGTTCATGCACCCTGACCTTTCTCTGGGCATTCATACGGCCAGCTGTGGACACATCATGCACGCCACCTGCTGGCAGAGGTGAGATGCTGTTGCTGGAGCTGAAGTCATTATCACCTGCCTGGGTTAATTAAAACATACCACATGATCTGTGTGTGTGTGTGTTTATTCAGGTACTTTGAGGCAGTGCAGCAGAAGGAGCAGAGACGTCAGCAGCGTCTGCGAGGTCACACCAGCTACGATGTGGAGAATGGAGAGTTCCTGTGTCCACTGTGCGAATGTCTGAGCAACACTGTGATCCCTCTGCTGCCGCACACACACTCACCTAACCCCAGGTAACCACTCACCTGACCCCAGGTGCACACTCACCTGACCCCAGGTGCACACTCACCTGACCCCAGGTGCACACTCACCTGACCCAATGTGCACACCCAATTGACCCCAAGTACACGCTCACTTGGTCCTAATAATGCTAAATACTAATGCTTAACTCTTTTTTTTCACCAAGTGCCAATCATCTCAATCTGTTGGCGTGGCTCAAAACAACCAATCAGCAGATAGCAGCGCTAAGGTTCGCCAACAGGACACAGTCTGAGGGTGAGTTAGGTACCTGTCAATCATTTATATGGCATCATGATGTGAGTGCACTTAGTGAATTGATGATGACCTCATGATTTGTGACAGGTGAGGCAGAGGAGGCGGCGCCTGCTGTTCCTGAAGGATTCATAGTTGACTTCACTCCACAGTGAGCATTAATCCTGGAATCACATGTAATTAATCAGATTAGACTAATCCTAATTGAATTAATCAATGAGCTACATTTGGGTAGGGTTAATTAGTCATTACATTTGGCAATTAGTTAATTTTAGCGTGCTTATACTCGAGGTTTAGGTTGGGAGGGTTAATTTGAAAAAAGTTAGAACGTAGCAGAAAGCTCTGTTGAGGACACACCCAGGATGATGTCATTGTCTCCCTCAGGAACCCGTTCTCCAGCAGCATCAGTGAGATGGTCACCACCTACAGCATGTCCACGTACAAGGTGGGACTGAAAGTGAACCCCAACGAGCAGGACCAGAGAGTCCCAGTGCTGATCTGGTCCACTTGTGCCTACACCATCCAGAGTATAGGTATACGCACACCTCAAGAGTTCAGAGGTCAACACACACCACATAGAGTTTAGGTGTAGACATACCCGAGATGTCAGAAGTCAACAAACTGTCCATAGTATAGGTCTGTACTCGTACCTGAAAAGTCAGAGGTCAACACAAACCATCCTGAGTGTAGATATACATAAGCCTGTGAGGTGAGAGGTCCACACACATCATATGGGTATACACACACCTGAGAGGTCAGAGATCAACGTAAACCATCCAGTATCTAGGTGTCACACACGAGAAGCCAGTGGTCAACAAATACCATCCAGAGTTTAGTTTTACACCTACCTGAGAGGTTAGAGGTCAACAGATATCTTCCACTATGTAGGTATACACACACCTGAGAGGTCAGAGATCAACGTAAACCATTCAGTATCTAGGTGTCACACAGAGGAAATTAGCCCTTAGAGGCATAATTGCTGAAGGGACTGCAGTACAGGTACATAGTATATAAGTGCAGAATTGGGACAGGTCTGAATATGTCACCTCTGTTTGGATCAACTAAGAGAGGAAACATGGCGCTGGCCATAGCCGCCAAACTGTTCATAGTACTGCTGCTGAAATGAACTTCATAAAATCAAAAGTCATCTGGTCGTCTCCTAAAAGAAAACATTTGGGAAAACTTTTGGAAAAGTGCATTATGGACGCATGAGGGCGCTACTGAGCACCTCTGGAAAACAAAATTTGAGAATTTGGACATCCTACAGTCTTGCACCTCTTAGGGAGAGCGAGCTATTGAGGGGCACAAGTGCAGAATTGGGACATGGCTTAACACACAATGCATAGGTATACATACATGTGAAGGGTCAGAGGTCATGCTGATTTTATGTTTGCTTGCAGAGCGCCTCCTGATGGACGATGAGAAGCCGTTGTTTGGGAGTTTACCATGCCGACAGGTAATGCACCAAAAGAATTGGGGTCCAGCCCCTCTGATTGGACAGTTGGGACAGAGGGGCGGGGCTTATGAAGCCTACTGGAGCAGGATGAGCTGGGTGTTCTTCAGGTTTAGACTGATACTAGTAACTAGAGGTGGTATACGGCACTAGTACCCAGCTCTACCTCTTCATAGTATCCGCAGACCATTGTAATGTCTAGTTTGCTGAATCAACACTTCTCCAAGGGACAGTTGGAAATGTGAGTCACTTGACCGTTTGGATTGTCTGTGTTTTGTTACAGGACGACTGTCTTAGCGCTCTCACCAGGTTCAGTTCATCCTGCTGGACCTCAGCTCCTGTAGCAACGACACACAAACACTTTATACGATTGTTTACAGGTACACTCACACTCAAACATTATTCACAGCGATTCACAGATATACTCGTTTGTAACACAAGCGTGTGTGTGTGTGTGTGTGTGTGTGTGTGTGTGTGTGTGTGTGTGTGTGGTCTCAGCCCTGGATCCAGAATCTCAGGAAGAAAACACTCCATGTATCCTGGACATCGACATGTTTCACCTCCTGGTGAGTTCCATCGTTTCATATCCAGTTTGTCACATTCAAACTGTATGTATGCAGTATAAACCAACTAGAATATTAAGCTTTGTTACATCCGGTTCAAACTACTTCAAATCCTGTTAACTGTCTGTCAGTGAACCGCCATTTTTAAATCCAGTGGATCTCCAGTAACCTGTCTGTGTGACTCCACATAGCTGCCATTGTGAATCCAGTGGGACTCTATTTCACTGTCCGTGTGAATCCAGTGTGACTCCACTTACCTGTTTGTGGGAATCCCGTTAACTGTCAGTGGGAATCCAGTTTGACTCTATCTCTCTGTCCGTGTGAATCCAGTGTGACTCCACTTACCTGTTTGTTTGAATCCAGTTAACTGTCCGTGTGAATCCAGTGTGACTCCACTTACCTGTTTGTTTGAATCCAGTTAACTGTCAGTGGGAATCCAGTTTGACTCTATCTCACTGTCCGTGTGACTCCACTTACCTGTCTGTGTGAATCCAGCTTGACTCCAATTAACTCTGTGTGTCTCTAATTTGGTTCCAGTCAACTGTCAGTATAAGTATAAATCCAGTACCGATCAGGGTGACCCCATTGTGGTTCCAGTTAATTGTGAGTGTGAATCGAGTGTGACTCCGGTTGCCTGTCTCTCTCTCTGCAGGTTTACAGCGTGTTGTCGTACAGCTCCGTTCACAGTTTAGACCAATCAGGACGGAGTGTCGTGGACTCGGCCCACCTTCACCTCCTTCACCTGGTCACTGTGGCTCACCTGGTTCAGATCCTGCTCACCTCCACCACAGGTAACACACACACACACACACACTATCAAAACTCCTGTATGCCGCCATTATTTCTGTTGGGTTTCTTCCTCACCTCTGTCTGTCCGTGTGTGCAGAGGATGTGTGTATGGATCAGGACTGTGTGGGATCAGAAGAGGAGGAGCTCTCCTGTCAGCTCTACAACACGCTGAGGAAACACCTGGGCAGGTAAGCATTGGAGATATACTGTATTTTTTGGAAATAGGTAAAAAATAACTACTAAGAAACTATTCTAAATAATAATAATTATCCAAGATTATGTAATGATAAATATTAATGCATAAAAAATACAATAATTAGATGCTCCAATATTAATATGTCTGTGCGTGTGTGTTTGTGTGTGTCTGTGTTTCAGTGCGTTACCTGAAGTGACCTCTGGGTGGCAGCTATTTCGCACTATTAAAGTCGGAATTCTGCCATTCCTCCGCGCCGCCGCCCTCTTTTTCCATTACCTGAACTCTACACCGCCACCTGCTGACCTGATTGGTAAACTACACACACCGTGTAACCATGAACACACACGTAGCTAGAGGCGAACAGACACACACCTAGGCAGAGACAAGTGAATTAAGTCACTGTGCTAAAAGGTCGAAGCTGATTTTGGACAAATAATTATTAGAAAGGAATTCGTGTGAGCGTGTTAATGCTAATTCTTGTGTTGCAGTTGCAGGTCCTGATCAGTGGGAGGCGCTGTGCAGCTACCTCAGTCTGCCCTCCAACCTGCTGCATCTCCTCCAAAGTCAGCAAACAATGCTGGAGCCACTCATACACAGGTACAGATGTGAATGATAATCACCTCAGAACACCTCACGTATACAGTATTTCACCTTTATTATTATTATTATTATTAATTATTATAGCGGTGACCCAAAAACGAGTCAAAAATACAATTATAGTGAAATCAGACTATTTTTAACTAGGAGAAAATAGGTTAGTTTCAGTTTTAGTCCCTCCAGTCTTACGAATATTGTTTGTTGAACTTTCTTTTGGGGGGGCTTTAAGTCATGACTGAGACACCGACTCTGATCTGAACAGAAGGATGAACTGGGACCCCGTCCTGGAGGTCAGATCCTCCTGCTGTCCACAGTCGTCCAAAGAGTCTGTTTGTACTTTGTTTTGCGGGGATGCAGATCCGTGTCATATGTCTCGCCTCCCTGCTGCAGTCTGCAGAGAGGCGAGACATAGCTGTGAGATTCGGCCTTAGTTTGGTCATGAATAGACATTCTTGGTGTGACGACCCCCGAGGTTTATACCGTGATACCGACAGTCACTGAGACCCGACCTGATTGATCCGCCAGACCAAGGCTTCATCTCACCGCTTTGTGTGTGTGTGTGTTGTGCGTGTGTGTTACAGGTGGTGTTGCCAGCCAGGTGTGAGACAGACGCTGCAGGGGGGCGGAGTTATCGTCCGGTTCCCCAGAGAATCAAACAGACTGATTGATCTGCCAGAAGATTACAGCATCCTGATCAACCAGGCGTCTAGCTTCACGTCAGTCCTCACACACTACACACACGCTATACACACTACACACACACCATACACACTACACCGTGTTTGTTGTCTACCTGATGTTAAGCGTCCTCGGGTTCATAGAAGGGCGCTATACTACGTCAAACTTATTTTTATTATCACCTGTGCAGGTGTCCGCGGTCAGGTGGCGACAAGTCTCGCGCTCCCACTCTGTGTCTGGTGTGCGGGTCCATGCTATGTTCTCAGAGTTACTGCTGTCAGACAGAGGTGGACGGAGAAGACGTAGGAGCGTGCACCGCCCACACCTTCACCTGTGGAGCCGGTCTCGGCCTCTTCCTCAGGTAACACACCTGAGCCTCTGCCTGATGTTACAACCACCTGTCAGGATCATTTGCCTGTAGTTTGACTCAGAGTGTGTGTGTGTGTGTGTGTGTTTGTTTTTGTGGTTTAGGGTCCGAGAGAGTCAGGTTTTGTTTGTCGCAGGTAAAACAAAGGGCTGTTTCCATCCCCCTCCATACCTGGACGACTATGGCGAGACCGATCAGGGCCTCAAGTAGGTGTTTACACACACTGCTACTCACATACACACTCACATACATACACATACACACACACACACACACACAAGCTTGCTCTGCGTAGGTTTACCTTAGTGTGTATCTACAGGCGAGGGAACCCACTCCACCTGTGCAGCGAGCGTTACAGAAAGATTGAGCGTCTGTGGCGCCAGCATGGCATCGCTGAGGTCATCGGTCACGCTCAGGAGGCCAATCAATCCTTGGTCGCCATCGACTGGCAGCACCTGTGAAGTTTGACACCCCCCACACCCAGAGCTGACGATTGGCTCACTGCGTTTGACAACGCCACCTTTTGATAACAACTCCTTCCTCTGACCCGATCAGCTTCCTGCAGTCCAGCGCTGAGCTCTGAACGGCTTTCAGGGATTTTTGTGAGAACATTAGTGGTCTCGACCAATCAAAGAGAGACAATAAAACTGACTCCACCCTCTCACTCATGCCAACAAGAAGTTACTTTTTTTTTTTCCCTTTTGTTTTGTTTTGAGTTTCTTCCATTTTATTTTGTAGTTTGGGGTGGTTATCCGTTGTCCAAAAGGAGGCCCCGCCCACCCTCAACATCTGTGAAAGCAATTTTTTTATCTATGGTGTTTAACATCAGGTTTGAACAGCAAAGCGTTATGGGGGAAAATTGGCGTGATTTAGACGCTGCCCACATTTCCGATCGGTTCAGAGACTCATGCAGGTGTTTTTGAGAGCTGTGATGTGATGCTCCCAGGATGCATTTCACCCATAACCATAGACATTGATCAGTTTGATGACATATCAGATCTATTGATTATGAATGAAATCATGACATCACATCAGTTTTTACTTCAGTTCAGTTGCTTTTAACATTTTACGGTGTGATGTCACTTCCTGTTTGTGACAAACACAGAGATCAATTTATTTATTTATTTATTAGTTTGTTACAAAAAGGGAAGTCTTCTTGCCTGAGCGGGTTTATTTTCCACATTCAAGACTTTAACAGCATCTTGCCTCCTCTCGCTGCATCACTGATCACAGCTGATTGATCATGTGACTTCTTGTATAAATGAATAAATGTAAATGATTGTATAAAAACTACAAAAACAATAAAAACTTTAAAAGAACCAATCTATCTGTTTTGCACCGGTTTTTTCAAATGGTGATGCCTGAGGTCAGGTGATTCTCAAGACCTGATGGATTCAGATCCGGTCCGATCTTTAATCCAGATCGGATACAGTGATCCAGCTGTACCAGAATCCAGATCAAAGGGATAAAGATTTTTTTTGTAAATGCTAATTAAATGCTCACATTAGGCTTATTTAGAAATGCTCATGTCGAATGCTAACGTTGAAGTGTTAACACAAATGTTAAAACACCAACAGATTCAATCGTTCAGACTTTATTTGTTTAGCACTTTTCATTCATACAAAATGTAACGGCGTGCTTCACACACAGAAAAAACAATAACTGTCCCTCACAAAGACACACACACACACACACACACCAATGACTTTAATTAAGTAGAGCATTACAATAATACCAGTATTCATTCAAAAGAGGAAGCTAAGGAACAGGAACTGAGGAAACGCTGTCATAAGGGGTCGCCCCAACCCCTACGGGCTGAGGAGCCAACACCATACCCATAAAGCTGCAAAACGGAGTCCTCCATCAACCCGAGCCAGAGAGGCCCCCAGAACGGCATTCCCACTGCCACAGCCATAAATACGGGCCCCAAGTTAGGAAACACCAGAGGCAGGGTAAAAACTAAAAATATGAGAAAATCAATTAAATCCTTAAAAAAACAAAAAAAACAAGTGCTGAAGGGAAATACTACTAAAGATATAAAAATATAAACTATATAAATAATAAGTTAGTAAACAAAGGGTATACAAGCTATGAAAACAGTAAAAGCCTAAAAAGTAGCGCAATAATGGTACATTTTAAACGCCAACCTTGAAATGTTAATTTAAAAAAATTGTAAAGCTAGGTATAAATTCTAGATTGGTGCCAAATTAGAATTTAAAGTTAGCATTTTAAAATGAGCAAAGTGCTATTGTAAGATATACAATTTAAGAGCTTATATTAAAATATGAATTTTAGCTGCAACAATTAAATGGTTTAAAAAGTTTCTTAGATGCTGTTTCTTGCTAATGCTAAAATGCTACTATTAGGCCAATGTTGAGGTGCATATATTAAAATGATGGTTTTCAATGCCAATTTATCTAACCCTTTTTTGGAATTAAAACTTGCATTTTTTAATAAAGGTCTGGCATTTGTAAAAAAAAAAAAAAATCAAGCCGCTTGAAAACCCTCAAGCCTCCTGCCTCAATATACCGACATGCATCGGGAGCAGATTGGGACTGTCCCAATATGGCGGCCACGGTGACGTATCACTCCAATGAAGAGCAGCGTTCAAGGCTGCTTTTACTTTTCTTTTTATTTTATACCCCCGACAAAAAGACTTGTTTTATATATGTTATTCTAAATAAATATTTAAAAACAAAATAAATGAAGAAAATAAATAAATAAAAGGGCGGCATTTACGTGTAAATATATCTTTGGTGTGAATGGTGGTATAGCTTGATGGCAGAACTGGCAGTGACCTCAAACTCCCGAGGACTTCTGATTGGCTCACATTATCAGATTCCTCCTCTTAATCCTTTCATGTCCTCAACATGAAAAAAAAACTGGGAAATGTTTTCTTAGCTTATACTCGTCCTTCTTTCTTTGTTTTTATTAAAATGAATATCTTAGATACTCTATATTTACCATAAAATGATCACGCATGTTTTACTGTTTTAAAAAAAATAATAATTTCAGACCCAAGAAATTATTTCATAATGAATTTTCATGTAAAGTAGTTCATTTTAATAAGATTAACTGAACAATTTGGCAAAGCATGTTTTTAGAAAACTATTTGACCCTTATTAAACTTCTTAGTTTTTGTTGTATCAATTTTTATAATTCTGTTTTGTTAGTCCTTACATGCTTTAACATGCCAAAAAACAAAATCCTTTGTATCAAATGGGGTTTCCTGATAGCAAAGGTTTATGCCTCCTCCTCGCTGCCCTCTTTGACCTGTGGTATCTCCTTGGTTCCTTTCTATTTAGCATATAGATGCTCCTACTGTGTCATAATAAAAAAAGGTTTAGTCAAGGGTCAAACTTTCTTCAGCTAGAAATAGTCACTAAAAAAGTGCTCAACCAAACAGCTGAGCAGGACATTAAAGGGTAAAGTGTGCGCGCTGTGTCAAAAGGATTTGAGTGTAAATCTCATCAGATTCTCTGTAATCTCTTCACACTTGCTGCTAATAATAAACACTCAAAAACTTTGACTTTCATTTAAACCGACATGTTTCACTTTCATTTTAAAGACCAACTCCGTCTCTTCACTGTATTATTTTCACAATTTGGTTGGAATTGAGGATGACCCGCATTTGGTGAAGGATGTGTATGACCTGTCAGAGGTCAAAAAGCTGTGACAGAGGCTCATCGATTCTGTAGTGCCTCAGAGAAAACTGCCAACTCTGGCAACTGTTTTTTTACAGCGGCACAAAATGAATGCTAATTTGGTTTCAAGATCGCCAACATATGCAATTGTTCTGCTGTTTGATGTTAATGTTATGGGTCTAATCAGAAGCATGTAAATAAAGTTGAGCAGAGGAGTGAACTTGTCCTTTTGGAGGACGTGCACTCGTTCTCCCCGTGACTCCCCCTGCGTCATGGCGGCCGTCTTTGGCCCTCAGATGACATCAGCAGTTAATCTGCTCCTGTGAGCTGATTAACAACGATTACCTGATCAGCTGCTGGGGAGAAGTTCCACTACGGCTTCACCTCAAATCAAGTTCTTCCATCGGTGCACTGATGTTACTCACGTAGTCCGTGAAAGTTAAATGTCGGTTTGTCTCAAATTGCACACTTCTGCTGTGAACTTCCTGGAAACGATGGCCGCAACATTTGACCACTGATATCTGCAGCTTTTTCCTCTGACCAAAACTAAACTTCATTTCCTGTTTCATCTGAGATGAAGATTATATTATATTGTTCTCCATCTGAACCCTTACTTCCTCAGCCACCAGTTTCACAGACATGAAGAGATGCTTAAGCTCCTCCCCTTCTGCTATGTAGTCAAGATGGGATAGATACTCGCTACATGCTACATTTTCTCTTGTTAGTGTGAACAAACCGATGCACTCAAACTGGTCAGTATGGAAATGCAGTTTAAGGTCAAGTCTAGGAAAGACAGCGAGACACAGGGAAACAGAGAGACTCTGGGAAACACAACAAGGTACAGGGAAACAGACCGATTCAGAACGCGGTGAGAAACCAATGCAATGAAATATTGTAAACTTTTCGCTGGAGACGTTAACAGTGTAAAGTACCTGATGCCTCTATGCATCCCATAATAGCTGAATATATACGTCTGTGCTCTCGTTTATGTGGGTCGTATAAAAAAATGAGTCAGACAGTTTGGTGTCAGTCACAATCTCTTTATAGATTTTATCGTACACATCGGAACGACTACAAGCTCCAACCAACCGACAACAAACATCACAACGCCACATTAGAAAGAATAAATGATACAAACAACCTGAACCTGAAAACTTTATTCCAACTGACCTTTTAACCACTACACCTGACTTTATACCTGTAGAACTGATCCACACACACGCTCTGATCCAGATCCCTGTTAGCGCTAAATATTCATATCGAAGTGTCTTAATTTGGCGTCAGAGTACAAAAACGGGTCCTGTTTCTGAACCAGCATCGCCGTGTCAGGGAACCAGACGGGAGACACTGGACCAGCGCCGCCACATTCCTCCAATTGTGATCTTTAAGTTCATTTTGCTTTTAATGTTCGCCCAAGAAAATCCAGCGGGGATCCAATGTGTGTAAAATAGACACCTGTACACAGTTCACCTGTACATACCTTTGGTTATACCTTTCCCATACAACTCTATCTTTCTCCACATATACATGTATACACATTTACAAACACCTGCATATATACCTGTACATATTTCTGCACATAACTGTATATATCCCTGCTTATACAGCTGTACATACTTCTTCATATACTTGTATAAATGCATTTACCTCTACAAATACCTTTATTTACCCCTGCTTATATACCTGTGCATACCTCTGCATATACCTGTATATACACATATATACCCGTATATCCCTCTGCACACACCTGTATATACCCCTGCTTATATACCTGTACATACCTCTGCACACACCTGTATATACCCGTTTATATACCTGTACATACCTCTAAATATACCTGTATATACCGATGCTTATATACCTGTACATACCTCTGCACACACCTGTATAAACCCCTGCTTATATACCTGTACATACCTCTGCACACACCTGTATATACCCCTGCTTATATACCTGTACATACCTCTGCACACACCTGTATATACCCCTGCTTATATACCTGTACATACCTCTGCACACACCTGTATATACCCCTGCTTATATACCTGTACATACCTCTGCACACACCTGTATATACCCCTGCTTATATACCTGTACATACCTCTGCACACACCTGTACATACCTCTGCATATACCTGTATAAATGCATTTATACCTTGTTTATACTTCTCCATATACCTGTATATACCCCTGCATATACAGATGAATACACCTGTGCACATACCTCTGCATTTATACCTGTATGTATACCTCTGCAGACAGCTGTCTTCACTTTGCCTCCTGTTGGTCAGGAGTGGTACTGCAGCACTGACCGTGCATCTTTTTTCGAGGATGTGTTAGCCGTCTGATTCCGTGACAACCAGCTGAGTCGGACAGCCACGATAAAGAGTCCGACTGATACTTGATGTCTGAGACACAAAAACAATACTGCTGCACATTTGTCACAGCAGCAAACAACAGGGGTCAAGGGTCACGTATCAGTCAAACCCTGGCATCAAGTCTTTGAGGCCTGATGGCGTCAGGCAGGAACAAATAGTGGGGGGGATTCAATTTCATATTTGTTTATAAATTCAATTTTGACACAGACGTTTTATTTACAGCAGCAGGTTTTTGTTCCTACTGTTCAAAAATAAACTCTGTTCAACATATTTACAGAAAATATTCCCTGTGAGAGAGAGTGTGTGTGTGTGTGTGTGTGTGTGTGTGTGTGTGAGAGTCTGTGTGTGTGTTTGTAGATTCACGATGTGGTACTTTTAAATGTGTACGATGGCGTATGTACAGACGGAGGAGACCTCTCCTCTTTAGCTCCCCCTCTTTTCTGGGGGAGAGGGTTGTGGGGTAGGAGGGAGACCTCAGTCCTCTGTAGTTGGTGGGGCTCTCAGGTGGCGGCCCCCTATGCATCCTCGCCCTCCTCCACCTGGTTGGCCTTGCCCAGCATCTTCAACTTGGCGAGCTGGTCGCTAAACGTCTCCTTCACGCCTTTCTCCAGAAGCCAACCTTCACTCTCACATTCCGGATTATCTGGGTCCTGCATCGTCTCAAGAGCCGTGGTCAGATATTTCAGCCCCGCCATGTCAACCACCTGAGACAAACACACACACACACAGAATCAGTATTTATGACATGTCACATGATACAATGGATGGACTCTTTTGGACATTTGCGTATCTGTGCTCTTGACCAGTAGGGGGCGATCACATTTTTAAACATGGTGCATTCAAGCGGTGTTGGATCAGTTGCAAAAAAATTATGGAACTCTCTTCAACACCACCTTAAGTCTGAATGACAAAAACAAGACAACATTTCACGCAACACACCCAACTCTCTTCTAGCCAGCAGATCCAGCGGTCTTTGAGTCCAGGATCTAGTTTTCAAATCGCCTGTTGGCACGCCGCCGGTCGAACGTGTTGTTTTGACCCACATAACGAATCCCTTCACTCTCAGGAACCGTCCTCGTCTTGATCTTCCAAGAAAGCAACCTGTTGCTGCTGCTGGCGGATTAACTCCCCCAGAATAGTCCCTGATCCTCGGTGAGCCTGAGCGATGCCCTTAGACCAACACGCCGCTGCCTTGACGCAAATCCTTTTTTTCACATCAGCAGGAGTGAAACATAATTTTTCTCACTGATATTAAACCGCAGGTAAGATAAACAACGACTACATAAGAGAACACACAAACATAGAGTATTACACATTATATGAAATAGGATTTGCTTTAAATTTATCACCAAAAAAATCCCTTTTTTTCTATTAGGTCTGAGGTGTGCGGTCCAGATATCTTCTGTTAGCTCCTCCAGTGCTAATGCTAATCACTTGCTAATCAATTGTTCAGTTAACCTGGTGCGTTTAAGGTCACGCTGGATAATACAGTGCAAGTGTGCTGCGATGATGCTCGTTTGAAATGAGGAGATTAAGATCAGAATTTATCGTGCGTTCACCCCTAGGAGACACTTGTCACACATTTAGCATAGTTAGCTCACAAACAAAACCCACACATCCCCACATCCCCACATCCTCGCACCTTTACCCTCCGGTCAAATCTGATGCTGTTGTCATGAACACACCGGAAAAGGAGTGAAGTGAATATTTATGAAAATCAGTTTACCACAAATCGAGACACAAAAAACCTTTTGGACACCAATACATCCCATACCCTGACATATGTGCCAAGTCATAAGTTACCCATGGGCACTAACTACCCCCCATATCATCACAAATGTAACAGTAACTCATGGGCAATACCAGCCCCCCATACCTTCAAACATATTACTCATGGCAAGAACAGGCCCCATATCATCATAGATGTAACAGTTACTCATTGGTACTAACTGCCCCCCATATCATCACAGATGTAACAGTTACTCATGGGTACTAACTGCCCCCCATATCATTACAGACGTAACAGTTACTCATGGGTACTAACTTCCCCCCATATCATCGTAGATGTAACAGTTACTAATGGGCAATAACAACCCCCCATACATTCATATATGTAACAGCTACTCATGGGCACTAACTGCCCCCCATATCATTACAGACGTAACAGTTACTCATGGGTACTAACTGCCCCCCATATCATCACAGATGTAACAGTTACTCATGGGTACTAACTGCCCCCATATCATCGTAGATGTAACAGTTACTAATGGGCAATAACAACCCCCCATACATTCAGATATGTAACAGCTACTCATGGGAACTAACTGTCCCCCATATCATACAGATGTAACAGTTACCCATGCCGGGGATAAGATTAATGTTGAACTGTTCCTTTAAAGTGTGTTGCGGGGGGAGCCTCACCTCCAGGACGATGGTGGCGAGGATTAGAACGCCGATGCTGCTCATCATACCACTGAAGTAGGAGAAAAGCGACTCGCGGCACCCACGGGTCCAGATGTTGAGCTCCTCGATGCGGTGGTCGTAGTCGTAATGGGCGGAGTTATTGGTCAGGTGATGCTGGATGCAGGGCCGAGGTGACCCGGGGTTACAGCAGCTGAACGGGACGCTGTCCATCAGGTACTTCCCGTCTACGTTACTGAAGACACGACTGGAGGACAGACACAGAGTGAGTGTTCACGGGACGGTACTGGGAGGTTGTGGGTCACTGAGGTGATGATGTCATCACTGAGGATGTCCGGACCCCTGTGAGCCCTCAGACCTGTAGCATTGTATCTTTTTGTCACAGCTTTGTGTCACGTTTTTGTATTTGGTCCTTCTTCATGGTCATTTTGTCTCAATGCTGTCCTTTTATATCTGTTATGGTCATTTTGTCTCTTTCAGTTTTCATTTGGTCCCTAATTTTGTCATTTTGTGTCTAATTTTGACATTTTGTTTCTCTTTATGGCTGTTTTGTGTCTCTGTGTTGCTGTGTCTCTCCTTCCTGTTGTTTTTTTGGTTTGGTGTTGTTTGTGGTTGTTTCTTCCTTCATGATGGTTTCCTGTATAACCGCGATTGTTCTGTTTATCTTTTTCTTTTCTTTTTTTTTTTTTTGCCATTTTGTGTTTCGGTTTGTTGTTGTTTGATCATCACATGAGAACAGAGACACATTATTTCCTGGAGCGCCACAATCACAAGAAAAAAAACGTTAAATTAAACTTTTAATATTTGTTTTGGTGCTCATTCAGAAAACAAATAAAAGGCTTCACAACAACATCTAAAACATATATCAGATCATTTCAATGGAATTGATTCGATGACCACTTTCACTCAGTGAAGACTGTCGGAGGTCAGATCTGTTCTGCTGATAGCGGGGAATGATAAACAACAGTAGTCTATCATCAGCATAAAGGAACCCAATGCATTGGTAGATGGTAAAGATCCGTTCATCGGAGGAAGATCAGCACATAATCTGACTGAAAGCATGATCTGATATGTTTTAAAATTGCGGGGATCTATTGTATTGTGTTAGCTTGTTGCTAGTGACAGCTAACATCATCATCCAGTATTATTGAAGCTCCTTTGTTGTCACATGGTGGATGTTTTAACTCGTATCCTGTGGTGTCCATTGGGCTAACTAGCCAGCTAACATGTAGAGCTACCATGCCGGCTACCTGTGAGAAGTCAAAACTCTATTTTATGTGAATGAATGTCACTCCATCGCTTCTTGCTCTGACTGGCGTTCACCAGTCGGCTAACAGGCTGGGATAGATCTAATGTTTTTCATGAGCGTGGTGCTAGAAGAAACAATCAGAGACATTTACTTAAGGTGAGACTTGAATGGAATCAAAGTTTGGCAAATATGCGAACAAAGGGATGGTTGTGATGTCACTGGTGTTTCCTCTAAGGGGTGGAGCCTAACAGTGACTGACAGAAGCAGGTAATGGGTGTGGCCAGCTGTTGACAGAAGGATAAAATTGGATGATGAGGAATAATCTCAGAGTCTGAGAGAGAGTAATATCTCTTAAGTGCATTAGCGTGGAAAGACGACAATGAATCACGCAACGGACCGATGCCACGCTTCAAACCAGCAACCGGTCCGCTGACCGCTGCAGATCAGGTGTCTTGTTTTTAATCGTGACCTCGGAACGGTTTCCTTTTAGCAACTTCTCTGGTGAGAGAATCAAACGCTCCCTCAGTAGCTGGTGATGTTTGCTGGTGCGTAAGCCGCTGGAGGTGGAAATCAGATCCCGACAGATTATGGACTTAGGGAAGAGATGTGGGTACATTGACCTCCTGCACGGGAACTTTTACCTTCTTAAATCCCTCATTTATCCTCCTATGACCCCTTTAACAAAACCCTCCCATGACCCGCTGGAGCTCTGGAACTTTAAATTGTGATTCGGTTGAAATATTTGGCCGTTGAGCGAATGTTTGAATCAGTATCTCACGTTAGGAAGCATTAGGAGATTATCTAAACGCTCTCTGTGACATAAAAGACCGGACTATTCCTGGAAGGTTAGAAATAAAAAAAACAGTTTTAAAGAAGTCAAAGGTCATCATTTGTCAGTTCTTTTGGGATTCAGCAATAAATATTTCCCACAATCACTTTCACTAAGTTAGTTAGTTTAGTTCGCCAGACGAGATTTTTGCGAAAGATTCCAAAACGTATTTTTAAGCTAAATCACCAGTGACTGATTGGCGGGTGAAGTACTCACTCTTTGACGGCGTCGTTGCTCATGTCCAGGTACCGGTTGCTGATCCACTGCACCTCGAACCAGTCCCTGTGGTTGTTGTTGCCACAGCAGCGGAACTCGATCTGCGTCAGGTCCAGCGTCCTCTTCATGAAGCAGCGTCCCGGCGTGTCCGTGTCCTTGTAGAACTTGATGCTGTTCTTCAGGCCTTCAGCCAGAGTCAGGTACATGGCAAACTGCATGAGGAAGCAGAGCGAGGCCGTGACCAGCATCAGCGCGTTGAAGCCGCAGGAAGCCATCAGGTACGTCTTCAGCATCGGTTTCCACTTGGTGAACTTCATGGGGTCCAGGGAGTCGTGGCAGACCTTCCCTCCGAAGGCGTTGACCCCGCAGGCCAACAAGCCCACCAGGATCAGCAGGTTGGGCACTAAATGGCTCTCGTTGTTGTCCATCAGTTCGCTCCTCTTTCTCAGTTCAATCTTGAAGAAGATGCCCAAGCTGAAGATGAGGATGCCCACAATGACGGAGAACCAGTAGAGCATCCAGAGACCCTGAGCCAGCTTCACCCGCTTCTGCAGGTTGAACTTCACCGGCATGAACGGCATGGTGGCTTCTCGGCGTGACCAACCTCTCGACTGAAACCAGCGATCTCTCAGGTATCGACAAGAAGAAGCAGTTCAAGAATCTTTAGAGGTTTAATCCGTCCCACAAATATCAAGCAGAACACGATTCAAGTCCAGAACTCCGGCTTTCACATCCATAACACCGAGCTGCAAGTCAGGAGAGTCCATACCGCTGGGGGGGCAGAGGTGTCGGCCATCATATCTCCAAGAAATTTTCTCATAAAACGCGTCTCTCCGAAGAACAGGCGTGAATGTGAGCGAGGAACGAATCGTCATCCAACCCCGCAATCAGCTCTGATCCCATTAGGAGCAGATCAGCTGCAAATCCTCCGGCTTAACGCTAATTGGTTTGAAGCTAAGCGGCAGCTTCCTCCTCTCCTGCCCTGTCAGAGCTCAGAGTTCACCGCTGCTCACCTGTGCGACTTCCCGGGAGGTGAGCCTCGGTGACGGGACGCAGAGAATCCGTCCACTCAGGGACAAGAATCTAAAAAGCCACCAATCACACGATGGTCACCAGCAGACCAGAGGCTCCATTCTCAAACTTGAACGTTATTGTAAAACTGCACATTCTGTCACCTTGACTGGAATCTGTGACAAACATCACAGCCCCGTTACACTAAGAATGATATTAATTAACTTAATTAAAGTAGCACTCAACAAAGTTACAAAGTGCTTTAGAGGATAAAAACGGGGAATTTAAAGACATCAGCAATGACAGTAAATAATCATTAATATTATTAAGAGACCAAATGAGACCATTTGGCTACCCAGATGATCTGAGGGGCCGAGGGGCCCTGGCCCGAAAAAGACCCCGGGGGCCTCGATTATAAACGCAATCTGTGGGATCTGTAAAAAGAAAACTTGACGAGAAAGCGTGCGATCCGCCGCTCAAACTCTGACCCATCCGTAACCGCACAAAACTGGAGAAAGGCAGAAACTAGGACTGAAGGATGAAAGGGAGAAACGGAGCGTGGAATTAATACCTTTGTGTAGAATAAATCCAAATCTAACCATTCAAAGCCTATTTTAGAAAAAGCAATCAAACAGGTGTATAATGGAGTCTTCTGGAGAGTAAAAATACAAAGAGAGATATTTCACCGCAATATGTGTCTGTAAGGGTCAGGCGATATTTATATATGTCATTAAAATTCATTCTCGTAAAAAAGTCAGAAAAAAATGAGCACATTTTCTCATCATATATAATTTACTGTGTTCCGTAACGTGTTTGTTATCTTAAATATCATAATAATTAGTGGGTATAAAAATGCGTGATGAGGCACAGTGGCTGATGTGTTGCTGTTGGAGGAATCGGAGGATGAAGAAGCGACTCTTTGGTAAATTCGTTGATGAAGCCGACTGTGACCTTTTGAAATGTCCTTCAGAAAATATGAATGAAATCCTGATTGATGTAAACAGCGTCATTGTTTTAGTAGATTAATGTGTTTGCGTGATCCTCCAACATCAATTGAATATACTTGGTTTACACTCATTTAAAAAAAAAATAAAAGGACCACAAATACGCCGTCTTACATCAGTGGCCCCCGCCCGTCGCTCCAGCCCGGAGGGATTCCTCGAAAGCTTTTCATTGAGGAAATTTAATCGGACCCCCGTTGGACCTCATTTATAAATCTGCACGTAAGATAGTTCTGCGACAAAAATAGTTCTGATTTATAAAACAATACTCCAGCACGGCCTACGCCGACTTCCTTTTAAAAAATCACAACCTGCCCTTGAAAACTCAGTTTTTAGCGGAGAAAGGTAGAATTTTGAACTGAGTTGTTCTTTGGTGAACAGACTGCAGGTTTTTACAAAAGCTTTAAAGGTCTGAGAGCACCGGGAAGCGGCGGGAAGTGTTGCTGAAGGTCAGGCTGACCTTTAAAAAAAAAAACACAAAAAAAACAACAAAAAAAAACGACTTTGTCGAATTAAAATTGCGCAACACGGAGCTTCTGCACCACAGGCGGGGCCCGTTTACTCAGTGAATGGCTTTCTGGGTTCTTGAGGAATCCATACTGACTGGTGTGACAAAGGGGGCCATTTTAAATGAGGTTGAGACTAATGCAATGAAGTTATGTTGAAGTTGCGTGTGCAGCTTTTCTAAAAGTGGCCTCTGGGCTTCTAGTGTTTGTTCAAACCTAAGATGCTGCATTCTGAGGAAGCCGGAGACGTAAAAGTACTCTTTGACTTTGCTGTATTTTAATACGTACGGGACGTAGATCTGTTTATCATCGGCATAAAAATGATGCTGGATTTTGTGTCTGTTGAGATTATGACCCAGTGGTAGTATGAATAAACTAAACAGTAAGGGGTCGAGGACGGAGACCTGGGGGACACCACAGACCAAAGAGTCACAAAAAAGAGGAGGCATTACCAAAGGCTACAGAAAAAGTATTATTTGATAAGTACCAGCCTCCTACTCTTTCTGGAAAGAGCTTAGAGATAACTGGTGCTACAGTTTCAACAACTGACCCGTAATTTGTTCCTCCACCCTATTCTCAGTGGGAGACAAAACCAGTCCACTACCATCACCCTACACGTGAAAGTATTGGAGCCCCTCCTGGTTCTCTCTATGTATCTCAGACTCAACTGGGTCGTATCTTCAAACGACCAGAGCAAGAAGAAATTACATTTTTCACATGGTAATTTTGTTTACTGAAGGAAAATTGTTCCGTAACACCGACTTAGTCTTAGTGAAAAAGTCTCCGCCCCCTTAGAAACTCAATTCGAAAAATCACCAAACTGGATTAAGAAATGGTTGCAGCTGGACTAGACCCATCCAGATCTGATCAGTAGACCATCTGCAGAAGCAGGAAGTTGGCTTGTAGACTTCGCCAGTAGCACATAATGCCAAAATCAAAAGAAATTCCAGAGGCTGATTGAGATCCATCGGTGTGGGAAGGGTTCCAAAGCTGTTTCTAGGGTTCTGGGACTCCACAGATCCACAGTGAGACACATCATTTACCAATGGAGAAGACTTGGAACGATAGTGAACCTTCACAGATGTGGACCACCTTCCAAAAATCCTCCAAGAGAACAGAAGATCCAAAGGGAACGTAAAAGGACATGCAGGCTTCTCCCGCATCAATAAAGGTCAGAGGTCATTGCTCCACTCTTCATAAGAAACAGAGTGGGGAACGCTATTAATGACCCACAAGAACTTTAAAGCGGATCCCAATTTACCCCCAACATACCTTGATTATCCTCAGAGGTCCTGGCAGAATCTTCTCTGGACTGATGAATGGAAAGATTAAGTGTTTGAAGACAGGGGTCTCGTACCATCTGGCGTAAACCAAACATGGCATCCCACTAGATCAGAGTTTGATCTTCAGTCCTCAGAAGGTGCCACAGCTACAGGTGAAGTGGTGATTAATCATAAATGATCAGCGTATAGATAATCAATCCTAATGACAATGTTATTGGTGATCAATTCAAATATTTCTTTAATTATTTCTTATCTGGTGCTGAGGATAGAGCTGATGTTCAGGGTCAGGACGCCCCCTGCTGGACAGACACCGCCTCAGCCTGATCCTTCAGGCTTTCGGCGGACACTGGAAACTACCAGCAGGAGGTAAATACTGAAGGGTATCGCATTCAGAGAAGAAAAAAACTTTTTGCCCCTTTTTTTTTTTTTTATGAATTCCCGACTGAGTCATCTCATTATTTCAGAAAAGAGATCGGGGCCCTGTCGTTCGGAATTAGCGAGAGATGGGCCTCACTCGCGTGAGGGGTGGATTTCACGGAAGCATTCATCTTGTTTAGTTTAGGCTAATCCAGATGTATTTTGGTCTTGGCTTAAGACATCGAGAGATACTCACGTCTCTCAGAGATATAGATGGTTTTGTCATTAGTTTCTCAACTTTGCGCAGGTAATTAAGGACTTTGAGGCTGTTCAAGCAGAAAGTCCCGGTCTAGAGAGAGAGAAGTAGATCATTCAGGAAAACAGAGCAAAAATAAAAATCTGCAAGACGCTTCCATAGGTAAATAATAACTTCATTTATCTTTGTGTTCAGATCAATCATTAATATTTTACACATTGATTGTAAAATTAATCAGAAAAATGTCTGTTGTTATTGATCCCCAACGGTCTGTTATTGATCACCAGGTCTGTTATTGATCACCAGGTCTGTTATTGATCACCAGAGGTCTGTTATTGATCACCAGGTCTGTTATTGATCACCAGAGGTCTGTTATTGATCAACAGGTCTGTTATTGATCACCAGGTCTGTTACTGATCAGCGAGTCTGTTACTGATCAACAGATCTGTTATTGATCAACAGAAGTCCGAAATTTATCCCCAACTGTCTGTTATTGATCACCATTGGAGTTCTTGATCAGTGGGTCAATTATTCATCACAAGGGGCCTGCTTGTAAAGGATAACCTGTTATCAAGACAGCTAGCCTAGCCTTACCGTTAGCAAGCTATCCATCTTAGCCTGTTAACAGTCAGGCTAAGTTGCATAACCATTATCCTATTCCTACTGTTAACATGAGTTCTCCCAAACTGACTTGGAGCAGGGCATACTGTTAGCTTGATCTGTTAAGCTAACTTGAAAGTCAGCCTGACACTGACAGTTGGTCTAGCATTTAAAATGAGTTAGCCTAGCATGAATATTAACTTTACTCTGTTAGCATGACAATTACCCTTGCTTGACTATTAACAAAACTCTGACTGTTAGCCTGAGGCAGTTCAGTGCGTGTTGAGTCCTACTGTTAGCAAAGGTTACCCTTGCCTGTTAGCAAAGGCAAATATTTTTTACTGACATTTAAAATGACTATGTGTGTTAGCATGGGTTAGCCTCTATGAATTAACATGACCCTTAACTGATAGCAAAATAAATCATTGCCTGTTTATACGTTAGGTTGATCTGACTGCTAGCATCACATTGACTGTTAATTTGCATGGTACTGCCTGTAATCCCTACAGTTAGCCCAAATTTAGTTAGCCTAGTCAGACTGCAACCCAGTCACAAAGGGGTCACAAGCCAATGTACCTCTAGTGCTGGTCCCAAGCCTGGATAGAAGGTGAGTTGCGTCAGGATGAGCATCCGGCGCATATGTCCAATTCACACAAAGCGGATTTCGAAACCGGACTGGTTTGGGCCTGGGTTAACAAATACGGTCACTGATACCGTTGGTCAGCAGTGTACCGACCTATCGCTGGAAACAGGTGACCCAGTGTGGTGGCCCTGAAAGGGAGCAGCCGGAACACAAAGAAGCAGCCTAGTCTGACTGACATGACCGCTAGTCCGACTTTAAATTTCATAAAATAACTTAAAATGGGGCTAGGAAAGATACAAAGCAAAAGGACCACATAACACACCTTAAGGTGTTTATTACAAAACAAAGACAGAACAGTCAACTTGATTTATTCTAAACACGATACAACGAACGACGTTCTACCTGCAGGTGAAGCTTCATGGAACCAACCCAAGAGAAAACAAACCAACACGACATGGAACCAACGCAGAACGACAGGAGAACCGAAACTGAGGAAACACAAACCAGGAGAAGGTTCGTAGTGCTGCACATAAATATGTCACCATTAAATTAAGTCCAATCCAATCACACAGTTAAATGTTACAAACTCAAAATGTTTGCCGCCGTCACGGTGTGATGGCTCGGCAAAAAGTGAAGGTGTTTGGGTGGGGGGAGGGTGTCGGTGTCAGGTGACTTTTTAATTTTTTTAATTTTGGCTCAAGCTGCTCCATCTGTGATGTTCGTCCACGTTTGGTCCAAAACATCCTTTAAACGAGCCTCCAATCAGACGCCGTCTCAGATATTTGCTGTCGATAAAAAAATTCAGCTTAAATTGTTTTGGTCCAAACATTTATTTTTTCTGGAAATCCACATTTTCTGTCATTTTGTTTTATTTGGAGGCTTTTATTTTGAAACTCTGGATGTCTGTCGGAGTCGTTTCCTTTCTGCTGCACTAGACAAAGCTGATGATGACGGTGGATCTGGGTGCTTGGGGTTTTTTTTTAGTTGAACATTTAAATACAATTTATTTTCATATAATACAACATTGTTCCAGATTCATAAATAAGTAGTGCAGCTTCCCTTTGGCCCTCCACAACGACTGCGCTGCCGCTAAAACGAGAAATCCAAACGTCAGACGCTGCAGGTCGCTCATCAAACACGCACACGCACTCACACTCACACACACAGCTGTAAAACTACAAATATGGCCGACTAGTTGCAGGTTATAGTGTTCATGCAAACGTTAATGTGGAGAAACAGAAGCTCTGACCAAACAGCTCGTCCATTGGATTTCACATTTTATAAATATGAAAGCTGTTGACCAATAAGAGCGCCATATCCAGAGAACTTCAGCCAATCAAATCACTCCAGGAAGGAACTGGGTGGTGATGTCATAGGAAAGAAAACAAAGACGGGAGACTATTCAGAGGTTTACTGGCGACAAAACTAAACACATTATATATTTTAAGTATTTCGAAATTAATCTGATATAATTTTGATTTTGATAATTAATACTTTTTATCTTGGATCCTAATAATGTATATTACCTATTATGCTTCATATTATGAATGATGTATTTTATGAAAAATGGGGATAACATTTTATTCTTTCCAATAATAATTCCAGATTATGATATTTTGACATCAAAGATCATGCACTTGAAAAAAATTGTTTGACAGAATTGGATAAAAAGCAAAATAAAAAGAAGTTTTTTTCATGATGCTGATGAAAACAAGATTTTGACTCGTCTCAGAGAACCCTTTAGGTTGATCGATAATGACATGTATTCACTACTATGATTGGCTTAAAGGCTGAGAGGGGCGGGGTTTGTTTCATTTGATTTCCCGTTTACATTATTAGTGCGTCTGTAGTTTTGTCGTTAATAAACTTCAGTAGAATCAAACTGAATGAGCTTAAACTGCTATTAGGAATCTTTATTGGAGAGACTCCGTTTCCCAAGATGCTCTGCACACCAAGTTCGTGGATGGGAAACATTGTTTGAAGAAGGCAGAAAGAAAGTGAACAGCGTCCGTGTACAACCTAACCAACAGGTGGAAGAGGGGCGGGGCAACACTTTAAATCTAATCCCATTTTTAAGAGCTAATGGTCAGACATGACCATATATGGTTATGACCTTATGTGGGGCACATACGGCCACATATGGATGTCCTGCTGCTATCTACAGAAAAATTTACCAGTTCCAGATACTGAACCAGTATTCATCTCTAACTGGTCCAAAACTGGTGGAGAACTGGTCCAGAACATATTAGAACATTTCCAGAACTGGTCCCAAACCAGTCCAGTACCAGTTCAAAACCCAGTCCTGAGCTGGGTGCTTTCACTCAGAGTCGGACTCCAGCGGAGCGGTCTCATCTAGGACGACGCCCCTCCCGTGTTTGGCGTCAGCAGCCCGCTGCTCGTCTTCCAGGTGGGCCTTCTTGTGGCGGGAGAAGCTGGACGAGTGCATGAAGGTCTTGTTGCAGGCGGCGCAGGTGTACGTCTTGGTCCTGGCGGCAGGCAGTCCACCCTTGATATGAAGCTGCCTTTGGTGTTGCTGCAACTTGCCCCGCCCACCACCGTCTGCCACCCGGTGGGTCTGCTGGTGTCGCGCCAGGCTGGAAGCGTGGCTGAAGCACTTCCCGCATTGGTTGCAACCATGGCGCCCAGCTCCTCCTCCTCCTCGACCGCCTCCTCCTTCCTCCTCCTCATCTGAAATGGCAGCAGCCCGTTTGCCTGCTCGTCCCCCCCGGCGACGGCGGTTCTTCTTGCAGAGGGTGTAGAAGTTGGGCTTGTCACGGGAGCAGAGCTTGAGGCGGATCTTAAGGTCTGAAGAGCTTTCGCCCAAGTTCTCCTTGCCGGGCGTGTAGTTGTCGAGCAGCTCCTTGACGTGGGTCACCTGATGTTTGGAGAGCTGTGTGGACGTCCTGAAGCTCATGTCGCACTGCGGGCAGGCATAGAACTTATCGCCGCCCTGACTCTGAATGATGGCGGTCGCCACGTGGTGGTGCTGCTGCTGCTGCTGGTGTTGTTGCTGCCTCTTGGTCTTCTTGTTCTTGCCGCCCACCTTCAGTGTGTGGCGCATGGGGGCCACATTGGGTCCCAGGGCGACATCCTTAGGGAGGCCTTTTCCTTTCTTGTGGATGAGGCGGTGGCGGGACAGACTGGAGCTGTGGTTGAACTCTTTCCCACAGATGTTACAGGGGTGGATCCGCCGCTTCCCGTGGAGCCGGAGGTGACTGCCCAGCATCCTGACGACAAACAACAACCAGTTAGAGACTGAGTGGTTTGGCTCCTGGAACAGTTCACCACAGCGAGCATCATATTTGGCGCTGGGTTGACTGATGACATCATCGATCAGAGTTTCTGTAGTTTTTAAAGGCTTCATCAACTAGGCCTACACCGTCGTCCACGACAGAAAGGTTATGTCCCGACACAATTATTAGATTAAAATACAATATATACACAAGATAGATATCCTCCGGTCGAGTCATCGCACAAACGTCGGGACTAAATCGGATAAACAGTTGAAAAGATAAAGAGATAAAGCTCCCTCTGGTGTCAGCAATGTGCTGACTTTTCCAAAAATAAACCCAGTTCTTCCTCGCAATAAGGTCTATAGGGTTATAACATTTTTTTGTTAATGGTTCAGGAAAGTGCTTTTGAGTTTTTCCATTAACACTTCAGAACAGGTATCACGTCATGGAGGCTCTCCGTCCATCTGTGACTCCCCTTCTAACCTCAGAGAATGAACGCCGATCAAACAGCAGAGACTTAAATGCATGTTGTGACATCACAGCAAATCAGAGCTGGACCTGCAGGTCATGTGACCAGATGAACGCTGGAGACTTCTACAAAAAAAAACAAAAAAAAAAAAACACACTTGTTTTCCAGGTTGATAGATTTATTGAGATTAATATATATTATTACAAATTATATTATTAGGAATAATTTCCCTTTGGGATTAAGAAAGTGTTATCTTAAATCACAAATCTATTCTAAATTTTATATACATATATTACACATAAATAATATAGATTAGACATATATTATGATTAATATTTTATATTTATATTATATGTATATGTTGTGAATAATTTATGTAGACATTTCATAGATTATACATAAGACATTTGGGATTGTTTTAATGTCTAGATATGAACTTTACATATTATAAATTATTCATTATAATTTAGAGATTTTTTCCATAATATTTATACATTACATGTAATATTCTAATTCATAAATTACATTAATATTTATATACAGTATTATAGATTATAGATGATATTCTATAATATATTCATACAGTTTACATTCAGATTACATTCAAGTACATATTTAAACATTTGTGTAAGTTAAATTATACAATATAAATTATTTTCCATTATATATTTATTCATTTTATATTTCATACAAATCACTTTCTATTTCTAATTTACAGAATTTTTCATAGAATTCTACATTTCATATAGATTCTTTTCTATAATATACGCACCTAAAAATATATGTATTCTAAATGATACATTATAGAATATTTTTCTATTGTATATATATTAATACATTATATATATTATAAAATATACATTGTAATTTACACATTTTTTATATTAAAAATATAACAAAATACATTTTATAAGTTATACACTAAATGATAGACTATATCTATATTTATATGTAAAATACATTTTATACATCACAAATTATACACCATAGAGGCAATGTTAAACGTAATTCCTCTTTTCAGTGTAAATGGACCGAGCCGGCGAAGAGTTGGAATAGGCCAGAGTGTGACGTTTTGATGACATGTTATGTTTACGTTCTAAATCTCCAGGTTTTACCGTATCTTAAAATCATACACTGGAGCGATGTAGTGACCCGTCGCGGTTAACATTTCACAGAGGAGTGACAAAATCCGGATTCTGAACTGATAATGATTGAAAGCCATGCGCCACGGTGTCTCCTAGTATTCGCCAGTACAGGAAAAACAAAAACCCTACTCCATAGTAGGTGAACATAGAGCTGAGATGTGGTTTCGTACTTTAGAAAACTGCCGTGCTGATGTGGAATCGATAAGTGAAATATTTAAAAGCAGCGAGTCATAAGTGAAATATTTAGTGACCTACTTCTCAGAGCTGTGACTCCTATCATGCTAACACTACATGAGTGCTTGGATCAGGTTCTGACCACTAATAGCGGGGATTTTTGTTGATGACCCCAGATCATACAGTTCTTTTGTAAGGAAATTTAAATCCCCTTCCCCTTTATTATTTATAGCCATCGCTCTTTTCTGTAGCGCACATATTTTGTCACATTGGAGTTATTTAGATATGTAATTGCATGTAAAAAGGAAAACGTGACATAAACTGTTTATTTAATGCTGCAGTAAAAGGGGCGGGGCTCTGTTGGAGCCGTGACAGAGGTTTTCTATTACTTCTTTCTGATTGCACCTGATTTATTGCAATTTGTATTTGTTTAAAGATACAAAAGCAGAGAGTAAAATCAGGCTGTCATACACACACGAGGAATATATCCACAGATCCTAATATGATCATATTCTCCACATCTCAGAGGATGCCAACGTTCTCCTTCCAGAGTGAGCGGAGAACACAGAGCCTCATGTGACCACTACAGAAGCCGCTTAACAAAACCGTTCCTGTTCTGTCATCTAGTCGCGGTTTCTATGAATATAGCGACATGCTCTGTGATGAGATCCCACGGTGACTCTACAATGACTCTAAAAGAGAATTGAGCTGAGCTCAGTAATGAAGCAAGACAGACTTCCTTGTTTCCATTCATATGAGCTAAAATTAGACAATTGGGCTTATGGTTGGAAAGTTACGGAAGGGAAACAGTTTTCCTCAAAGAGCTCCACCTTTTATATATCCATAAAGATACAGCTCCTTGTGTAGATTCATAAGGAGCTAATTTGGACACAACAAGACTTATGCATGGGTAGAAACGGTCATAAAATCATTTCCTACAAGAAGTCCGCCCTAGTGAGTGAAACATTTCTCCTGATGGCGAATAACACAACAAGTTTTAATGTTATTACCCGTTTTTTCTGCCAGTCGCGACCATCCAGACGCAAAAATACAATACATAAAAACAAACAATTAAACAGCCATAGGTTTTTCGTTTGTGTCGAATCTCAACCTTGCACTCGGCGCTTAGTCAAGGGGAGAGAGTAGCCACCAACATTTTTTTTTTCTTCAAGTATTTGCCAACTAGAATGCAGTTTCTTAAAGTTGAAACCTAATGGACAAAAATAAAAAAAACAACAGTACAATGAAACAAGACAAGCTTAACGGACTGGACGATCTCCACAGAGCATCCAAAATCCAAATAGAGGATTCAGTCAAAACTTTTGAAGCCCGCGTTGTACACTTCTGCACGTCAGGTCAGTTCTAATGTCAACGTGTGGGTCAATTAAGCTGGTAGAGTGGGCACCCTACTTCTATCACGCTGCCCCACCCCCGTCTTCTGAAGATCAAAACGTGGAATTCCCTCCTGTCTCATCATGTGAAATAAGAGTGTGAATACAACCAAAGGCTGACTGGTCTCGGTGGGACCCTTTGGAACTTGGGAATAGGCCAAGTTGGGTTGGGAGCGAGGGACCATGAACCCTTTTTAACAGGAATGTAATTCTGTGTTACAGTGCTGTGACCAATACGGCGCCGATATTCAATTTTCTGTCCAACTACCACCAAATATTGGATATAATAACACACTTTCATTCTGATGATGTGTGTAGCCTTCAGCAAAGTGATTACTTCACCGACTAACATTTTTCTGTCATTATATTACCTGTCCTGAGCTCAGTGAAGGAAAATTACAAGGAATTCTATAATTGGGGGGCCAGGGGGACAGAGACCTTTAGTAAAAGGTCAGTTCATAGAAAGACATATACAGAGTTAGTGTTATGTAAAGTGATGCTTGGGAAGGAACCACGCTGAACAGATCTTTAAGAATATTTTCCGTTTAGTTGAGATTATTATAAATGTGAGCAGATTCTCTGATCAGAACCGAATCAAGTTAAAAAAAAAAATGCACAGTTCCCTGTTCCAGTGTTGCCAATGTTGGATTTGCTCTCAGTACTGAAGACCCCTCACGTGAGCATTTTGACCCAGAGCCCAATGTGAAGCTCTGGTTATCTGCAGGGGAAAGGCGGCACAGTCCTAACTACACTGGCTGGCCTAGTGACATTGAAATGGTGGGCGTGGGAGATACAGACTCAGAGATGAATAAGCAGGAAACAACTAATAATTCATAGTTCATCAAATATATGAAGAAAAAAAAAAAAAAGACTGGACAATTATGCGTTTATGGTAACACGGTAGGAGCACATTGGACACGGCACATACTGTGTACAGAATAAATTATGCACACAATGGGATGCAGGGCAAACAAAGGAAGACGGTACAGAAGGGAATGTAAAGACCAACATTTAACATTGTACATAGATATATTTTGGCACCTGAAAATATAATTCGGTTCCTTAATACCTTGGGTTTAGGAGCCAATGGCTCCAAAATATGTATTTGTCAGGAGCACTGTGAAATACAAGTAATTACAGTAAAATACAACAAATACAAGATAGATCTCCTGGAGTCGATTTATTTGCAGGAAATTTTGAATAAATCCGATCAACGGTTAAGACATTATGGATCACAAAATTTTGGAAATAAAGCTCTCCCTAGTGGTGGAAATATGCACTTAGCCTTTCCCAAAACCAGTCCAGTTCTTCCTCACACAAACAGTCTGTAAAAAAAATTTGAAAATGATCCAGGAAATAGGTTTTGCTTTAGCTAGGTCTGGCACTTTAAGTGCTAGGCCTTGTGGGTATTTAGTATCCGGGCCTTGGGGGATTATGGGAGTTGCCTAAATCCTAAAATTAGCTTTAGCTTGCCTAAGCCAAGCGCTGCCAAGCGCTGCCAAGCGCCAAGCTTAAACCACGAAAAGACTTAAAGAAAAACATGTCTTAACAAAGTTTAAATCTTCTGAAAACCATACATGGAAACTGATTAGTTTAGATGGATTTGGATTTAGTTCTGGATATTAAGTCTAACGAAGCAGATCAACAATTGTAAGACACCAGTGTAAGTATTTTTTTTGACAGATTGAAATCCTTGTGTTTGAAATGTTAAAAACAGCAGCTAGCGGTAACGGTGGCAACAACATCTGTGTGACAGCTCAAAAACTCTGTGTTAACTGTACCCGACTGTTTCGGACATAGAAATTGTATGTTTGCTGGGTTCGGGCCGGGCTCAGTCAGTAGGCTTCTGGACTCAGGCCTTACTCTATTGCACAGTAGAGTTGTGGGAGTTAACCCAGTGAGCCGGCACACATCATCATTAATCTGTGATACACATGTAAACTGAACGGTAAGATTGTGGAGAGAATCAAGCAAAAAAATCTGCAATTCTCATTTTAGCCAGAATCGCCAAGCCCCACCCACTAGTGACACAGACGCAGATGAAGCTCTTCAAAATGTTACGTCTCATTTGCTCACAGAAACCTGGCTCGCTTTCAGCGCCCGGCATCTTACTCAGTGTAAACAAGGGTGTCTCAGATCTGTGTGTAAAAAGTTCTCTAAAAGCTGAGGGTTCATCCTGACCCAAATATCCCGGAATGTGTTTGTTTTTTTTCCTCCTACTTCACAAGCACTTACAACTACATTCTTTTGTGAGTATACAAAAGGGGAGCACACTCATATTGTGATTTTATGTTTTGGGATGAGCCCAACAAACTCATACACTGGGAAGGGCACGTCAACCCCCTAATCTTACAAACTACAATCCTTTGCAATTTGTACAATAAAGAATCTAAGAAAAATGCCGTACATGGAACATCAAAACCAAGAATGCTTTGTCTGTTCTACCAGTATGCTATAGGTTCAATTATAAATCATTACTTGCATAATATTTGAGAAATATCAGATATTTGAGATTAACACTGAGCAACTTCCTTGTTTCAGACTAAAGCAGAGTGTTCGACCAATCAGTGACAGTCACACAAGCTACTTCCTGGTTCCTCTCCAGGTTCTTGATGCTCCATCAACAGAACATTGAACATAATTTTCAGTCAAGTGAATCCATGTGGACTATTATCAGTAATAAGCAGAGGTGGACCGATGATAAAAGTCTGACCGGCCAATACTGATTTTGGCCAATTCCTATTATTTCCCTTTAAAGTTTAAACTCATAATAAGTAATGTATTTAAGTGCTCTTATTTTGAAGGATTGCAGTGGAAGTGACGAGGCTGGTCGGTTTTGTGTAATGTGCATGTATTCTGACCAGTTGAAATCAATGTACTTTCCATCCGCCCTGTTGTGCGTTTCTTAAACCCCTTGTATAACATTTCTAAGTTAAAATAAATCTTTTTAAGCTTCGTTCAGTCCATTATATGTTATATGTTGGCTTTGTTCGAGGACTTCAAGGCTTGTGGCTAGCTCTGAGCCCCCGCTAGCTTTAGCCGCTCTGCTTACGTTGGCTTAACTAGCTATGTTCTTCGGGGTGATTAAATTTGAAGCAAGTGATTCATTAAGTTTTGCCGAATGTTTTCAGGGTTGAAGAGACGTCTTATTTTGTCTTTACTGGTGTTACAAATTGCGAGCTTTGTGTTTTTCTCGTTTACTTGTGAGATTTGCAGCGGTGGTAGCTAATGCTTGGTGTGCATGAACGGCGCATGCGTGCAACCGATCCAAGTGGGGCTGCTCGGCCGATTTCATCAAACTACGCTTCCCGCACCTCTAGTAATAACATACTTATAATGTGGCGGCTATATGAGAGAACCAACCTGCTGCCTTTGAAAGTCATCCCGCAGTGAGGGCAGCTGTAGCGTGCGTCCTGATGTGTCGGCTCCAGCGCCCGTTTGGCAGGATGTGGCACGCCACTGCTCTTCCCAGTGTGCATCTGCTGGTGGCGGTACAGGCTGGAGGCATGGCTGTAACACTTCCCGCAGTAAGTGCAGCGGTACTGACGCTCGTCCGGCTCAAAGTCGGCCTGGTCTGAGTCCCCCTCGCCATCCAGCTGACTGCTACCCGCCTCTACAAGCACCTCCGCTTCCTGCTCCTCCTCCTCCTCCTCCTCCTCTTCCTCGTCAGAGTCTGTCTTTATCTCCACGCTCTGCTCCGTCACCTCGCAGGGGTATACCTCCTCGTACGGGGCGAAGAAGGCCTCGTCTGTCACGATCTTCAGCTGGTCTGATGTCAGGTCAGACGGGTCGTCGTCCTTCTTCACGCATGCAATGGTGAACTTGGAGCCCACTTCGGCCCACTTCACCACGTACTCGATGGGCTGCGTGTCCAGCTCCACTGTGATGAAGTCAGCACCCAGAGCGTCTGATTCCGACACAGTCAGCTCCGTCTCTGTGTCCTCCATTATCAACAGAGGGGGCGAGGAGCTGCTACAGGCCTGAGGAGGTTGAGGAGAAAGAAGCGAGGAAGAGAAAGACAATTTGTAGGAGAAGAACGAAAGTATGAGAAAGAAGAATGGAGGAAGAAGAAAAGGCCGAGAAGAGGAGGATGATTAGAAGGAGAGGGAGTAAACATGGAGGATAAGGTGAAGAGGAATGAGAGGATGTGGAGAAAGGAGAAGCAGAAATGGGGAAGAAAAGAAGCAGGAGGGGGAAAATGAAAGGGAGTAAGAGGAGGAGAAGGAAAAGGATGGAGATATGGGGCCAAATAAGAGGAAAATAAGACTCAGTAGGAGGAGGACAAGAATAAAAAAGAGGGACAGGAAGAAGTGAAGGAGAGGAGGACAACGATGAGACGAAGAGGGTTTGGAGGAGAAGTGGATGTCAGGGAAACTCTCGAATGTATTTGAACAAATAAATATCAACCAATAATGCAAGTAATCAAGCCTCTGCTCTGCTCTCTGATGATCTAGTGGTTCACAACATAGTGAAATGATTTCCTCACATTTGACCCATCCCTAAGGGAATAGTGGGCATGCCCTTTGACGCGCCCGGGGGAGCAGGTTGGATTCATGGTCTATCTGAAGGACCCTAGTACGTTTAGACTTGCTGGGGCTCGAACTGGCTACCTTACGATCTCTCCGATTGGGAGATGGACCCTCCAGCCACTGAGCTACAGCTGCCATATAATAATTTGTAACAAGGCCAGAGTTATTTGATGAAAACGCCATGTTCTAAACATCAGGCACAATCAGTGATCGGGACACTACAATTATTTGTTTTTCATGTAAACGTCCTATCCCCATAATGATCAACACCACAATGCATACTGGAGTGAGTGAAACACATTTACCCAGCCTGTTGGAGCGAGTCAAGCTTGGTGGGCATTTTTTCCACATTTCCCTCCTGTATAACTGCAGCAAAGGCCTAATGAGGGGGTCAAAGTCATTCCACCTCAAACATGGCAGTGGAGGTAGTAACAGAGATGTAACTGACACTTCTGTAAGTGCTAAGCAGAAAGGAAGGGTGGGGCTATGACGTTGCTTATGCATTATGAGTGCGGCTGAAATTAGGAGTCTAAAAAGCAGCTAAGTAAATAATAACTCTATGAAAACATCTTGAAGAGATAGTTCCACATGAGGGAGCTCCTTAACCTGAATGAAGCTTAACAATTTCCTTTCTCCCCACATTATTTATATGGTGTTAATCTACAGCGCTTGATAAAAGGGGACATAATGTTCTCCTAATTTCCTCCAAGCGTTATCGGTGTATATGCAGCTTTTCTTTTCTTTAAGTCCAGCTCGGTGAAATTGTAAGACACTACACAGGACGTTGACACAGTTCTGCAATAGCTTATTGCTTGAGTTATTATTTACTCATGGAAACCTGGCTTGCTTTTTAAAATAACACACCGGAGGGCTGCTTTTCCTCTGATTATTTGTCCAGTGTAAAAGAAAAAAAAACATCTCAGAGACAGGTGACCATTGTGGCAATTTTGCAAGATCTTCGGTCACTGACTTACCAATTACTTGAATTATAAGACATGAACCAATAACTGCATATTTTTCAACCCATATTGTACTTTATAAATATTTAAATAGAAGATGATAACATTATCCAATAACTGATTTAAATAAACATATAGATATGAAATTAGACATTACCTCTGAAAACATGTCTGATGAGGCTGACATCAGCATCCAATGATGCCACTGTGAACAATAGACAGGTGACCTCTGACCTCTCAAACAACCGCCTTTATTTCTATACGAGCTCCGTGACGCCACGTGAGCTGAAGAAAAACGTCATAAGGCTGTTTTGTGACGCTCCGGGTCGCTCTGTCCGTCCCGCCGAACTCCGTTCAAATAACCGCACATTTACTGTCTCAAGCCTATCGGAAGATTAGTCACTGTGACCGGCTGTGTTTCGATTTTTGCTAGATTTTTTCTTCCAATCTTCAAACTTTGGTTCGTTTAATGAAACAGGATTACATTAAATATGGTCACAGATGTCATATTGTGTCATTATTGCCGCCATTACTCTATGGTGAACGTCAGGAACAGGGCGGCTGCTGGCAAGGGATCCAATGTTAAAAATGATAAATAATTAGAAGAAATACTTCAATAGTAATTTATATCAATGCCGAAACTCTCATAATGTCCCTTTCTTGCGTTCGATGCCTTATCTTTGAAAAATCTATTTTCTGTCCGCTGTAAGGCGTTTGGTTATTAATCTGTGCTGTTTCTGAGCGGAGTTTCGGGGTTCGGCCTGAGGAGGAAGCAGCGGAGGGATTCTCTTCCTGAGCGATTACCGCCAAAATAAAAGAACAAACCGACGATTAGACGACGTTACCGGGCCTCAGCTGTTTAACGGGTCCGTGTTCGGTTACTCACCGGGCTCTAAGCGGCGACAAGGCTGTGTAAACGACAAGATTTTACCGGTGGAGACGGTCACAATAAACAGGAAGCAGGGGACGTAGACACAAAGCATTGTGGGAAAGGATTAAATGGTTGCATAGGACGGAAGTACGGCGGACAACCCTTCAAGATAAAACTCAGTGTGGAATTTAAACTCGAAACAATAATCAAATAAATCCTAAATTAGATAATAATCGTTTAATAATAATAATATCGGAATATCTCCAACAACTCAATAGAAAAATAAATATAAAGCTGAAGAGCCATACAATAATCATACGAGAAGAGTAGTGGAAGCTATAAATAAAAGATCTGACAATTTTTGAGCAGCAGTACGCTTTCAAGCCAAGAAAGAGGATGACCCGAGTGACAGAGAAATATATATGTTAGAGTGGTTCAGGATATGTACGAAAGCAGTATAACAGCGAGAGGTTGACAGAAGGATGGATCAATGGGTTCAAGATGGAGGCGGTACTGCACCAAGGATCAGCTCTATGCACATTTGTTTGCTATGATGATGGACAGGCTGACAGGTGAGAAAAGGTAAGAGTTTGCGTGTAATATAATTTTGCCGATGACATTGTGATCTTTAGATAGACCAGTGAATGTGGAAGGAAAACTGAAGAGGTGGAGTTTTGCTCTTGAGAGAAAGATGGTGCAAAGGTCAGTGGCGGACAGAAAGTATACATGTGTGTATTCATGATGAAGAATACATGTGTGTATCCTTCCACGGTGGGGATGAAGGAGTTGAGGTTTGAGATGGTGCAGGAGTTTAAGAACTTGATGTCAACGGTTCACAGTGACAGCGAGTGTGGAAAAGAGGTGAAGAAACGAGTGCAGGCAGGGTGGAGTGGGTTGAGATGAGTGTCAGGAGTTATTTGTGACAGAAGAGAAGCACTCTTGCTGCTACTCTGAAAGGAAAAGGTTTACAAGATGGTGGTGAGAGCAGCTCTGCTGGATGGTTCTGAGAGACTCTGGCCAAAAGACAAGAGGCAGAGCTAGAGATGTTCAGGTGTTCTTTGGGAATGAGGAGGACGGACAATGAGAACATCTAACCCTGGTTAGATGTCTTGCAGATAAAGTCAGAGAGGCCAGATTGAGATGGGTTGAACACGTGATGAGGAGGGATAGTGGATGTATTGGTAGAAGGACATGATAGAGAGCTGCCAGGCAGGAGAAAAATGGAAAACCAAATAGGTGGTTTCTGGATGCGGTGAAAGACAACATGCAGCTGGTTGGTGTAACAGAGGAAGATGCTGAGTGTAGGATCAAAATGGATAACAAACCCTTACTTCTAAAGGGAAGAGCCGAAAGAACAAGACATTAATAAAACATTCATGCACAGTTTGCACTAACAAACATCCCAACAATTCATTTGTAGATTGACCATAATATAAGTTGTCCTCATGGTATCTCCTTTGTAAGCACCTCGTGAGCACAGGAAAACGTACTTGGCCAATATCTCAGCTGATAAAAAAGGCCCAACAATGATTTGCTTCTGTAGGACCACCATTGAGAGCATCCTGCAGAGCACAGGAACCTGCAGGATGGCGGTCCAGCGCATCATCAGGATGGAGCTCCCAAAACCGGATACAATCTATTTCAGACAAGGAAATCTAACAGCATCTTCAGAGACACCACACACCTCCACCCACTCCCAATCTAACCCACAGCTAAGAGTCATCATTTGTAGAAAAACTGCCGACTTAATACTCCTGTGCATGAAAGGGATTTTATTTTGTAGGTCACCAGAGGAAGTACTTTTACTTTGAATGATATTTTATTCTATTATTTCTTTTATCATCTTTATTATCATTGTATTAGCCTCGTTTTTTTCAAATGTTCTCACATTTAATGTGAAGAGTGGTCTCCTGCGAGAATCAATGAGACCGGATTTTAACATCAATTTTAGACAGAACAGCGGGATTATACAGAAAGATGCTCCGTCAGCACTTTATTTAACTAATCATAAATATTGATTGGTTTCTGGGTTTTTTTCATCCTATCGTTAGATCATCCTCGCGCAGTTTCTTCCTCTAACGTATGTGATACTCGGTCGTCCGGTTTGTTTCCTGTCACCGTCCCCCTCTTCCATCAACCGGCTTTGTTCCGGTATTTTGCCACATCATTAGCGGTGCAGAGGCTCCAGCTGGACGTCGGGCTCACAACCACCACCCAGCGGCGGTCATTACCAGTAAGAACATTCTAGACTCACTGTTAAGAATGGATCGCTCCACTGGTTCCGGTTCGGTCCTGATGGTCCAGATCTGGTCCCTGTCGGTGCCAGAGCTCAGTCACATCCCCGCCGGAGAGCACCGGCGGCCGAGCGGCTACGAAGTCAGCTTCAGATCGGTGGTTAAGGGGAAAGTTAAGGGGAACCTAACCCTCAGTGCTCGAATGACGACAACTGTTTGACGTGTGATGACGTCACTCTGCTGCCTCATAAGCAGGGTTTGAATTTGTGAAACTTTATCAATGTGTGAAAACACAACAAATACAGACAATGTATTTGGCCTTCCACTCAAATGCCATCCAGCAATAAACAAACATATAACATTGAAGAAAAGAAAAAAAATATTACAAATATAAAAAATATACGTATATACGTTTGCACTCATATATATACGTATATGTACAAACAACTATAAAAAATACAAGGGACAGAATAAAGATATGACAAGAAATGAAGACGTAAACAAAAATAGTAAGTAAAGTAATATATTCACTCAGAAAATATAGTAGAAAACTTAATCATCACAGTATAACACTGAGTCAGTTAAACTTCGGGGACCTCGTTCTGGGTCATCAGGAAGCATTTGCGACAGGAGACAGGCTGACAGGAGAGACAACAGCAAGACAACCCCCCCAAAAAGGGAATGTTTCTGTAGGTGATTTCGACAGACTATTTCGAGGTCTGTGGTCACAAACCCTTACTTTTTTGAGAATTTGAGGATGTAGCTGACACTAAGTGGCTTGAGGCTTAGACCATAAACAAACAGTCTTTGTACATTGTGTTCGGAATGGGAGGGGTCACTTACAATTTTCCCACCGGATTCCGGTTCAGACTCAGAGTCAGACAACTGAACTCTGTTAATTGCTCAAAAAGCAATTAATAAAGTTGTCTGATCTGTGTTCCTGTCCATACGTTACACTTCAACAGACAAACAGGCAGAGGTAAAAGTCAGAGAAAACTGATTAAAGTTAGATTTTTCACATTGGAACCTCTTGATGGACAGTGCCAAAGGTGATACTCATTATTTTTTAATTTTTCAATCTTCATCTTCACTTCGTATTTATTTTCCACTGCATCTAATGTCACCGTCTTTTGTTTTCATACGATCAAAACGAGTTTCTGTTCATGAAAATATCAAATAAAACCTAATATAAGAAGAAAAAAAATCCCTTAACTTTCGCTACAACCAATCTGAGCTAACTTAATTTTCCTCGCCGGCCTGTGATTGGCTGAGCCACTGCGCAGCCAGCTCGCTTCCTCGAATCTGATTGGCTGTTAACTCTGCCCCAAAATGTCGCCGGGTGTTGTAATTTGTCCTGCTACCAAAAATGTCGTAAAGTTTGAGAGGGGCAGACACCAATTGGGGGTAAAGCGATTACAATTCTTGTTTTTACTGTCAAACCCTTATTTTTTAGGTCGCATCTTTGATGTGAAAATATAGTAGCATTACTCGTTCATATATAAACTCATTGAGTGTTTTTTCATGGAAAGAAAGTGTCTTGAATAAGCATTGAACTCTTCTTAAAATCTATTATTCAATGTTTTTTTTTAATGTCATATGCTCTACAGACAGATTCCATCTTGACGTCAGCATCCTCTTATCATCATCATTTGCTTTCGCTATATAAAAAAATGATTTACTATACTAATGACGTTTAACAATTTAATATTTTAACAATCAGTAACAGCACCATCTGCCCCATTACTAATTCTTGGCAAATATTGTGTAATATTCCGTATTCTTTGGTCGGTTTTAGCAATTAATAATAATAATAACACATTTAATTTATAATGCACTTTACATTTGGATTCAGTTTTGCATAAGGGGTTCAGATCCTTTTCTTCAGGAAAAAGTACTGCTGAAATACTCACCACAAGTAAAGGTCTTGCATTAAATATCAGAGTCTTTTCAGTGTAGAGTTTGTAGTCTGTGATTCTCTGACATATGGGACCCAACTATAAAATTAAAGTCAAAAATCCTTTAGCCTTTTCTTATCATTCTTTTTAAATTTGACATGCAGATTAATTCCTAATCCGTTTATAACCTTTTTGATTGTTGTTTTAGGTAAGGTTAAACCCTTGCAGACCTTGAGAAAGTCACTCTTGCTTTTATTAAATCTAATTTGGACTACTGCAGCTTGTTTTTTACCATAGACTCACTTATATATGTGTGAGCATATCTCAACCATTCTAATATCTTCACATTGGCGTCCAGTTCAGCTCGACTTTATTGTTGATTGGTGTCAAAAGCTTAATTGGTCCAACCCTGATTTATCCATCATAAATGCGTCATTATTGTCCGGCAGCTTTTAGATACAGACTGGCTCTAAGGGTTGACTGTGCCTTCTCAATGACAGTCCCTGAACTCTGGAAATACTTTACCTGCCAGAATCAGTTCAACATTACTATCAGTGTCAAAATGTGAATGAAGAACGTCTTTCATCATTCTCATTTTGTGGACTAGGCCCAGTTTATATCTTCCCTTATTCTTAAGCTGTTTGTTAGGCTCAGCTGTTTTATTTGTTTCTCAGGTTTTTTGTTCTACACCTTATTAACAACGGGTTTAATCTGTTTTCGTCATAAAATTGTATCAATTTATTATCCTGCTTTAAGACCTTTGGTCATCGCTGTGTTATATTTTAAACATGCTGAACAACAAAACTAACTTGACCTGTTCCTTCCTATCGTCCATAAACATGCGGTATAGGTTAATTGGTGAATCTAAATTTCCTATAATTTTAGAATCTGTACCTGAATTTCCCATGAGATAATAATAATAATAATAATAATAATAATACATTACATTATAGAGCACTTTTCCAAAGTACTCAAGGACTCCTTACGTTCACAAAAACAACAATTTAAAAACAAGTTTCAACATCAAATTAGAAACTTTTTTAAGTATAAATGCAAACAGTTCAAATAACAGAGATTGCCCGTTACATTGTGTCATTTAAAATGTTCTGGTTTGACCTGAAGATTACAAACAGGTGACTAATATATTTTCCCTGATAAACAACGATGGTAGAATTATTGTTTCCTGCCATTTTTAACATGCAGATGATAAACCCGGACGTTTCAGCAGTTTTTATGTCGGGTTAGCCTCAAACCCTGCTCTCTTTAATCAAATTAGAGTCTTTGCGACCAACAGGAGGCGCTGTATGACTTTATTCCCCGTTACCAAAGAATTACGTCAGGTTTGCAGAGGATGCTGGGAAGTGGAGGCTGCGGAAATCTTTTGAAAATTTATTTTCCAGAATAAAATCGGTAAAACCACTTGAAAAGAAAAAAATAAGATGCTAAAATAGGAACATGGTTAACTCAAACTTTTAAAATATTTAAATATTCGCAACCCCGTCGATACAACGCCTTAATCTGAATAAAATTCCTCGTTCCCATAGAAGTGACGTCAGGTTTGCAGAGGATTCTGGGAATTGAAGAATGCGGAAATCTCGAGAGTTTATTTTCCAGAATGAAATTGGAAAAAAAACTGTTCAAAAATCAAAAGTCAAAGGCAAAGATAAGAATATGGTTAACTCAAACTCTTAAAATATTTATATATTCCCAACCCCGTCGATATATCCCCTGAATCTGAATAAAATTCCCGTTACCATATAGTGACGTCAGGTTTGCAGAGAATGCCGGGAAATGAAGGCTGTGGAAATCTCGAGTTTATTTTCCAGAATGAAATAATAATAAATCGGTAAAACCGCTTGAAAAGTCAAAAGTAAGATGCAAAAATAGGAAAATAGTTATCTCAATCTTTTACAAAATATAAAATATTTACAACCCTGTCACTACAACCCCTGAATCTGAATAAAAACATATCTATGGGATGAAGGGAGTATTGGAGAACAACCTGATCAGAGTTCAGTTATTCATTACCTCTGGGGCTGTAAATCTGTTTCATTTGTTCTTTCTTTTTACTGCTATCTTACAATGTTTTGTATTGTTATTGCATAAAAGGAAGTTTATAAGTTAAGCGATTCTTTGATTTTGATAGGCACCCCTACCGTACATTTCTGCTCTCAGTTTTGTATGATTCATTTTGATTGTCATTTTAACCAAATTTTATGTTCATAGATCCAAATCCTCAAATTAAAAGCCACATTTTCCTCAAACCTGTGGCTTATTTTTGATTATATAATTGTGTTTATGTAGTAGACACAAGCATGATTGTTTGGCTGTTCAATTAAAGTAAAAACAAAAAAAGCTCAATAAGTTCAGCCTGTCCTCAGGTCACATTATCACGTGACACCGGAACCCTTTTTAAAAACAGAATTGTCAGTGTGAAACTGCAACAGTTTACAAGAACAAACAAAAAAGGCAACTTGCATAATTCTTTGGGACGTACCAGTTCAGTAAATGTTGCCAAAGGGAACCGAATGAATAACATGATCTTTGAACTGTACATTATCAGTAGGCATAGGCATAATCTAGTATTCAATAAAATTACAGGAGGAAAATAGATTATAAATAGCCTTATATGAATATTAAAACAGTAACAGAGTTGAATTGAAAACAATTTTTTCAGGGGTAATAATTTAACAATTTTAGTTTTTATGTGGGAAACATTTTGCAAGACAATGATTTTGGGACAGAGTTCAACAAACTATTTTTTGCATTGCAAATTACACCAATTATTACAGTAGCTCTTGAGATAATAGTAAGGAAAGATGGAATTTTATTTTTCTTCCAACTAGACATTTCTGTGTTTCCTTTGAACCAGCTGCAGATAAACAGTCAGGTGCCCTTCATTAATCAATACATCTACATTATTTTGAATTCCCATGGTTATAATGTTGCGGCTCATCTGTGAATATTATATGTATTTATATTTTTGTATTTTACGTGTTCAATCAAAAAAAGATAAAAGAGAGGGAAAAACAGAACTCAGTGACCTCTGAGACTCCGCTGTGTGTGCAGGGATGTCAGAATGATGTCACAGATCTGTTTATCAGTGTCCTCCTGGTGGGGGGTGTGACTTCATCAGCTGTTAAACAGGAAGTTTATCAGTGTCTTATCTCTGTGCGTGTGCTGATAAAAACATGTTTATTTCACGTGTTTCATTTAAGAGGTTTATTTTATTCTTTTAACTTTAATTCAATAAATCTTATTTATGAATGAATTATTCTGGAAAAGAATGAAGCTGTAACTCTTCTGTTTCCTGTTGCTGGTTTTACTGGTGATTAGAGAAGTTTGGGGTCTGGAGGGGACTGGTGGCTCTGGAGGAACTGGTCTGATGTAAGCCAGCGGGTTTATTTCACTGAACCGGTTCACCCTGGTGTTTCTGTTCTGATGTCAGGCTGGATGAGACTCATCTGTAAACTGGGAATTAAATACCGAAACCTTGATAGTAGGATTCAGTAGGATTTCAAATTAAAAACATTTTCATTTATTTTGGTATTATTCTGTCTGCAGTCTGCAGAACTCACTTCCTCTGATTATTTATACTGTTTTTTTCCGGACCTTTTTTTATTTAGTCCGTCATCTGTGTCTGCATTTTTCACATTATACATCAAAATGTGCAGCTCGATCAGGAATGGTGAACAGCTTTTCGCTCAAAAAGCAATAAATTGTGAGAAAACATCAAAGACAAGTTCATACAGTGAAAACAGTCCAGGTTCATTGAAACTCTCCGTTTTGACCACGTGATGATTTGGCTTGCCCAATGTCATTTGCGATAGTCTCCAGCCCCCCAGTGACACTGAACACGATAAATGGTTACAGGATTAAATGCATCCTAAGAAAGTGGACATAGGAGGTATTTTGCTGCCAAAATCACATTTTAGGTCGATCGACTATCTCACTGTTCCAAGTAGAGTCCTACCGGCCCTATCTCACAAAACTTTGTAGAATAACATGAAATTTGAGATATTTCGAAAACATTTGATTCAGTAGTTATCGGAGTTTGAGAAAAATTCATTTATGGGTTTGTTCAATGGTGTTACTTTAATATATTGTTATAGCTTTTATCAAAAAAGAAATGAGGCAAGGATATAAATATTAGTATTTTTGTGGTTAACTCCAGATTACTAACGAGTGAAAAGGTGCAATATTACCAAAAGTGATAAGACCTTAATCATTTTAGATAGTTGACATTGATAGTTGTGGAGAAATTTTGAATTTATATAATCCAGCTGTTCCTTAATTTAAGGTAACGATTAAGGAGTTTAAAGCATCTCATGATAGTTTAAGCCGAATCATAACTCATTTTATGCACGGTCCAGGGGAAACCTGACCTTCACACCGGCCTGACTTACCTCGCCCCAAATTTTCAACTCCTAACCATAGAAACACAGAATAACAATGCAAAAATTCCTAAACAGGAAATGGCCCCACACTGGTATTTAATTGTAGAAAAGTTGTAGACGAAAATATTTGTAGAAAATAATATTCAACGTTACAAACAGAACCCATTCCTACTTCCCCAGCGCTCTCTTTGTTTGTGGCAGGAGATAAAACCTAATGACCTCCAGTTGAAGGGAACTGAAAGGGCATAAATGCAAGCTCAGTTAAAGTATTTCCAGATTCAGTCCAGTAAACATCAGCTGATCTGAGGGCTATCCTGGTTAAGTTTCTTCCCACCGGACCCACAAATGTTCTGCAAACATATGCAAGTATTTTACAGAACACAGCGTGATAAAGCTTCCTGCGAACGCAGTTCAAAAATCTGAGATTATTGTGAGTCCTTAATTTGTGTAAATGTACTATTTTGTGTGGCGAGTGCTTCAAAGTAAGATTTTACCAGCCCTCTGTCAAACTGGATAAAAACCACGATGCCAAAGACACAGTGATGATGTCATCTTGTTTATTTACTGTAGAGAATCACAGCAGCAGCAGAGAAATGACATCACAGCTCTATATGACAGGACCTCTGGGCTTCAACAAAAAGCAACAGTCACTTCTGTCTACAGAGTTATGTGACCCCCCTGCAGGCTGCTTCCACCAAAGGCATTCTGGGAGTTATTCTCCCAGCCATAAAATCAGTCATCCAGAATGTCGACATACACTGGCTCCACAAACCCAATGCTTCTGATTGGAGATATTGACGCAGCGCGGAAAAAACACACAAGAAAATTAATCGGGCATTCCAGCTCTTACATTCTTCACATTACGTGATTAAAACGAACACATTTAATAAAATTCAGACTTTTCCACAGACATTAACGTCGCCCTCTGTTGGTCGGAGGACGGGACCAGAGAGAAACATTAATGAGAATGTGCAAATTACAAAAACTAAGTGGTCTGATGCGATTCGCAGGAAGTGATGTTAGCAGCCCGCAGTCTGGACAGGAAGTGGATCTGTAGATCAGCAGTCTCACAGGAAAGAAATAAAGAAAGATGATAGAAAGTATTCCAACATATAAATGAAGAAAAATGAATATTAAAAATAGATTTGTTACAATAAGCTCCATTACAATAAAGGCTGGTTTATAACTATCATTAACCCTGCCCACCACATTTTGTCCCTCCCCATTCAACTACCCTGTTACCTGATACTCTGCACATCTCCTCGAGTCAAAATCAGCAGATGAATTGCATTTTGGGAACAATTTTGCCGAAATTAGGTATGTTTGCAGATGTTCACTATTGATTTATCTGTTTTCCAATAACATGATGAGATGTGAGTTATTTCCTTTTGAAAAAGTCACATGACAGTTAGTCCAGAAGTCACAGAACCCTAAAAAAGTTTGACATAATTCAGAAAAAATTTAAATAAATCTGAATGATCTAAAATCAATTGACCAAATAATTAACAGAACTGTCAAAATAATCAATGCAAAAGTTCAAATTGAGCTTGAAGCAACGTCACTGTTGTCATGACAATGCATCCGGTTCAAAGAACCCCCTATTCCATTCTGATTGGAGGACGGCAACTCAGCCCGGTGGCTGAGTTGTCATAGGAAGAAGGTGGTGGCGGCGGCGGCGGCAGCGATAGATTGTTGTGATCTTGTTTGCTGATCAGCAATAAAGTGACTCCCAGAGGACAGAAGAAGACAACTCCATCATCATCATCGTTTTCACATCTGGAAGGGAAGATAATCATTGGTAACCTTGTTTATCATCACTTTTAAACAATCTCAACACTGTTCCTTCAGCATGACTGCCTCGCTTCCTCAAGTAACTCAATGAGTTTCTTATTGTCTCTCAGTGTCAGCGAGTTTAAAGAGTCTAAAGTTTGTTCTTGATAGAACAAACTGTCAGTTCTTGTGTCCACAAGACTCACCTGCTCAGGAGACTTGTGCAGCCACTTTTCCTTGTCTCCGCCCACCTTCATGCAAGAGAACAGGTCACAGACGGTCGGCAGTGCCAAACGCTCCTGCACATTGAAACCAGGAAGTAAGTCAGCGATCAGGAAGAAAACAATCAGAGATCAGGAAGAGAAACTAGGAACTGACTTTGTGTCAAAACATAAGGAATCTTTGATAAACAAAACATCTTACTAGGTTTATACTGGTCTCTGCTGATCTGTACTGGTCTACACTAGTTTGCTTCTGTTACCTGAGCCTGATTTCTCTTCTTCAGCAGCCATTTTTCCTCCTCAGCTGATGGGCGGGGTTGATCTCCTGTTACCAGAGCAGGAGGACACTTTCCTCCAGGAAGAACCCAGAGATCTGGATCCAGAGTCTGTTGGAACATGGAGGAGGTGGAGATGGAGGATGTGCAGGATCTGTGGACCTCCTTGATGGCCTTCTCAGGAGCCACCCACCCAGCGAGGGAAGAAGTGAGGAGCGGAGTCTTACAGGAAGAGGAAGAGCTTGGGTGGAGCCAGGCCTCCAGTATGGCCTGAACCTGAGCAAAGAAACAATTGTATGACTTTGTGAACTACGTAGCAGATCATCTGTAGGTCCCATGACTGTGTTGGACCATTACATCAACATTTAGAGGCAATCTAAGATCGGTCACCTTCCGTTCCTGCTCCATGTGGTGCAGGTTGAGTGGGGCATTCTTGGCAGTGGGCGATGTATTCTTTGAGGTAGGTGGGGAATTCTGGACTGGGACTCCGTTCTTGTCTCGCCCATCCTGTCGGACCAGCCAGAGATTCAGAGCTTCTCTCCCACAGTTGTTGTCACACACGCAGTCAGAGTAGGTGGAGCACACCTCGTTGGCTTTGCAGTTCTGCTCCAGTGGCACCACGTGCTGCAACCACGCCTCCAGTGCTGACGGCGGGGTGGCAGGGTTGGTCGGTGAGATGGGCGGGGTCTTCAGGCACTTAAGCTGGCCTAGGTTCTCAATCTCCACGGCCTTAGTGGTCTGGCAGCAGGAGGAGCAGTCCGCGACATGGCTCGACTTCAGCAGCCAGTCGCTGGATGACCAGCTGTCTTCAAACGGCTTAAACACCTGCCTCCACCGTTCAGCATCTGACATGGTCTCCATGGCAAGAGTGGTTGGGGTGATGAGCCAGTCGCTAAGCTCCTCCTCCTCCTCCTCGCCCTCAGAGACGGCGAGGTCTGATTCTTCTATTTTCTCGATAGAAAAGAGGGAGCTGCAGCTGCTCTCAGCCCTCTCCCTGCTGATAGGGGCGTTGTCGTGGAGGAGCCACGCCTTCAGGTCCTTGAGCTGACCCCAGGCCTTGAGGAAGTCCATCGAGGGCTGGATGGGACTGGGAGTCTGCCACAGAGACAAACGCGGTTATTCAAGATGACGCGAAAACAACTCATTGTCAAGTTTGTCGCCATGATGCACTCACCTTGCTCTCCTTGAGTGCCATCAGCCAATCCTGTGGGTTCTTGCTGGATTGGTAACCAATAGGAGTACTACTTGTTTGAGGTGTTCCCAGCAGCCATTCATCCAGAGCGACGGCGTCCATCTTCTGCGGAAACACAAATGAAACCTTCTGGTTAACCAGACTTACTGATTGATCAGAAGTTTATAAGTTTACCTATACAGGTGAGCTGATCTACCTGTCTTTTGACACTGATTGGACAACTCATTTCCTGAGCTTTCTGGAGGGCAGGGCTCTGAGAGGACATACCCTGCAAACGCAAAATAGAAAAAAAACCCTCTTATTACAGACATCACAGACACGGCATCTGCTCCTGTGTGTGTGCGAGTTCTTTAATGGGTGCGTTACCTGTGATGCGACTCGACCAAAGGACGTGATGGCGCTTCTCAGAGAGCGCGTGTCGGCATGGAAACTCATCTCTGGAGTTTCTTCTGGAGTCAGACTGATAGAGGACAACCTGGACAAAGAGGTAAAGAAAACAAACAGCCAGCAGTTACCTTCATCATCTTTCTCATTAAAAAAAAGGCAGGTGGCGTTTTCAAAAGTTTTGTATTCAAGGCCAAAAAAACGTTGTTGTTGTTGTTAAGAAAAGGACAATCTTCAATTTAGGATTTTATCTGAAAACTGTTCATGTAGATGGCCCTTCAAAATAAAACTATTCCTGGTCTTTTTTCATCAGATCTGCTGAACTACCTCCTTTGTATAAGTTTAAGTCTTATTCCTTCTACCTCTGTCTGTACTGAATTCAGAAATAGGTCATTCAGGTACGCTTCTGTCTCCGCCTGGGATAAGCTGCAAAATATCGGAATCTCAGAGAAATTAACTCAGAGGATGCATTTAAAATCTCCCTGATGGCGAGGATTGTAATTATAATTTACTCTGTGTAAGTTGTTATTTGTATGACTGAAACCCTGCTTATTAATGCTGCTACCTGCCTTTGCCACCACGCTCGGAGAAAAGAAAGAAAGAAAACAATTCTCTTCTCAATTACACGTCTTCCCTTGCAAAATAAAAGTTAAATATAAACAGTTATTACGGAGTTGTGCTGAGTCACGTGATTTCAAACAGCAGGATCGTTCATAATGTTGAATTAAGTGTGCTGATGCCAGCATTCATCTTTGACAGACAGAATTAGAAACAGTCATTAAGCGATTAAGTGAAGTTTGAGAGTCAACATGGAGTTTGAGCTGCAGAGAAACACAAAGCGACCATCGCAATGATTCACCCGTGAGGAGATTTAGTTTCTGCGTATCTGTGTACAAGCACTTACTTCTCCAAGCAGCTGGTCAGTTGGTTGTTCAGGTCGTTGCTGCCGTTGGAGTTCTGGAGCTGATACATGATCACATCAAACTGACCTCGGAGCTGAAACGCAGACGGACACGCAGACGGTCAACAGCCAGACAAACCAGCCAACAGCTAGTGCCCGGTATAACAAGTGAGGAGAGAGAAGGTACCCGGTGAAGCTGATGCAGCTGCTGCTGCAGGGTCTCAGTCTTGAGTTGTTCCAGCAGCTCGATCTGACCCAGGAGACAGACCTCTCTGCAGCGTAGCGCCTCCTGCTGGCGACTGATACAGCTCTGCAGCTCCGCACGCACCTGAGAGACACAGACACGGGCGAGACAAGCTTGAGAAAACAATAGAGACAGTAATTGTTAGTTGCAGCTGAGGTCGTTTGATGAAGTAATGACCAATTAGAAGACAGCCATATCAGAGACAACATGACATTTATACTGAAACACAGACAGCTTTACCTGATGCCAAGAGAGATGGTGATCAGTGGAACGCAGTCGAATGACCGCTCTCTCTCTCTTCACCGTTTTATACACAGACTCTACCACACCCTGATCCCTCTCTCTAGTCTCTTATATGCCAACTCTTGCAAAAACACACATACGCTTGCAGCGGTTGTGAAGTCAGACTGATCACTGATTGGTCACAAGTCCTCTCAGTTTTAGAGTTGCTGACTGGTGGATCAGAAATCTGTATCATTCTGACCAGACCAATCAAACCACAGCAGTTTCATAAAGGTAGGATGTGTTTACAGCCATCATCTCCGGCATTCTAAGGAGCGATTATTGGAATCAAGGTCGATGGTCGGTGAAGGCTGATAAAGCATTTGAACTCAGTTTGGACTTCGAGTGAATGGTGGGACCTCCGGTTGAATTCAGGTGAAGGCTAACGTGTTTGTGCAGCACGCTGACTCCAGCTGGCTCTTATCAGCGGAATGTTGATGCAAGATAGGTGATCAATTTCACTGTATGATTTCCACAGCGTCTCTTTTCATTACATAAAGAATAAAAACATCACGTACCACATTTACAGTTGTGTCCTTTGTAGGACAGAAGTTCATAAACCTTCATTAACCCTGCCCGGACTTTCTGTACAGAGGAATATAACCCATTTCTGATATCAGGCTTGTCATAAGGACATAAAAACCTGGATAACCTGCAATTTTCTGGGTCATTATCTTATATAAATGTTCTGGACTACTGGCATTATTTTGACCTCCAGCATCACCTTGAGGAACCTGGTCTTAACATCCAACTTGATACAAATTTTTAGGATTGTCTTTTCCTCAACATTTATGATCAGGCACATTCTGTCTCAAACTACAAATAATTTTCAGGCTGGATTATTAAAATTCACTTATTATCAGGCTATTTATAGAATCTAAGGAAGATGAGGATGATAGTCCTGACCTCTCTGGTGTTCTCCTTCAGCTGCTGCTCAGCCTTCATCACGCCGTTGATGGCATCCTCCAGCTGATCCTGGGCCTGTTGGCACTGCTTCAGGCCAGCAGTCGCCGCCTCCTCTGCTATCGGCATTCTGAGCAGGAAAGAGACGAGATGTGGTGTCAGGGCAAAAGGAGTGTGGACTGAGGCAGCTCGTCCTTTAAGCTTTAATGAAACACCTTTTAAACCTCTGGTTGAAGGCGGGACTGGTGCGCCTTAATCCTGCTCTGTCATTCTGTATAATCACAAAAGGCATAACAATGTATTTACACCGAACTCAACTGTCCTCACTATTTCACGTGTTACGATTAGAAACAAACTTAATGCAAAGACTCGACTAGACAAACAAAAGAATTGTGTTTATTTTAGTCAAGGTTGGTGAAGGGGGCGAACTGTGCTTTTACTTATGCCAGTAAAGTAAAATGATACTGTTATGATGTTCTGGCCTGCTCCCATGAATGTTACACCAATTTTTCTTGCTAAACCCAATTCACTATTTAAAAGCAGCACACTGGCGCAATGCTGTTCTCCCACTGTCTTTATCATCATTTAATTTTCTTCCTGTTATTCAGGGTCAGATCAGAGTGGCATTAGGCTAAGACGGGTATTCCAGACGTCCCCCCCGCTTCCAACACTCTCCAGCTCACCCTGGGATGCCCTATGCATTGTAAGCTAGCTTAACAAGTGATGGGTTTTGATTTTCTCACAAGTTCTTGCTGAACTAGAAATAAGATTTCCTGTTCAAAAGAATTCTCTGTCACGTTTTCTTTTTCTTCACTTCTGCTTTCACATTACTTTCATCATCAGTCCTAAGGACAGCACGACTCCACACTGATCTACTCTGATCAGTTCCTACAGTGAAATATAAGTATAAACACAAACAACTGTTTCATACTGGTATTCATTAGATGACATTTATTCATTAGATGACATTTATGAAGTCAGAGAACACCATTAACATCAATCTAATTTGGCATCCTCTCTAAGGGGCGTCAAACAGAGTGCTTCAAAAACATAGAGGAGTACTGGAACGTTACTGCAGCATCCATTTGGTTCTATTGTTGCGATTCTGACTCGGCCGACCGCGGATCAGCTTCATTCAGTCCTTTGTGTTCAATTCAAGACCTTGACTGACCACAGATCAGCTTCATTCAATCTTCTGTGTTCAGCTCCAGACCTTGGTGGACCAAAGATGAGCTTCATTCAGTCCTCTGTATTCAGGTCCAGACCTCAGCTGACCACAGATGAGCTAACATTCAGGTTGTTTGTCAACACGGCTGCATTATGGCCTGTGATTGCTCAGCGGGATGGTCGGTCAGTGTGATTAAACTAGTCAAACCACTAAACTATTTTCAGACATAGGTCCTCACTAAGACTACTGTAACACTCCAAAAAAAAGACCTTTGCTTTACAGACACGTACCAGTACTCCAAAACACTGATTATTTTATGGATATCATGGAGGACTTTCAAACAGGACAAAATCCTAGACAGTTGTCATGGCAGCTGCTCCCAAATAGAACTGTTCTGAGGTACTCGTGGCCTCGAGGTGGGGCGCTTCTTTAACAGTATCAGCTGGAAGCAGTCAGCTGATGGTTGGAGGGCCTCAGATAAGAAGCAATCCAGCCAGTCTGACTAAACTCTACCGGTTTCTACAGCCAGAGCCTGATCCACTCATTAACATCTAGTCAATGGTCTTTTTATTTAGTCAAATTTAGCAGCGACTGAACCTGACAGTAAGCCATCACATGAAAATAATGTATTATTAATTAAATATGTTATTGTAGAAAATAGCTTCTTGTAGAGTTTATTTACCCAACTGACACATCTATGTATTGATTATTTTCTCGACTGAGTGGCCAAAAGGAATTTTCAAAGTGTTTGAGGAACAACACCAAAACAGAAGTGATCCAGAATCCTGAAAACAAGTATATCTGAAAGCAGCTAAACTCTTACATAATTATATGTCCAATCATCAATGCAAAATCATCAATGCTTCATCTCTACTGATGACTTTCAGGTTGAATAGTTAATTGTTCACTATAAACTAGGAGTGTGATATCTACTGTCTGTGATCCCATCTCAATGGCTGTTAAGGTGCAGTGTGTAAAATTTAGGGGAATCCCTTTGAATGAGTGAAATATTTAAACGTACATTTATGTTGCCATATAATCATTTGGAAATATTTTTTAGCTTAGACTGAGCGTCTGATATCTCCAGAGGGAGTGGATCCTCTTCATTTGTGCAGTAACCTATAAGGGACATACTGAACACCGGCTCTACAAAGGGATTTTCACGTGTTCAAGTTGCAGAAAGACGAAGAAACGCTTCACCTCATAAGATCGACGAAGAAAAAGATCCTAAATTTGATGTTAACGGATAATTATTTTGTGTTGTTTTATGTTTAGAAGTGACATTTGGAAAATGGAGGATTATACCTATTATTTAGCATCAGAAAATGCAAAGGAGCGTGAAACCTTACGGTCAAAGACGGGAAATATTTAGACCCGGCTTGGTAAACTTGAGAAGTATAAAATATTAGTCAATTATGATTATCACCAAAATATACCAGAAATGATGATATCATATTTTGTAAATATACAATATGTTGGTTGATTTTATCTTTTTCATATATCGGATACAAATAAATTAAAACATTAAGAAGTGAACGTTTAAAACATTAAATATTTCAATTACACTTTGGAAGGGTTTAACAGTTGATATATTCATATTTTTGTTTAATGAGTCTATGGCTCCATGCATCTTTGTGTGCAACCATTTTTTGGACAGGGCAGAAGCACGGGACTGAACACGACACAGTATTGTTTTTAAGGACGGCTCATCCGTGCATGTTTTGGGGAGAGAATATGACAGACACAAGTAAGTCCCTGAAAGTCCGTGAATAAGTTAAAACATTTGTTATTAAATCTTCCATGTTTTTTTTTTTTAAATTGACTGAACCAAATAAACTTGATTACATGGAATAGCATCATTACAGATTACTTCTCCTGAGTGATCAACTCATTATTTTAATGTGTTAATAGTAAAAACAATCAATCATTATGAATAAAGGTGAATACTTCGATTGTGTTATTATACTCAACCAACACATACTCCGTTTATTTAAGAAAATAAAGGTTTTGTGAATTTTTCCACTTTCATTAAAACGATAAAGAAATTACTACAATTCTTGAGGAAACATCTTTTTAACTGACTCAGCAACATCATTAATAATCTATCATCAAGTTTGTAACGAAAACATTTTAGTGATATTTGCATTACATATGAAGTGTATCACCCCAATCAAATATAGAGAGAGACTTCAAAAATAGGACACTAAATCCCAGAAAAATACCTCTGAACAAGACAACATGTCAAAACTAGGCGATACTTAAAAACAAGGAGAAATACTTCTAAACAATAAACGAACTCAAAGACTACATTAATAAAACTGGCAATACATTAAACAAATGGGGAAATATTTCAAAACAAATTATTTAGAAAATCTCGAGATATTCTTCAAAAAACTAAGCAAAACTTCTAAACTGTGCAATATTAAAAAAACAAAAACAATACAATAATTCACACCAACCCGGTGATTCACAACATGGGAGAAAGTCTTTTAAAAAATGACTCAAAGACTAGGTAATGTTAAAAACTATGCAGAAACTCAAAAGAATGCAATAAAGCCAAACGGTACTCCCAAAACATGGAGAGTATGTTTGTTGCATTTGGCATAGTTAGGACCTGAGTGCAGTATTTTTCACCACAGTGAGGATGTAAGCTTTACCTCTCATAATAAATATTCATTTCTTATAATCTTATTTTGACTACGACTATAATGGTAACTGAAAGCTGACGGTACAGTGACCAACAGGGTCGGTAATCTGCCCGTTACCTGGTCTCGGTGACGATAAAGAGATCCGGACACGTTTTCGGCTCCTGGTCAAGCTGATGCTGCTGAACTAACCCGGCTTTTGTTGTGCTGTGGTCTACAGAGCTCAGAGGAATGAGGAAGCTAATCTGAGGCTGTCCGCCATGTTGGTCTGCCTGCCCGCACGTACACACTCAGCGGGCGGGAGGAGGGCCCAATAAACTGATCATAACCGCTCATAAACTGATATAAACCCGACACACGCCAACGGTCAGTGATTTACTGACACTTGTCAAAAGCCAGCTGATGGCCGGCTTTCATATTAACCAGAGTAAACGTGACACGTTCATGTCACCAGACTCCATTACATAACATAAGACTTTTCACAGCTCAGGCAGCGTCAACAGCTGACTGTGTGGCATAACAACCTTTTTAAAGCTAGATAACTGATAGAACTGTTGATATTTATCTCCAAGCCGATTTACAGGGTTGGTACTACTTCTGTTTAAAATAATTAGATATTGATGTTACATCAACTGAACCGTAGCTATGCGTGAGGTGAACTAAAATCCTGAGTTTTACGGAGCGAATTCGGACTAGGACACATGAAGACAGATAAAAAAAAATCCAGGAAATAATTGTTACGTTTGTGCTATTAAATCGACATTAATTTAAGATTACCTAGCCTATTTAAGATAAAACGGAGAAGACACATGCTTTGCGGGCCATCAGTTAGCCGACTTGAGGGGGTCAGCGGCTAGCAAGCGGACATGTTGGAAGGAAAAATACTTTATCTGAGTCGCAGACAACTGAACTCACCGCAAGCCTTTGCTGTTGACGCTCAGCTTCGATGTCATTAATAAGTCCATGTTTGTTAGGTGTTACGTCGAAGCGAAAAGGCCTAGTATATACAAGCGTTACCCACCAGCTGGTAACAAAAGTCACGATCACTTAAAGGAAAAACATATTGAATGGTGGGATAAATCTCGCGAGAACGTCGAGGTACCGTCAGTGAGGGAACGAGGTTGCACCCAGCTGGTGAAAGACTGTAACTGTAGACAGTTTATTTGTTCGTAGGTTGAAAGTGCTGTATCTTTTTGTAATTTTATTTTACCTGTTTTTTCTTAACTTTTTTACTTACTTTTTATTTTTCTAATTTTATTTTTCTTTAATTTATCTGTATATCCGGGTCATTACGCTGACTATAATTCAGTAATTCTTACTGTTTTTTTTAATGGAGCATTTTTATGCATCTATTTAGTCTAAAATGTTTTATCTAATGGGATTAGGATTTTAACAACAGCACATATAAGGATATTGACAACAGCCTTTGCACTTGCTTAATAGGTTATTTTTAAGGCATCGATAGAGAGTCATCACCAATAACATTAGCATAATTAATACTATTAGACATTTTATAACACAGTGAAAAAAGGAATGCTTGATGTATTTTTAATTTTTTTTTACATTAGCAATAATACATTTCTTTAACAAAAGATTGCTAACCAAATATTTCAAACTAACAGTGGAGTGATATGTGGGTATTTTCTTTTTCTTTCTTTTCTCAATAATAAGTTTAACAGATATAACATAAATCGTCTGTGTGGGGGATTCCAGACACTGAAAAATGAAAATTTGTACGCTGGAAAACTCTTACTTTCTCTCCGATCGCCGCCCAATCTCGCGATGTTTTCCGGCCCTAGTGTTTATTACGTCACTACGTTTACTGCGTCCTGCGCAATGGGCGGAGGGTCTGTTGTTGTAATGTTGATTTTTCAGATCAAAACATCAGAATTTCAATAGATTCTGTGAAGATCAAGCTCCGTGAGAGTTGCGGAGAGAACATTCACACACGTCACCAACCCCGGACAAACACGGTTTAATATCAACTGTGTTCCTGCTGCTTGGAAAATGTCTGCAGGATCCGGGAACAGAAACACGAACACGGAACCATGGGGAAGCTTCGATGATAACCTCATCCAGGTGAGCTAACATGCTAATCAAACTCCTACGATGCTATCTAACCTGCTAGTATAGTTGACTAACCTCTCAGTTGTGTTGAATAAAGGTAGCTTTCCTAGAATAACCCACCAAACTGATAATAACCAGGCTAACTAACCTAACATACAACTAGCTTACAAACTGGAACAACTAGTTATCTGAATAATAACTTAAACTTAAATCTTTTGCTTCTAATGGTTATTGGAAAACACCAAACTGTAATATTATTTACTATTATTATTATAATTACTATTATAATTGTTTTTCTACTTCCTCTGGTGATGTTTCTTACTTGATATGTATAGTTTGTCCTGCGTTTTTTTTCTTTTCTCTGTGCTTGAGATCTAGGTGTTTATTTCTTTTATTTTATGACTACTCTGCGTGCATTAAAATTGTCCCTTTGGTGTAAATAAACTTTCTTGAATTTATTTGGATGTCTTGGACTCATTAAACGGATGTTGTTTTATTAAATCAAAGAACTATATCTTCTTTGGTGTGTAAAGTGCATTATAAATTAAATGTATTATTATTATTATTATTATTATATGTATTTCTGGTCCAGTGCTTTGATTAGATGTCCAAATTGTAACAGTCGATTATGTTGTAAGGCCAAAGATCTCTGATTAGAAACATTCAATTTTGTTTGAGGTTCTGTGTCCTTGGCGAGCCCACAAAAGTTTCTCATCACCGACAACGGGTTTTTCTACCTTTAGTTCAGTTGTACCTTTACTCTTAGTTGATGATGCAAACCATTTTTCCGTTAACTTAGTCTGTGGAACGTGACTTCAAACTTCTGCAAACCATCATGTTTTCAAAAACTGTACTGTTCTTAAAATCGACATGCTCTGTTCGATTTGAGCCGTGTGATTCATATTAAAATCAGCTTGAGTTCCTGGTTTATTAGGTTCAATTTGCCGTGCAGTGAAAAGGTGGACGCAACGACCAATCAGGAGCTAGCGGATGGACGTTTGGGTGAATTTCTGTCATATCAGAAATTTCGGTCAGCCGTCGTCAGTCATTCGCACAGTTGAAGTAGAGCCAGGACACGATTTCAAGTATTTTCTTTACTGCGTATGTGTGGAGTGGCAGAGCGTCTGAGTTGACATGGCGGCACAACAGGACATGAGGATAGTACCTAGTTTACCTCCAATTCAATCTGCAAAATGGACCACCCATACGATCTACTTAGACTTCGTCACCTTCGGGTCCATATGTACTAACCCTCTGAAGTACAGCGACTCTGCAGCATTTTAATCCAACATACGCTGGTTGTGATCAGACTCACTGTTTCTGGATTTTTAAGAGGGTGGTCTTATGTGTTTTTTTGTACCTCCTGACATTTGGGGATAATGGGAGTTGGGGTTTGTGCGATGAGCATGAGAGCATACAGTAAAACTTCTGTCCTGTTAGAAAAGTGTTTTTGTTGTAATTAGCAGCCATTCAGCATCATTATTCAGCATCAGCATGTTTTTTCTGTGTTTTCTTAAGACATAAGGCAATTCCTATTCATTGGTACGTTTATCGATAGATACCGGTTTTATCATGGAACGCCACTCATCACAACTCAGTGATGTCAAAGCCAGTGGTAGAAAGAGAATTCCATCCCTGTTAAATCTTAGGATTGATTATTGGACCTATTTTTCCCGGTGAATTCAGAGTAGTGGCTCGGCCGTTGTGGACATGGAGAACATGGACGACACGTCGGGCTCCAGCTTTGAGGACATGGGGGAAATGCACCAGAGGATGAAGGAGGAAGAGGAGGTGGCGGAAGAAGCAGCCGCAACCGATGATGACCCAGGAGAAGACGCAGACTTCCTGGGAATGAAGGGCTTGAAGGGTCAGCTTGGACGACAGGTGGCAGACGAGGTGAGTCCAACTGGTTAGCCGGACTAGTGTGATGAGTTCAGGTGAGTTCAACCTTGCCTTGTGATGTGCTCAGGTATGGCAGGCAGGGAAACGTCAGGCATCCAAAGCTTTCAATCTGTACGCCAACATCGACATCCTGAGGCCGTATTTTGATGTGGAGCCGGTGCAGGTCCGCAGCAGGTAGAGAAACACACTTCCTGTTTCCTGTCAGCTGTTCCCTGCTCTGACAGATGCTAACTGACCGCTGATTTCTCTTCTCAGGTTGATTGAGTCCATGATACCTGTCCGCATGATCAACTTCCCCCAGGTACACGCTACACCGGTAGACACTAAGATGTTGATCCAGATTCTGATTCACACTGATTCTGGTCCAGACTGATCCTGGACCAGACTCGTTCTGGTTCACACTGATACTAGACCAGAGTCATTTTGGTTCACTGTGATCCCATATCAGGCTGATTCTGATTCACACTGATTCTGGTCCAGACTGATCCTGGACCAGACTCATTCTGGTTCACACTGATACTAGACCAGAGTCATTTTGGTTCACTGTGATCCCATATCAGGCTGATTCTGATTCACACTGATTCTGGTCCAGACTGATCCTGGACCAGACTCGTTCTGGTTCACACTGATACTAGACCAGAGTCATTTTGGTTCACTGTGATCCCATATCAGGCTGATCCTGGTTCACACTGATCCTGGATCAAACTAATTGTGTACAAGATGTTTCCTGTTTTTTTTTTTTTTTACCTTCCTACAAAGCAGGACTTCTAAAATAAGTGTCAGATATGGAATCTGTGCCAGGTTCAGGTTGAGTCCTCTGACAGTCGGTACTACTTGTGTGCAGAAAATTGCAGGTGAGCTGTACGGTCCTCTGATGCTGGTCTTTACACTGGTGGCGATCCTGCTGCAAGGCATGAAGACGTCAGACACCACCATTGTAAGAACACACACACACACACACACGCACGCACTGACACACAACTTACATTTTGTCCTCACTCGTATGTGTGTTTGTGTTTCCAGAGGGAGGGGACTTTGATGGGAACCGCCATAGGAACTTGTTTTGGTTACTGGTTGGGTATTTCCTCCTTCATCTACTTCATCGCGTACCTCGTCAACGCTCAGATCACCATGCTGCAGACGATGTCCCTGCTGGTGGGTCAGCACTGCGGTGCACACACGGTGTACCACAATACATATACACACATATACACATGAAAAAGTATAAAACTTCATTCATTTAGTAATGTTGGAACTCCATCTCCCATGATGCTTTGGGTTATGCACTGTAAATAGAGACTGAGAGAATACATTATCTGACACAGTGACGAGGCGCACCATAGGGGAATGTACTGGGCCTCCACCTCCTCACCCTGTACACCGCCGACTTCAGTTAGAACTGTAATTTGCAGTAGTCTTCTGGTGAGAGTACTGGAATCTGGTGGATTACTCTGTGGTCTGGTGTGAACAGAACCAAATGCAGACAAATCCAAGACCAAAACAATGGCACAGGAACACCTGAGACCTAGAACATCAACACCGTCTGTTTCCATTGAGGTGATCAGGTCTTACACCGGGTTCTCCAGTTTCTTCCATTGTAGTCAGTCTCTACATGGAGAATGGTGAAAATACCTAGCCACTGGTTCAGACACCTTGATGACACCTGCGTCAAAATTAAGACCTGTGACAGCGAGGCTTTTACTAATTGAAACAATTCAGTGGACAGCAAGATAAAGGGAGGATACCAGAGAGCATAAGCTGCCCTTCTTGGACTTTCAAGTACATGACGAGGTGGATGGTAGACTCATCATTAACTTTACCGTAAACACACAATGACCAGCAGCTTCTGTTTGACTCTCACCATTCACTGGAGCAAAAACGGGGAGTAGAACCCTACAACAAACACAACATCTCGGTTCACTTAAACAACAGCAACACCCTCACATATAAATTGGCTAACCCTAAAGACAGAACACCCAAACTGGGCCATGTGGCTTATTGCAGCTCAATTCAGGGAGGAGTCTCAGATCTGCATTAAGGAGACACCAACACGAAAGATTCCGGTCATCAGGACAGGACTCAGTAGTCTATCTGCAACTGAGGGACCAGGGACCCTCATTGGAATGATAACAATAATCACATTCTCGCCAGAGAGGGGTGAAAAGCTATTTGTGTTAACACTAACGGCAATATTTATTACATTTACATGATTACTCATCGAAAATCGAAGAAAAACTTAGTCGTTAAAGATCCACATTAGTGATGCGTGATTATGATTCCCTAAATTTCCTATTACAAAGTGATAGACTGACTGTCTCTCAGTCAGATGACATTTACTCTTGATATTGAATAATCACTGACTCGCATCCCTTCATGTTTCATGTTGTCAGGGTTACGGTCTGTTTGGTCACTGCGTCATCCTCCTCATCAGCTACAACATCCACTTCCACTCCTTGTTCTACATCCTGTGGCTGCTGCTCGGAGGACTCTCCACTCTGCGGATGGTGAGGACTTCATTCCCCGTCGGTCCCTGGTGCTCCTCAACTTTGACCTCACCTGGTTTTATGTGTGTGTGTTTTCGGCAGGTCACCGCTCTGCTGTCCCGTACGGTCGGTCAGACACCTCGCCTGCTCCTCTGTGGGACTCTGGCTTTCCTCCACATGCTCTTCCCGCTCTACCTTCACTTCGCCTACCACAAGATTTTACAAGGTCAGAGACTCGTGACATCAGTCATGTGTTTTTTATTAACTCTACTTGACACATTTCTCTCGAAATTAATCGAGCACAACATACAGTAGCAGTATTTCTGAAGATTTTTGAATTTATTCCATATAATTAGATATAAATAAATGTTCATCAGCTTTTCTGGATGCTGACGGTGTTTTCAATTTAACACCTGCAGTTTTTGAAGGAGGTTGCAGAGGTGCTTGAGTTAAGATTCTCGGGCCGCAGATACGCAGACAGCTGATGCTGATTCACCGATTTAACTTGATATTACATTTCTCCCCGGTTTTGATTGATCCATTCTATTACAGGTTTTACTCTATATGGGTCTACTGGGTCTCGCTACCAATTTATTTATTTTTTGACATCAGCTATTATTTTCAAGATTGTCTTTCAATAATTCTATCCGTCTTGATTGATTCTACTACTATGGACGCACACGAAGCATGTTGACTCTGAATCGCACTGATATCAATACTCCGTAATGGTAACTTTAGTTATGAGGAAGGCACCGAGTATCAGGCACTGTCAAAAATGTCCTGATAATGTTCTGCTGACATCACCTCCTGAAGCTGCTGTCAAAGTGAGATGCCTTGTCTTTGTTCTTTCAGAGCTGTTAGGCACTCTGGACGGACCCCACATGGCTCCCATGCAGCGGGTGGTCAGAGATGTTCCTGTGCTGACCCTGAACGCCACACTGGGGAATCTGAAGACCCATTAAGGGCCCTGATGGGGGCCCGCCCACACAAAAAACTTTACCCTGGCATGTTAGAGCTTTTCTCATTTCCTATGTCTATGTTTGTACAGTTTTAATCTGTCCCTATTTTAATTTTGGGGATTTATTTAGATGTTATCATGCTCAGATGTATTAATAGTTTCTGTACAGGGTCTCAATAAATTTTATGAGCTTGACTGTTTGCTAATGAATAACACTAAATCATTTTTTCATTCAATCATCACACATAATATCATTAATATAATCAGTTTATACAGTATCAACGGAATCACCGACGTATGTATTAATATGTGACTGAACAGGTTTGTATATGCCAAAACTACAGTCTTATCTACGTAAGAAACTCTACCGAAACAAGAGAAATTCAAACATGTACCCCTCAAAAGTAGCTTTATAGATCAACCCAAAAACAGAAATGTGTCTCCTTTTTTTTCAACGTTGATCCATATCTAACATCTTGGTGCCAAATATCACACCTGAGGAGGTCACCAGATGGTCAGCCGTGTTTTGGATGCAAAAGGGGGGCCTACACAATATTAGACAGGTGGTTATTATCTAGTAGTTGATTGGTTAAAATGTTGCTGAAGAGCCTTGGACACCTTTATTTTGAAACGTAATTCAGGAAGTTTGAAAATAATTACTACTTAAAACATCCAATGTATCATGACGAATTACGCTGAGATTTATTTTAAATGTTTGCTTTTGCTTCGTGGTTATCACATCGAGTTTAGACCAATCAGAGTTCATAAACTTTAGACTGCTTAGAATATCTGTGACGTCATCACGTAGTGCCTCTGGTGCGCCTACGTGATCACGTGTGACTACAGGAAGGAGAGTCAAAAGTAGCAGAGAACTTGAACAGAATGAACTTGTATTTCTGCGGGAGTATCTGCGGCGGCAGAGATGACGTAGACATTTACCGGAAGATTGTTGATAAGCTACGGAGTTACGGGACCGTCCTGACAGAGCATGTGAGCGACAGCGGGATCACCGAGAGAGGTCGGAGGTTAAACACGTGTGTGTGGACTGATTGAACTGATAACAGGCTTCACAGCAGTTTATCATCCATATCCGATTCTTTTATTGATAAAATGATTAATAAACTGAAAGATTTTAATTTATTTTGACAGAAAACACGAATTGTTTGTTTTTTTCACTGCGGTATAGTAAAAAAGTAAACTTATTCAGTACATAGGGACTTCATGTGTGTACATGAAGTGTGTGCATCACTTATCAGGGGAACGATGCATTATGGGAAGAAGGAAAGTCGTGATGCTTTATTCAATGTTCTGCTGGGAAACTTTTGATCCTTCCATTTATGTGGATGTTACTTTGACACGTCGCACCTTTATAAATATTGCTGCAGACAAAGTACCCCCATCAAGGAAACATTCCCTACTCCAGAGGATGATGCTCCCTGTCACACTGCAGGAATAGTTTGAAGAACACAACAACCAACTCAAGGTGGCCTCCAGATTCCCCACACCCCAGTCCAGTCCAGCATCTGTGGGTTCTGCTGGACTAACAAGACGGATCCATGGAGGCTCCGTCTCACAATATCCATGACTTAAGGGACCTGTTGTTTATGCCATGGTACCAGTTACCACAGCAGAACTTCAGAATTCGGCTGGAGTCCCTGCCATGACAAGTCAGAGCTTTTTTGACAGTATAAGGTTGACCTACACAATATGGTTAAGTGGTTATTATGTTATGGCTGATCGGTGTATTCCTTTAGGTAAAATTTTAAATGAAGGCTTTTTATTTGTACTCGAGTATTTTGGTATTTTGAGTGTGATATTGATACTGATATAAATATTTGAGCTGAAGCTCAGATGATTCTGCAATAATCAGTTTGATTTGATCACTGAGGCATTCTGGGTCTTGTAGTTTATTCCTTGCATCCATGGTGTTCACAGAGCGATGAACCTATCCAGATTATTTTCCCAGAAAATATCACAATACAATGACATGAATAAAAAAAAAGATGACTTTAGCTGATGAGTCAGGTTTGTGATGTCACTGACCCGCTATTCTGTGATTGGACAGGAGAGGCCGCTGCAGCAGCAGGAGAGAAATTCATCCATGACCGTGACGTTGATTGGCTGCAACAGTCTGACGGTGAATGATCAGTTATTGATTTTTGGAGGGTGATTTGAACCTGAGTGCTGTCTGCAGGTATGCATGTCTGACTTCTCACCTGTTTGTATTCAGTGATCGTGGCGGAGGTGACACAGCCGTCACTGGGCGTCGGCTACGAGCTCGGCCGAGCCGTCGCCATGGAGAAGAAAATCCTCTGTCTGTTCAGACCGTCGTCAGGACGCCGTGAGGACGATTCTCCCTTCTGTCACTGTGATCTGATAGTACCAGAAAACAAAACATATCAAACTTTATGGCACTATTCATACATTAACAAAAATGTTAAAAAAGAAAACACAGTATAAACAATTTCCCCATAGCCATTCCCCATTTAGTTAACACTAAATCTATTTATTTAAAAAAGTTAATAAATTGATTTAGTTGAAAGCCCAACTAAAAACGAAAAGTCTTGAGTTTGCTTTTTTTTAAAAAGCAAATAATTAAATCGAGTTCATTAAAAGGCCACGACTAGAAGACCTGAGGGTTAAAGGAAAATCTGATAAAAAGGAAGGTCCAAGACCATTCAGAGATTTACGCACCAATAAATCATTCTTAGAATATTTACCTTTCCCATCTCCGTCTTCAATCAGCCACTAGAGAACATTAGATAGCAGACAGTCATCGGTCACACCACCTCTTTTCTCCTTAGTACTAATTAACCTGGACTGCTTGGGGCGTATCATTTATTTTTATTTTTTTCAAAAATTCTTTCCTTTTCTGCAGGTCTGTCAGCCATGATTCGAGGAGCTAATGACGGGGAGCGCTTCGTGGTCAGAGATTACAGCGAGGAGGAGGTGGAGAAAGTTCTGGAAGAGTTCTTCAACAGTTTGAAGAAACCTTGAAGTTTTTCTGAGGTCCAACAAAAAGACTCAACAAAGGAAAATAAAGGAATCTCAAAAAACAATGAACCCAAACTTTCAAAATAAAACATTTCAATGATGTAAGTACAAAGTGATTAATAAATAAGTCAAAAAGTTATTACAAGTTTGAAGAAGTGCATTTCTCAGGTTTCTTACCTCAAACCGCCGCCAGGGGGCAGCAAAGAGACTGACTATTACTGGACTCACTAAGGGGATCTGGTTAAGGTCAGAGAACCTACAAGGTGTGGATTGAATTGAAATGGGAGAATGGTTGAATAAGAAAAAATCCATCTTGACTGGTGGATACTCAGAGGTAAGGAGAAATCCGGTGAAACCCCTCAGAAGAAACTGAAAGTACCAAGAACCATTACAAAGTGTGAAGGGGCCAGATGAACTTTACAGTTGCAGTGTGTAAATCTTATTGGCATCTAGTGTTGAAGTTCTGATTGCAACCTAAACTCACACCTGACATCCCCCAATACATTACTTACATACACCAACAGAAACAAACTAATTTATTTATTATTATTAAAGTTATTAAACTATTTATTCTATTTATTAAAGGGGAACTCCCACATATTGCACACTGCATCTTTAAGGAACCCTGGAGGAATTTTTCAAACCCTGATCTGCCACAAAAAAACAAAAAGACTATGGAGGAAGTCAGAGGTCCAGGACAGTTCTCCAGGATTTCCAATTTAACCATTCAATCATCTTAAGAACCTACCAGAATCTTGAAGACACCAAAGAACCTTAACAAATGTAAATATCTGAATCAACAGAGTTGGAAACATCTGAGAACAATATATCAGGGTTCTTAAAGGCTCTTCAGGATAGACTCAGGAACTCCAAAGCTTCTAGTGCCTATAGGGGAAACCCACTAAATCCTAAGAGGTCTAGATTTACTGAAAAACTGTTCTTACTGTGTAATAAATTCTAACAGGACTTCTAGGAAAACTACCCTGAGGACTATGAAGAAACTATGAACTATGAACTTGATACAGCAGAGTGCTAATAGGTTCCTTGGAGAACCCTCTAGTCAAACCAATGGGTGGTTGACAGACAGGTACTCAGGAAGGGGCGGGGTCCTCTGTTGGAATAGCTTCTGATCACAAAGAGAGAATAATTAATGATTCATTGTTCATAAATAATCTAGCAGTCAGACTGATCAATATTTATGTCATTCAATCAGTGACCGATCAGGTGACAGGAAGTTGATATGGAAACTGCTAAAGGGCTAACTTAAGTGATAGAGTTTTGATTTTTCCATAAAAATACAAAACAAATCATTTTAATCCAAATGTAAACATCAGCACTTGTTGGATTTAACACCAGAGAAGTGACATACCTGAGGACGGCAGGTGGAGCAGCGTATCCCAGCATGCATTACTCCAGATCTTCCCGAGAGGTTTAATCCAGAACACAAAGACTTAGCTAAGTTTAAAATATTTTATTTTTTTTAAAATATACATTAGTTACAAATTGAGAAAATAAAGTCGTTAGTCGTGTTTTTAAACAGTCTTTTTTTGTTTTTGTAGTTTTATTTCCTTGAGAGGAAGTGACACAATCAGACAAGGAGTATCCCACTTAGATCATTTGAGGAGAATCAGGTGACCCCTTAAAGAACCACAGCTATTGTCAGAGGTCAATGAACAGTGTGTGATTGACAGCACCTGTATGTGGGGGAGGCGGGGTTACAATCACAAAATCATTCAACCGGTTCAATTTTTTTTTTTGGGATAATGTTCACATGTGAGTTCGGGTCCTGAATGAAAAAGCCAACAATCCCCGGTAGCCATGTTGGAGATCCTCAGCTCAAACAGTTGTGTGTGTCTTAAACCACCGAAGAAGAGATTCAATCCTTCATCTCAAATAATGTCAGCGTGTTAGCCAGCTAACCAGCACAGTTCAGTTAAAAACATGGACTGGCACACGCCAAAATAAACAGTGGACTAATGTTAGCTGTGATGTTTGTTTTTTTTGAAGATGGCAACCTAGCTAACCTGTTGGTCTTACAATTTGATAAGGGCATTTCACTTCCTGGTTCTCCAATGGATAAGAAGATTTTGATGAAATCACATTTTAATTTGCTTTAAGCAAGGTTAAAGCCTTAGGACACCAGACCACTGTTTATGATTAAATTAACTTAGATTGCTAGTCGATGTTAGCTAAAGATATCATAAGTGTTGATTGTTTATCAACCAGATTTTTTTATAACCAGCTGTTGAACAACTTAGTTTTCAGTTTCAATCTTTGACAACTGAGCAAGCAAGCTAAGCTGCTAATTTAATCATCCACGATTCCTTTGTAGCTAGCGAGCTAACATCACCTATATGAACACTCATGCTCCAAGAAACAGGCACTAGCATTAGCATGATTGTTGAGAATATAAGAATAATACTTGAGCACAGATTATTTAATAGCCAATGTTGGCATAGCATGTTTCAGTTGTTAACAGCTATCAAGTCTGACCCCGATACAGAAGAGAAATCCAGTTTGTGACAAACTCTTTACAATAGAATCCTTGCTAAAATAGCTAATTAATGCTAACATTAGATTCTACTAGCTGTAAATAGCTTTGGCTGGAAACTAAATCAAGATTTTTGCTAATAATCGGAATAAACTTGTGTAATTTGAATTAAACATTTTTACAAGACAAAATCTGGAAATTCCAATCCAACCTGAATGCGGCAAATGAGCTAAAATAAATGAAATATACATTTGACAAGAAAAATGATGTGAACTGGTGCATGCTGGGACACAGACTGACCTATAACTGACCGAAGATCAGCTAAGACAGACTGACCAAGAGTTAATCAACACCTTTTATTCCTACATTTATGGGCTTCCCATAAATAACATTTATGGGTTGAGAGCGGTTCCTATGACCATACGTTAAGGAACCCAGATCATTAGGGTCCACACACAAAGAATTCTGGGTACAGAAAAGTCTCTAGAACCAGAGGATAAGGAACTTAGGTCATTAGAGGGCAAGCAAAAAATGATTCTAGGATTACAACTAACCCTAGAGTGAACAGTGAAAAATAACATAGATCATTAGAGCCAGAGAAGAAAGGATTTTGGGTCCAGAGTAAACCCTTAACCGAAGCTAAAGGAGTCCAGATGATTAGCGCCCAAATACAAATGATTGGAGATGTAGGACTGTCCCTATGTGGTGAAAGAACCTAAACTATTAGAGACAAAACATCAAGAGGTCTGAGTACAGACTGGTCCTTAGAAACAGACTTTGGTGTCCATTAAAAAGCCTGAACCCTTTTATACAACACTGTATAAAAGGGCTAGTAAGCTATAATTTAAGGCGTCAATCATTAATTAAATATTAGCTTGCCTTTATGAAGCATTAAGAGCTTTAAGTACATTAATGACACGCTAACAAGGCTAGAGTTAAGAATGGCTAACTTAAAGTCAACATATATTAGCCGGGAAGTTAGGAATGCTAGAACAAGATTTAACATTCTGAACGCTGATGAAATCGGTAAGTCTGGTAACATTAACTATAGCACACATTCTGAAAGGTAATGGAAAAGTGACCCAGTGTAACAATTAGCTTAGCTTAACCCACATTCAGAAAGCTAATGGCTGTGTAAACACTTAAAGTTTCTTAATCCCTAGTATAGCATACATTCTTTAAGAAAATGAGAGTGCTTAGCCTGATGGAATCTTAAGTCCAGCTTAAGTGAAAGTCACAGTGAAAATTTGTGAAACGGTTAGCCTGATAACATGTTTAGCCTTACTTAGCACACACTCTGAAAGCAAATGGAAATGGTTAGCTTGATGAAGTCTTTAGTATAGCTCAAGACACATCTTTAAAGGTAATCCAGAAAGTTAGCATAATAAATCCATCTTTTAGAACATTCAGAAAGCTACTGGTAATGTATAGATTGATAGCAATTTAAGCCAAACTTAGCACCCGTTCTGGAAGCTAATAAGAGAAGCAGGTTCGAGTCTACCTTAAACCACATCGTTAACGCTAATAATGAAGTTTGCCTGATAACATATTTAGCCTAGCTAGGCACACATTGTGAACGCTAATAAAAATGTAGAGAGCAATGGCTGAAGGTAGAGAGTTTAGTTCACATTCTGTTCAGCCAAGCTTGGCACACATTCAGAAAGATGATGGAAATGGTTATCCTGATGATATATTTAGCCTAGTTTAGCACATGCCTGATGGAGTATTTAGTTTACCTTATGACACATCTTGAAAGCTAATTCAAACAGTTAGTCTAATAACATATCTGCTATAGCTTAAAGAACATTCATAAAGCTAATGGAAATATATAGACTGATAGCATCGTTAGCTTTGCTTAGTGCACTGTCTTCAGCACACGTTTAAAAAGTTAATGAAAATGGATAACCTGATTACATCCTTAGCCTACATTATCGCTTACTCTGTAAGCTAATGCATTTTTTATCATTGCCTAGCTCATAAACTGTACTGAAAGGGAGGCTCCCGGCCATTTTAATGACAATGGTAACTACTGTTTGCATATTCATGCTAGCTTTCATCTTTACTAAAAATAGACCCATTCTCACAGACGCCTTCAATTCATGTTCACCTTTTACATAAAACAAAACTCTGACAATATCATGGCTTTATCAATTATAACAATGTGATTTAGCCAAAAGCTCTGGACGTTGGACTGATGTGTTGATAAAAAAAACTGGGGGGAAAGGCTAGGGAAACGAGTAAAGGTGAACAAATCAGTGAAAGAAAGCCGGGCAGTAGAAAAAAGCGTGAAGAAGAGGGAAGAGGAAGAAGAGCGAACCAAATGACCTTGACTGAAATGAAGCGGCAGGTCGACGTCTCAGATTATTTTCATGGAAGAGTCATTAAAGTTGCAGGAGCCAAAATGTAAAGTCTATTCTTACCCAGGATGCATCACTCAGACACACACACACACTCCTCTAACATGAAATATTTAACACACACTGACGTCGTTGCGACTTGACAGTAATAAAACGTTAATTATTTAACGCTAGCTCGCCCTGAAGCCAAGGACGAGGTTAGACCAGTCTGACCATCAGGGGGACAATAATGGTGTGTTCAAGTGTTTGTTTTTCTGTGGGAGGTTTGAGATCTATTTCTGCCAAGTCAAACTGAAGAATTTTTTTTTAAATAATTCAACTGGCTGCTGTTAAAAGGACCAAACCGCTGTTTTTACATATTTTATTTACCCAACAAGTGACAAAGTCACGTTCAGAACCACAGACCAGCCCTCTCATAGTTAGCTTCTGACGGATGACTATTTACGTTAAAGTGCTGAAACGCGTTATGGTCCTTCAAAAAGCTGTCCATGCTACTGATTTTTAAAACCTTTCAGATTCACTGAAACGATACGGCTAGCGTGAAATGTCCTTTCCCAACTCGAGCTACGGCTCCGTATACGGCAGCTGGCTAACTTAGTTTAGCATCTAATCAAAAAAGAAAACAGCTAGCCAGTATAACCACAAGATATTTGGAAACTTAATCGATAGCCGATATTAAGTTTACATACCCAAAGTTAGCTCAAATGTTTGACGCTAATTGATATAATTAGCAATTACCTAGATTTCTCAATTGCTAGCATATTTTTCAGCCCACTAGAGCTCATAGTGTAAAAGCTAAATAATAATAATAAATAATAATAATAATACATTTAATTTATAATGCACTTTACATTTGGATCAAATCTCAAAGTGCTAAATAAACCTATTAGCCTAATCACGGATCTCATTAGATTATATTTTTGGTCCGGTTCAGCACAAAGAATTGTTGTCAAGGGGGTTTTGATAGCCAGTGCATAACATACCCAAGGTTAGCTTAAATGTTTGTCTGTAGTTATAAACATTTTCTGCTTACCCTGGTGGATTCTCAAGGCTAGCTTACGACACATCATTAAAGCTTATTAGAACAGCTAGCCTGATACTAAAGATAGTTTGCACACATTCTGAAAGCTAATGCAAATGTATAGTTTGCTAATGCCATTAATTATCTGTGGTTATAAACATTCAGCATTTCTAAAGCCATCTTAAATGTTAAATGCTAACTGTTGATTGGACATAGCCTTTATAGCATAAATGAAATTTAAAAAAAATGGTAACCTAACCACTGATATAGAGTAATACTTTTAGCTTTCTTTAGCATTAACCAAGGGGAAACTACTAGCATGTGTGTAGCATATCAAAAGTTAGCTTATGTCATGTCTAAAGTCATCTCAGGTATTAGAGGATAACTTTATTAGCAGGGCAGAGCCTCTATAGCTTAAAGTAGTAAAAACTGCTAGAACAATCAAATGTAAAAATCAACATGAAGCTGATTATGACTTGTGTTCTACCAGTTCAGGTTTGCAGTTGTCGGGCTAAGTCTAGCTAGGAACAAACACTGAAATTGTTGGTGTGTCATTACATGAATTAGTGATGACCTCGTCAGCTAACATCATATAAAATGTCGGACAACTTCAAGAGCTGATGGAAGGTGGATTATTCTCAGTTTAACCTCATTTCGACAAAGTTTGTAGTCAAAGGTCAAACGTTAACAAGGGAATTGAACATGTGACCAGCCAGTGAAAAAACTGTCTTCTGTGTCCCATCATGCACTTTCCCAGCACCTTAACCCATACTGCACCACCAGCGACGGTAGTGTCATAACACCACATCGTCATGGAGCTGGTCTGTGCTTGGTGCAGTGAAGTGAAGTTACAATAATCAATACTCTGTTTAGTGATGACATCATAGCCGATGGCGATCGAACAATTAATACACAATGAAGACACTATCTGAGATCAATACCCATTCAATATCGGATCGATACGCAATCACTTCTCGTGAAGACAAACACTGAAGAGAAAAAAAAACTGTTCGGGTTTAAATCAAGTCGGCGAACCAGGAGTTAACCAATCGATCGATCAATCGATTGATCAATCGTTCAGTCGAATGATCGGTGAGAGTGACAATCAGAGCTGTGAGGAAGGCGATCAACAGACATTCAATCAGTGACACCGAAAATCAGGGGAGTTACAGAACAAACTGAAGATTACAGTACGGAGGCTCGATAGTGCCAGAAATAATAATAATAATATAATAATAATAAGATCCAGTTTCTCATTTAATATAAAGTTCAGTCAAGCGTGTCTAAGTTTTTCGATATAATAAAATAAAAGTTATTGAAATCATCAATAACTTTTTCGTGGTTATATTTAAATCAAATCTGTACTTTTTCCTGGGGGAAAACACTTTTCAAAACTGTCTATTGATTTATTCTAACATCAAATTTTCCAGTTATGAAATTTAATATGGGAAAAATGAAAATATTATCTTTAAAGCGGAAATAAAGCACAAATAAATTATACTAATGTAAAACAAATTTTTTTTGGTTTTATTATCAAACAAACAGAACAAAAGGCTGACCAGGAATCAGAGCACGTAGTTACGATAACATGAAATATGACATGAAATATGACATTAAGTATCTGGTAATATTAATAAAATTGAATTGAATTATTAAATGTTTATTTCCCCATTTGATTTAAAAAAAATATGCAGATCAACTTTGTTTTTCATTTTTGATCCAGCTCTGTTTCTGGCACTAACAAACTTCCGTAGATCAAAAAAATCTGAACACAAAAAAACAAAACCGATCAGAAAGACAAAAACAAATCAAATTCCAGCAGTGAAATAATACCTTAATAATCAATTAATACTCAAAATAATATTTAAAAAAACAAACAACAACAACAAAAGGTTAGAACGACAACAATAATAAGATTTGATGGTTACATTCCAGAAGGGAGAGGCTCCGCCCCCGATGCCTTGCACTGTCAGATTGTTGGAAACAGGGTCGCAGGTTAACTGACAGACGGTCAAAAAACAATCAGGTGAATTAATAACACGTGGCAGAATGTCAAGAAAAATGTCTGACCTTTAGGCCAGGTGTCGTACTCGCAACCTTCCAAAGAGAGAGAGAGAGAAAGAAGGAGAGGAGAGAGAGAAAGAGAAAAAGAGTGGTAGGCACTGAGAGTGTATGTTTACCCAGGTGTGTCTCTTCAAAATAAGAGCTCCTGCTCAGGAAACAAGGCAAAGACATCCAAAACGTATTTAGTTGCGCACAAACACACACAACACACACACAAACAAAACACATCACACACACACACCAGACCAATGTGGGCGTTCTCATACTCATTTTTCAGAATTAAATTGCCAATACCAATCAACTGTCCACATACTTATGGCCATGTAGTCTATATTATGGATAACCATAATAGTTGCCTATACGGCCAAAAGTAATTAGACACTTCACTTTTAGACAGTTTTATTATCCCACTTCAGATATATGGAGAGCACCAACAAAATCAGCATCAGCAGCTTCATTTAAAAATGATCCCAAACCTATTTTAATGGATTGTTTGATTTTTAAATATGTACCATCTCTGACAAGTCTAGCTATTGTTAGATCCATGCCTCGCATTTTTTTTTTCTTCTTGAAATTCAGTTCTATTACGGTGGACTTTTGACCAAATGACATGGAAACCATTTTATAATACTTGATTGAAGTCTTCTAACACTTGGTAATCTTTAAAAAATACAGATAGGATTTAATTTCATGACGAAAATAATCTTTCTTTACTCTAATTTGTGACTAATTGCTTGGACACACATCTTTTATATCTATTGTGAAATCCAATATCATTTAATTAAATCAACTGTCCACATACTTTTGGCCGTGCAAAACAATTATATAAGTATAAGGACACCTGATCACTAAATAGCCATAAGTATGTGGTCATTTGATCAAAGTCCTCTGTGGTTGGTCTCTCACGCACACACACAAACACAGACACGCACAAACACGTATGTGGCTGTCAGTCAGGCAGCGAGCTCGGCAGCGTACGGTAGTGTATGGCTATATCCTGGATGGGCGGGACCTCTATGTTGTCATGGATACAGACACAGTGCTGAGGGAGCACAGTGAGGGGCATACTAAGTGTGCTCCGGCTGAGGAGCGTATCAGTCCAGCAGCGTGCCTTGCTCCTGGGCTCGAGTCAGGCTGTCTTTGCGGTGCAGGTGGTGCACACCCATCCTCTTCGGGCTCTTCTGCGGCCGCTGAGTGACAGGGGTTGGCTCATAGTCCAGGAGGCGGGGCGAGATGACGGGCATTTCACGAGGGAGAACGTCTCGTTCCTCGTCTCGTTCCTCCTCTCGTTCCTCCTCTCGTTCCTCCTCTTCCTCCAAATGCTTCCTGCAGGCCTTTGCAGGGCTGGTCGCCACGGTGATGGAGGTGTCCCCACTGCAGTTGTCGTCCTCGAGGTTCATCAGCAGCTTTTCCCCCTCCTCAGCAGAGCCATCGCCGCCGCTGCAACGCCTACCCCTGCTGGGCCTCGGCTCAGTATCTGTGTCGGTGTCGAGACTGGAGCCACGGCTCGGCGTCCAGCTGCGTGCTGATGAGCCCTCCTCACCGTCCGAGTAGGCCGCTCTGTGGCGGTCACTGGAGGACGAAGGCCCACCCGCAGGTGCTGGCCTCCTCCTCTGCAGCTCCTGAGCCGTCTGACAGCTGAACGACGTGCGGTGGACCATCGAGGTGTCGCAAGTTGGGGCCATTTTCTCCACAAACATCCGCTGCCAGTTGGCCATAAGGTCCTCCTCTGAGCTGCCGGAGCTCGCAAGGACACTGGGCGCCTGGGGGGGCGGAGCATCATCATTAGAAGCATAAGGTGACAGATCTGCTGAGATACTCTTGTTCACTGATGACATCCCATTCACTTGAATCTCTCTTACCTGAGGCGGGCTGCTGAAAGGACTGGACTGACTGGACAGTGGGTCGCTGGTGACGTCCCGCTGTGACGGTGGTGTGCGCTGGTGAATCCCACCACCTGAGGAGGAGGAGGGCGCGGGACTGCCTGAGGCAAGCCGCTCTTCATCATTCTGGACCAGGCTCAGAGAGATGGCCTGCCGCGTAGCATATGTGCAATTGGGTAACGGTGAGTTTTTGGGGATCTTTACTTTGTCATCGGAGGAAAACTCGATGACCTTGCGTCCAGGATACATTGGGTTCGGTGGGAGTGGCGCTGGGTACGGGTTCAGCTTCTCGAAGGACCTTGCCCCAACTGTGTCTTCATCGGGACTGCTTTGACTGCGGCAGGAACCATTTTGCTGCGCCGCCGCCTCCTGTCCGCCACCATTCTCCCTGCGGCGGCTCTCAACACCCGTGGAACCAGTCATGTCCACGTGCACAAAGACGTCCTCTGCGACAGGCCGCCCACAGCTGCTGGACTGGGCAGAGTTCAGTAGCAGCGGCTCGGGTTTTTCAAGGACGCGGGCGATGACGGAGGTCGGCACGACATCAGCGGGAGTCAAACTGAGGGTGTCCGGGTCCTGAGAGCCGGTGCCGAGGCCTCGCTCTGGCAGGCTGCTCTTCATGTGTTTGTTGAGCATATCCTGTAGCTCGTAGGGCAGCTGCAACACAAACAGGAAGTGAATGCACCCCTATTTATCTTAACGTTCATCCAAGCTTTAAATCCCCCAGAAAAACATAACGCATCACGGCGACACGCCATCGCATAAGAAAACAAGCACTTTGCTATGGATGCGTCTCTGAGTGATCATCCCCAATAACACAAAAAGCAGTGAAAAGTAAATCGTAGGTGTTCGATCACACACAGACGCATCGACAGATGTATGTCACCCACAGACTGATGGTCCTTTGTGATTCGCGTCTGGTGTGTTTTCTTCTTTCTCACACTGCATGTTTAGATTTTTTGCTGGTTTTTATATACAAATGTTTTCAAATGTTCAGCAGCGGGTGCAAAAATCACTTTGTAGTTAGACTGCATACTGAAACAACTATACGTATAGACAGATCCAGAAACAGGAAATATGTGTGAAATAGTGCAAATACAAAACAAATGCCATGAAGGGAGTAAAAAAAAGAAAGAAAAAGAGCCGAAAATATTTTATACACCAAAAAAAATGCTGCAAGGATGAAATTCATTACAAAATGCAATAAAAAAATGTAATACAGTAAATTCAAAAATATGCACACGAGCTAAAATGTTAGAACAAAAATTGTATCAAAGTGATAATCCCTACTAACAAAATGTAAAGGCAAGGGGTGCTAATCAAAAGAAAACTAGATAAAAAAAACACTAAAAATGTCTATCAAGTGAAAAAAAAACCTGCAAAAATAAACTTATAAAACAAGTGCTGCTAAACTGCCGGAAAAAAACAAAAGATTAATAATAAACATTGCTACGTTTTCTGGAGCGTCTGCTAAGTTTGTCCCTTCTAGGCTCCTGTGAAACATTGTAAACAACCTGTAACCATGGAAACGCACGTGCATACTTACATCAGCAAACTTGTGGTTCCTGAAATGCGACTTGTTGCATTTGAGCAGCTGGACGGCGAGATTGCAGTCCTGCCTGTAGCGCTCCTGCAGACACAAATGAACACCAGCGTCACTCCTTCATTTCTTTACCGCTAATCAATAACACTCGGAAGTTTCATCGTTGATCAATAAGTGATGTGTGCAACGATATTTTATCGCCATGACAACCTGAATACGTCCGAACATGACAGATCCATCAAGGTTAACAGCTGAAAGAGATCAATGATCAATAGGAGGAGCAGAAATGATCACACGGCTCATGGGAAGGTAACCATGGAGACGGTATAATAGGGGCTCCTGATTGGCTGCGATGAGAGTTAATAGTCTCATGTAATCAAGTGGGAAGACTCACATTGAGCTCTTCCAGACGGTCGATGGTGTTCTTGGCATCCAGCAGCTTGTTGGTGAGCTCCACGATCTCCTGGTCCATCGTCTTTTTGTCCCGCTCCACCTTACGTAGCTGTGGGAGGAGCATCAGGTTAGAAAGTAACAATGGAGCAATCGGGAGCCTGAGGAAGTTGGAGATGGGTCTTCATTCAGATCATGTGGGAATAAACTCCAAAACAAAATATGCAATAGAAAAATTATTCATAGCTTTTTGGACAGGTTTGTATCCATTAAGAGACCATTTCGTACTTTTCTGCAGGTTTTCCTGATTATTTTATATAAACATTAAGTTGAACAGAATTTGTACAAATAATTTTTAATAGAACTCTATATTTTAAACTTCATCAAACTTTAGGTTTCAAACTTGTCTCGTTATCACCCGGGAGCTGAGATCTTACCGTTTGTATTCCCAGATCATTTGAATGCTGCGTTTGCTAGCAGCACTGCATAGATGCATTATGGGATGCGGCGGTGTGGTTGCTGCAAGAAGATCAATAAGATCCGATAAGATCTTGATCGATGCTGAAAGCTGAAATGTTTTCATCAGTGTTTCTTTGAGAGCACTGATAACATCTAGCATATTACACTGGCTCAGGCTGCTAGCATTGAGTAAACGCGTTTGTTTTCATCGTTAGCACTCGTTCCTCCGCAGAACTTCAGGAACCGTGACTGCAGAAAAACTTTACTGGACATGAAAGAAGAAGTAGGTACGCTTCTATGATGTTTATAGATATTTAGCTAATATTAGTGTAGTTCCTAATCACTCCAGTGGTGCTTGACAATATACACATATACTTCTCCTAGTTAGTCCAGAAAGTCTTGAAATTAGCTCGCTTAGCGGAGCTTAATATTCAGCAGTCCTCAACAAAGCCCATTATAACTGGTACAACAAATCTGGATTTTTAGCTGATATTAGCATAGCTCCTTATCCATCAAGTAGTGCTTCACATTGGCTAAAGCTAGCATAGCTTCTTATTGTTGATCCATAAGTATTTGATAGCTATCTGCTGCTATCATAGCTTATTATTGGTCCAGTAGTAGTTGATAGTTAGATAGCTGATGCTAACTAAGCTTCTTAGGATCGGTCCTGATAACCAATTTTTAGCATTTTGGTTTTATTCTCAATCGTCCTGATCTCTCTCGAGCAACAATTATCTTTTTAATTGTTGCATTTAGCTTTAAGTAATTAGCTCAGATGACACCGTTTTCACACCAATCCCAAATATTTTGTCGCCTGATTAGTTTCTGTTTCATATTTTGACAATTTCAGTGGATTTTGACAAAAATCAAAAAATCAATGTCGTAAAAAATAAAATACTTTCGTCAAACTGATCAAATAAAAGTATTTAAAACTATTCAAATACTAACAAAAAAACAGAAACATGACGAATCTGTCTTAAAACTATCAAACAACTGTTAATAATTTCTTAGAAAAAGTAGCAGATTAATCAGCTTTTTATAGTTTACGGCTTCGGTGTTCAAACACGAGAGAGAAACCAGAGAAGAAGAGGAAAAGGAGGAGGAAAAGGGACAGGAGGAAAGAAAAACGAATGAAACGCAACTGCATGAACCCATGTCTGACTGACGGCAGCCTGATGAAGATGACGATGATGATGGTGATGAAGAGGAGTCAATCCGTCACAGAGCAGCGTGAGAGGAGGAAAGAGAGAAGAAGAAAGAGAGGGTTGAGGAACGACATCAGACAAATCAGGAGGGTAAGAACGTTTCATCAGACTGAATATTTGATCAAATATCAGCTTCAAAGTCGGAACGTTAAAATATGTATGAACCAAACGTAGATTTTAAATTAAATCAACTCGTTAGTGGTCTGTAGAAGAAATCATGTTTCCACACATGTTGGATTATTATGACTTTTACGTTGCCAGTGTTTTTAATCTGATCAACTAAAAACGTGAATTATTTTCTAACTGTTTTCTTGTAGTATATCAATACTGTAAGCAGTAGATTCTAAAGGTGCAGTCTGTCAAATTTAGCGGCATCATGTGTTGAAGATCCACATTCCGACCTACAATCCACCTCAGCCGGTCTTTTAGTTTCTCTTATTCAAATTTAAAAAAGGAAGATAAAAGTTTTTTTTTTTTTTTAACAATTCACTCACTTTTTTCAGCCAATAAAAAGAAAAAAATGCCTTCTATTTCAAATTGGATTTTTATATCAGCAGAGATTTCTGTTGGCGTCATCAGCGCGTGACCTCCAGCAGCACTGGAGGACGTTTGCAGCCGAGTGTGAAGCGGCCGGTATGAGAGTCAGCACCTCCAAGTCCGACGCCAATGTTCTCTGCTGGGAAGCGGAGGAATGTCTAACCCTTCTGGTTACAGGAGGGTTACTGCCTCAAACAAAGGAGTTGAAGTCTCTTGGTGTCTCGTATTCGAGCGATGGGGAAAATGGAGCCAGAGACGGACAGGCAGTAATGCAGGTTTCGTGTCATCTGCTGCGGCGAAGAAAGACCTCAGTCGTAAGGCAAAGCTCTCAATTTACCGGTCCTTCAACGTCCAAACCCTGACTTATGGCCTTTAACTCTGGGTAGTGACTGAAAAAAATGAGGTCAAGGCTTAAAAGAGAGGATGGGACTATATATGTCATCCGTTTTGTCTTGCTTCTACTTGTTTTCCTTCTCTTACAGTAAGGTTTCAAGCTCTATTGCTTTTTCTTCTGCTACATAATAAGTCGGATCCTCCATTAGTTAAAACTTCCCCCAACACAAAAGAGTTAACGAGCAACAAAGTATTCTTCATCTTTTGTGTGGATTTTAGAAGTGAGGCGTTTTTTTCCATCATCTTTATCACTCTGACCTAAACATATGAAAAGTCTTCTCTAGAGCCAGGAGTCAGTTTGTCCCTTCCGGGCTACTGTACAATCCTGGCGGTGTCCAGGGAGGAGGACCATCGAACGCCAACGTTAAAAAGAGTGATTCGTATTTCCAGCTGAAAAAAAGTTCTGTATGCGTGTCGCCTACATTTGACAGAACACACCTTTGAGTAAAGATGGCGCATCTGTCTGTTCTAGCATGACTTCTAGAGACCTCTGACCTCATCCCGCTGTCCGTCAACGTCACAGTTAATCAATGAGCTGCCGACACGTGTTTTCATTTAGCCATGGATGGTTCCCTGACAATGAGGCGATCGATCAGAGACACACACACGTGTCATAGAGGAAACTAACCATCAGATATTGATCTTTGTATTAAAGTAAACCCCAGAGTTCCAAGAGATGATGACTCACACCAGGAGACTTTATGGTTTTAACCCCGCGCTAACTTTAAGTAAAAGAAGAAGCTGGCGATGTCACAGGTCATGTGACCGAGGTGAAAGGTTACCAGAGCGTGAAGTTTCTCCTCCAGATCCTGATTGGCTCTCTGGGACGCCGTGTAGCTGTTCTGGAGTCTGTAGAGAGAGGAAAGCGTTACTGAGCATGCTCAGTCCACTTCATGACTCAAACAGAGGCAGGGGAGCTTTTTAGACTCGAACTTGGAAACTCATCTCTACGTGTTTTACTATTTTAGTTGTGGAATGTTAGAAAACTGAAGAAGAGAGGGGTTGTCCTTTCTTGCTGAGTCTCCGCAGTTATTTATGAGACACAACAGTCATTTCCAAATTGCAACAATAATTGGCTAGTCACGAAAGAGTTACTGCTGAGTCATAGATTAGCTACTGCTGACTCACGACAGAGTTTGTGCCAAGTTCGGCCGAATTATTGCCGCGTAATGACAATCATTACCAGGTCACGGCTGATTTCTGAATCAGTCACATCCCAACTGCTGCCGCGTTAAATAAAAGTGTTTCTGGGTCACCGCTGTTAGTCAAGTCCCCCGCCAAGTCATGACAAGTCTCTGGTCATCATAGTAAACAGAATCCAGAGCGGGATCCAGATCATCACTATCAGATCCAGATCATCACAGTCAGATCCAGATCATCACAGTCAGATTCAGATTATCGCAGTCATCAGAGTCTTATCCTGATCACCACAGTCTGATCCTGATCACCACAGCCTGATCACCACAGTCTGATCCTGATCACCACAGTCTGATCCTGATCACCACAGTCTGATCCTGATCACCACAGTCTGATCCTGATCACCACAGTCTGATCCTGATCACCACAGCCTGATCACCACAGTCTGATCCTGATCACCACAGTCTGATCCTGATCACCACAGTCTGATCCTGATCACCACAGTCTGATCCTGATCACCACAGTCTGATCCTGATCACCACAGTCTGGAGCCTGAATCTGATCATAAAAGCCAAAAATCCAAAACATCAGTCTTCACCTGCGGAACTTGTCCCTCATCTTATCTAGGTCGTCTCTCGTGCGGCTGAGCTCCGCCTCCATGTAGTGCCGGCTACCGTCAAACTCCGCCTCCATGGCTTCCATCTTGTGGGTGGAGAGTGAGAGGCGGTGTTGCAGGTCCTCATTCTGCTGCTGAAGGATTCTGGGTAACGGAGGAAGGGGTCAGAGGTCACGATTGATCATTAAGGTAGATCACTATTCTGAACACTTTGGATTGTTTCAACATTTAAAAAAAAGAAAAAGAAAAAATTCCAGCTTTAATTTATGCTTTAATAAAATACTCTTATGAGTAGAAACAGCATCAAAGTCCAGGAAACTAGACTCACCTGATCCTGTCAGAGTCAGATAACGCCTCCTGAAACAGACAGAAATAGAATCGTCATGTGAATGCAACATCGGTGACATCATCACAGGTTAGTTTATGATGTCAGTTAGAGAATGAAACACGAGCCGGTAGATGTTCTAAAGTGAACTTAGGAGGACAGAAAATGGGAGTTAATTAGGATGTTTACCACAGGAATAACTTCAATCTGAGCATTCAGGTGAAATTTGCATTAAAAAAAATTAGAATAAGGTGTAACTTTAGCAGTAGGAATAAGATTATTTTCAAATTCATGGAAGGAGATGAAGCGATGTTTTGTTTGCGTTTTCCCTCTTTCACGTGATCATTTGTTCGGCATCAGATTCAGTCGCTCCCATCAACCAGTGGAAACTCCAGGACGTCATAAAGTAAAACCGTAAAGTGGACAGTGTGCAGAAAATCTTATGTTTCATTACAGGAAATACATTATTGGAATTTTAACTCGGGGTTAATCACTACGACGTGAAAATATGAAGAAACCTTCCATTAAATAACCCAAATATGGGAATCCAGGAGGAGGCAGATAAGGGGGAGGAGCATCAGGAGAAGGGGGAGGGGCTGTAGGAGAATGTCCTACCTGTATCTGAGATGTCTGATTAGAAATAGCGGCTCCGAGTTTATGTCTCTGTGAGGCGTTTCTTTCTTTGTTCACACCTCTCTTCAATTCTTTAGGCCCCACCCCCTCAGAGATTTTACTCTTGAGACATCGGGTCTCCGGCCCCATCGCCTCCTCTTGCAACGGCTGATACCCGCTGCCAGTCCGTTGTATCGCTGCAACCCAGTTGTCCCAGCGCTGGGTTCGCTCTTCAGACACTGCCTCTGTCTTATGCTTCGTGTGGGTCGGCCTCCGGCGTTGGGGGGCGGAGCTTATTGGATCCCGGGAGGGATTCTTGCCTAGAAGCATGAGGTGTTGAGGGCTCATGACCCGACAAGTGATTTCATCCAGAAAGTTGGAGAATTTGACCTTCTCATCCAGTAGCTTCCAGTTCCAGGCAGTCTTACAGGGGGAGGGTGGGTCCGAGGACCGCCGTGAGGCTGCAGCATGTCGGTCCAGAGAGCGAGTGGGTGGACGATGTACAGACGAGGGGCTACTATCCCGCCGTCTGCTCCCATGAAGAAGCTCCACTGACTTTGACTTCCTAACGATGTCACAAGCACTCTCCACTCCCAGCGAGACCGGCTGTTTCAGGATGCTCTTCGGCGGGGCGACGGTCCTGTATGTCCCGCGGTTAAGTTCTTTTGGGAGGCCGCAAGATTGACTGCGATGGACAGGCGAACGCTCGCTGCTATGACTGACCGCTGCACGGTGAGGACTAGTGGTGACGCCCTCAGCGGGTGTTCTGTTCCAGTTTGGTGGTGGGGGTGGGACAAAGAGTTCCAGACTGGACAGACTGGAGACATCTAGCTCGCTGTCAGAGAGCGGTAGTGACGGTGAGATTGGGGCGCCAGCCCCCTGAGGCCGTTTGGAGGCGGCAGCTGGAAGGCGAGTGGGATGCTGCAGGAGGAGGTGAGGGCCGTTTAAGGTGTACTGGTTTACCTGAGTGATGTCATGTTGCAGTGAAGGCGTCTGTGGAGCTACGGGCAGGCTGTGGCGTGTCTCGCGGTGCTGCGGCGGAGCCTTACGGTACGGCTTCCTGGCCGGGGCTGTGCTCGTCATCCTGGGCTCTGCTTCCTTTCCTCCTTCCTGGCTGTCAGTCAGTCCTGCCAGTAGAAGAAGAGTGAGCCGAGTATAAAATAATGCAACCGCTCGCCACACACCCGCCTACCACAACGCCTTAACCGCAACTGGACTATGTCACAGCTTTGACACACTCTCTCCCTCTCTGCACAGATCGATGCTCGGTCATCCCTCATCAGCATCAAACATGCGACCATCTCCATACACACACACACACACACACACACACACCTAAATGTAAGTTGATGTTTGTGTATCCGATGCTGTGTAGCTGTGTGTGTGTGGATGTGTGTGTTCTTGAATTGCTAGGAGAACATTTCCCCATTTACCAAAAGGAATAACGCATCACCAGCACCTTAAATGAAAACACCTGTCCTCACAATAAACGCTCACAACAATGAACAATCACCGGTTTGTTATTGGTACTCGTATATGCTTGTATATATATTTGTGAGAAAACTTCTGTTCCCGCTGTGTGTGTGTGTTTGTGTGTGCCTGAGGCGACATTATTGATCTCTCTGTCCAGAAGAGGAAGTGCATTGATCTGAATAGAACACGTTAGCATGTCAGCATTAGCCTGTTTAATCTGGATGACACAAAGCAGTGCTAACACAGCTGACATGCTAGCAGTGTCAATCGTTAGAAATTGTTTTAAGTTTTAAATTCAACACTTTAACTATTTTTTTTATAAGACTACTGACTTGTTCTAAAAACAACATATTAATAACATTATTTAAGAGGGATTTGTAATGAATACACGTACTTTAACCTGGATCTTTAATCAGTGTATCTACATATTACATGTAATATTACATATTTGAAACTCTTTTTCATTTGTTTGAAAAAACACAATTATCTGGTCATTTGCAAATTTGTTTCATATCAAGATGAAGATTATTATTTTTGAAGTTAAGTGACTGAACTGATCATTTTTTATTATCACTTCACAATAAATGTTTTTATATAAATTAAAAATGCATTTCAGAAAGGAACTGAAAACCCTTCAAAAGGGATTTTTCTTGATTAAATATTTGCTAGAACTTAACACTGCTGCGTCTCACTGCCTCCACATTTATAATCAACATGTCTTCGCTATAGATCTAAAACACACGGAAGCTTTATTTTCCTGTCCCGGGGATAATGATGCGTTCATTGACTCGCTCCATTTAAAGATTGTACATGTCACATGATCCCTTTCTTTCCTGAGGCAACCATAGAGGAGCCATCAATCACTGTGTGACACACACACACACACACACGTTAGTCCTTCCATCATCAACCGGCGCTGAAGAAATCCAGATCCATTCGGCAAAAGCACCAAGGGTTCAAAGTTGAGAATGGTCCCTAGAACCAGACATGAAGGAACTTGGGTCATTAGGACCAGAGCAAGGTGGCCCTTCAGAGCCATAGCGGTCCCTAGAACAGGAGGTGCAGGAACCTAGATCATAGATCCAGTGTAGTGAGGTGATAAGCTGTCAGTCAAAGCTGGAGGAGAACATCTACAAACATCTGGTCCTTTGATAAACAGTCAAACCTACAACTTTTACCTGTCAGACATAGCTGTGGGAAACACAGCAGGACTCCTCTCCTCACTGCAACTGAATTTTACATTCAAACGCCTTAGGCGTTGTTACCCAGCATGCTCTCCTCTTCCTCTCTCTCTCTCACACACACACAGGTTTTCTGTTTCCATTATTTGTGAGAACCCTTTGAAGATCTTCTGATGCAGCAGCACTTGTCTTTTCCTCCGTGTCGACTTTCATTCCGTTGTCCTCCCGTTTATCAGTTCTCTATTATTTATTCGCTTTCATTATGCTCCTGCGTCAGACTGTCCTTCTGCCCTCTTCCCCTTCCTCTCATTCCTCCCTCCCTTTTTACCATCTTCTCAGGGAAGATTCTGAGAGAAGATAAAGATGAGATAAAATACAATCAGGCGATAAACTACAATCACTCCCCAGTTAATGACCTGTTAGTATATATCATTAGCACTTTAGGATTAGCTTTTTAGCTTAAGCGTGTTAACACAGTAGCATTTAAATATACAAATGTTAACATTAACATGTTGTAATGTTAAATTAGCAAATCAGAATGAGGCTATTCAATAACATTTCTATTATTATGGTTTTGACATGTAAATTTTATCCTTTCAAAACTACATCTTGGCTGGAATCTTGTATTAGCATTTTAGCAATTTTAAATTACTTTGCAAATATTTATATTTGATCTTCACATAGTTCCCAAAGGCATATTAATATTAGCATGCTAACTTTAAGATAAAATCAGCAAGCTCAGGCTGGACTCGGAACATTAACATGTAATTATTAGTATTTTGGCGTTAAGATAGCTCATATAAGCATTTTAACATTTAACAGTGTCAAGTTTGAATAAGATATTAGCATGTAAAAATTAGCACGTGATAGCTTAATCACCAACCGGTCTAGACCCAACTCTTTATTCATTATTCTAGACAGACCCAACAAATTCCCGCATGAGCAAACACTTGGCAGCAGTGGCGATAAAAAGTGCCTTTTAACAGGCAGAAACCTCAAGGAGATCCGGACTCAGGTTGGACGGCCTACTGCCATGACAGGTTGGGTTGAGAGCGATAAAGAGAAAGATGGGGAGAGTAACAGAGAGGGGAGGGATGCGGGGGAGTGCAAAAGAGAGGGAGAGGGTGGAGGAGTGTTAGGGAGAGGCCACGAGAAAGGGCGTGGGAGAAAGAGTGAGATCAGAGGGAGTGAAGGGGAGGGGGGAGGGGGGTTGGGAAGGGACACAGACATGCAAAGCAACAAAAATCCTATCAGCTATAAAAACAGTGTCCACCCATCCATCCACTTTCTTCCGTCTATCCATTGTCGGGCCACAGCAGAAGTAATAAAGAACGCCCCTCCCGAAAACCTCCCTCTCCCCAGCAACACTCCCCATGTCATCCTGGGGATCCTCGGATAATAATAAAATAATAGTAGGATTTTTCTATTCAGCGATAACAACTTCTGTGAAAATACTTTATTGACAGTAATCAATGTTGCATTAATATTTTTGAATTGCTAACATGTCTGTGTAGATTCTCGTTCATACAGGTCAGGGTAATCAATGTGGGTTGGATCCAAAGCAACTGGACTTCTGTTTTGGCTTGAAGGCGGTTCTAGAGTCGATGACTTGCCAGGCCTTAAGAATTGAGGAAGCCTCTTGGGATGAGAGGTGAAACATCTTCAAGCCAGAACAGAAGTCCAGTTGCTTTGGATTCAACTCACATGGTTTAGAATTGTTACTTTATCAGGTAAATATTACGATCAGTATTTTGGTATTAATATAGTCTACATAGATATTTTAACATTAATACGTTGTAATGTTAAATTAGCATAATAAAATTAGCTTCCAAAGCTGGCATGTTCCAAAAAGAAATTTGCGACAAAGGGTTTTTCCTGACAGCGACGTGCCTCTTTTTTTGGGGGCGGGGTTTGTGAGCGGCACTAACTCATCCCCGTCACAGAGACGTAATGATGAAGGACCAACTGGCGGAAAAATTTTCATTCATTCATTCCAGATCATGAAACAACATCTTCATCCGCGCACAGAACCGAAACCTTATCAGAAACATCCTGTCCATGAAGTTCATGAGGTAAAAACATGGTTGAATTATTTTCAACTGATTCAGAACACCGAGTGAGTCAGTCGGAGTCAAATAATAACGCTTCATTCATCTTTGGAAAGAAATCGTGATTCTTCAAACGTGGAGGAACGCATATTATCTGTTCAAGCGAGAGAAAACCGCCAAGGACACATAGTTTGTGTGACATCCTCACCTCGTACGTCAGCACAGAAGACACTTCATCCTCTCTGCTGCAGCCGTCTTCACAGTCAGCCCTGTTCCTCTTCCTCTGGGCATCTGAGCCTCAGGCCACTGATAACCTGAAACACAAGACGACCAGATGGAAAACCACGGTTGAATTACTGCCGTCATTAAGCCTGCAAGACAACACTGAAGGTATAAGACAGAGCGATAGTTTAACAACTACTGTCTGATAACGTGATAGACAAGATGACTCAATGGAAAAACACCCGTCAAGACCTGCCGTCAGACAACCTACAAGTCAGTAATGAAGGGAAAGGTTGCAGATGGGCTCAAGACAGGCTAGCAGCTAGGAGCAGAATAAAAGCTACTGCTACGGGAGACTACTGCTAATAACTTGAGATACAAGAAGACCAGATACCTGCGATCAGCATATATGCAGAAAGTTATAGAGATGCTTAAAAGTTCAAAATTCAGGCAAAAAGCTGAAATAAACAACAACAAAAAACAGGCTCAATACAAACAAACAACGCCAGGCTTATGACCTGAAATATAAGATTGCCTGATAAACAGACAAAAAAAAGCCAGTTGTGACCTGCCGTTAGTAAACCAGCAAGACAGCGCTGATAAAAAGTTAAAAGAGAAGATAATGGTGTAAAATACACGCCTCACTTAATAGTTAGCTATAAACACAAGATGTCTAGATAGGACTCTTAAAGTCAACACTGAGGGTAAAGGGTAGAGGGAGTAATTTGCTTGTATATCGTTTAAGATATATTAGAGGCCTGACGTCATTCAACCTGCAAGACAACCCTGAGGGTTAAGCTAAATACAGACCTACAGCTATGGGATAATAACTCCAAAAAAACACCAATGAATACCTGATGTCACTCAGCCTGCCAGGCAGAACTAAGGGTAAAAACTAGAGAGTCATTTACTTGTATTTAGTCAAAGATACATTAGAGGCCTACGAAAGGCCAACAGCAACATGTTAATAGATCAACCGAAAGTTTCCACTCAAAAACTGTTTTCACTACACTGAAGGTTAAGCTTAATACAGACCAACAGCTAAAAAAACACCAATGAATACCTGTCGTCATTCAGCCTGCGAGGCAACACTGAAAAGCAGGCAAAGTGCTTTCTCTAGCACTTTGCCTGCATGCAATAGGCAGACTAAAGGTTAGTAAACCATAACTTAATACGGGTTGTCAGTCAGCCTGCAAGAAAACACTGAGGGAAACCTTTAAAGTTGTGCTAGTGGCAGATTTCCATCTTTAATAGTTTATTTAATTGATCTTAAACAAATCGTTTTATATTTCTGACCGTGGTGGTTCCGAAAACAAAGCCGCTTTTATATATATACATGTTCGGATGATGACATCCGTGTAGAAAGTGATGATGGGAATACGGGGTCAACATGTGTGTCTACAGGGGTGTATTAGAAGCCTAAGTGAGAGGAGCATCACAGCAGAGATGCTTCATGTTCAATCGTGTGTGAGTGTGTGTGTGTGTGTGTATGTGTATGTGTGTGTGTGTGTTTGTGCAAGCACATTAGCTGAGTAATGGCGTCTGTTCGTAAGGAAAAACAACACGATCGGCGTCTGTGAAGAGACGTCCAGATGACAACCTGACGCCGACATCAGCAATGCTCACCTCAAACTGAAGGTCAATCTGCAGCAGATGGCATGCTGGGAAATCCGCTGACTTCAGTGCGAGCAGAGAGAGCCGTCCGATAAATAATGTATTTATCTTTAATCCAATAAAGTCTTATTTCTCTTGTTACCATGGAAACATCAAACTAACTGAATAAGATCGGTGATGTACTTAAGATTTAATGCGATATCTGTGAGGGTTTCAAGTCACATGACCTCCAGTTTTGAGGCACACTGCAGGTCCTACATTTCCCAGAGTCACCAGTCAGTAGTATTATGTACAGAGTTACTGCAGTACTAGTAGTATACCTGTCAGGTTGACATGAGCCGTAAACTGACTCAAGATCAGCTCACTGTTAGACAGCGGAAGGAGGGTTGACATCAACCAATCAGAGAACAGGAAAGAAGTCAGAGACTCCACCCCCCCCAGATCAGCCCACTCATAATCTGAGATAAACACGCCGTCATCTAATCCCCCCCTCCACACAACTCTCACAAACACACATGCAGTACTTTTCATTTAAAAACTTGCAGTATATACTGAAGTACATTTATTTTACAGCTGTTACACTTCTACTCATTGATCCCTGAAACACAAAAACATACTGTTTCAAGAAACAAACAAAATCTACGGGTGAATGAGTTTTTATACAAACGTCTGATTCGGTCTCCGAAAGAGATCCTGGATTTGATACCGACGCTTGAATACACCGTTTACCACCGAGGTGGCTCCAGAGCTTTTCCACAAAGTATTGGTTCCCAGCTAGGAGCGCCTGTTCCTGAGTAGAATTGAAGCCTTGCTGGTCTACATAAAAGAAACACCAGCGGCTGGAGGTCAACTTTGATAACTGACATTACGACCTAACAGCAGTAGGCGTCTGAGGAGACTACTGTCAAAATGCACAGGGGTCCTTGAACAAAGCGCAAAACAATTCATTGATATGGATTTACAAGCAAAAACCTGATTTTGAAGTAATATAGTGTGAGCAACATTTGGTAGAAAGAGACATGGATGTTGCTGCTTGACCCTTGTAACTCTTTCATGTATAGGCTCCAGGTCCAATTCTGAAAGAGACTCTGGAAAAGGCTCTGGAAGAAAACTCTGTAACAGGCTCCATCCCTGACTCCGTAAGATACTCTGGACATGAATCCAGCTCCGACCCCGCAATAAACTATGGACAAAGCTCCGCCCTGATCTCCAAAAGAGACTCTGGACAAAGCTACAGTCTCAACTCAGAAGAGACTCCGCACCAGACTAAGGAAGAGAATCTGGACCCGTCTTCAGCCTTGACTCTGAAAAGACTCTGGACCAAGCTCTGGCTCCAACTCTGAAAGACACTCCGGACCAGGATCAAGTCTCGGCTCTTAAACAGACTAAAAGGAGCTGACGCGGTTAGAAATAGTTGATGGTAAGATTCAAAGTCAGTACTAGCTATTAGCCAGAAAGTCGTGATAGCTAGGGAAAAGGGAGTGGCCTAATGATTCCCAACAGCCAGTGCTAAGCGACCAGCTAGAGGAGAAGTTACAGTCATGCAGAGTGGAGACAAGGGCACTTTGAAAGCCGGCATTGGGGAATGTATGCAGGATGTTGACGAACTTGGTGGAGATGTCAGAGAGAGCGAGACAGTCGGAGTTGCTGGAGTTCCGTGTCGTAGCTGACCACGGTGGTGAACTGGAGATGATCTTCCCTTCTTTGCTCTGTTACAGTCAAAACAGGAACTTCACCATTAAGCATTAGGCCATCAGCCTTTTCGCCGTCATCCTGGGAGACATCGCCCTACAACCCGATGACATCAGACAGCTGATGAAGATTTCTTGTTGGGGATTGCTTGACATCATATAGAAAGCAGACTGAGACCGTTTCCTAGCAACTGTGGAGCGTAGCTCCAGAGGGCCGCTGAGTGAAATTATTTCACATTAATGCTTTTCAAAAACACACACACTAACAAGTATGTTGTGACCTTCTCAGATTATTAAAACATGAGGATGGTGAGCAGAACCAACATAACACCTGGTTGGTCACATGCTCCTCACACCAGTTCCTTCTCAAACCAGCGAACAGCGGTAACGAGGTCTGAACGAGTAGCGGCGACATCACATGACCATCCCATTTCAAGAGATTCTTCAAACGCAACCTTCTTTTCTGGTTCAGTGAAAGATTTCACACTTTGGATGTTTTACACCAGCAGAACACAGAAGTCACAATACGTCACTATGACGATACTAAAGTCATAATACGATACCATTACGACACTTAAGTCACGATACAATGTTATGAGGATACTCACGTCATGATATAATATTATTACAGTACTTTAGTCACATTACGATATTATTAAAGTACTTAGGTCACAATACGATATTATAGCGATACTGAAGTTGCGATGCGATACCACAATACTGAAGTCACTATACGATATTGTGACGATACTTATGTGTCAATGCGATACTATGAAGATACTTAAGTCACAATATATTATTACAGTACTTAAGTCACAATACGGTATTATTACAGTACTTAAGTCACAATAAGATATAATTGCGATTCTTTAGTTGCGATGCGACAATACTGAAGTCACCATACGATATTGTGACGATACTTATGTCTCAATGCGATACTATGAAGATACTTAAGTCACGATATATTATGACAGTACTTAAGTCAAAACAAGATATAATTGCGATTCTTTAGTTTACAATGCTTAATTCACGATATGATATTGTGAGGATACAATATTATGATACCAAAGTTACGTTACGATTATGATGCTGCTTCGTGATAAGTTCTGATGATACTTAAGTCACGATTCAAGTATACAGTATGACGATACTTAATTAACAATATGATATACACTTTATCACCTGAGCCACAGCAGCAAGTGAACTTCAGGAAAAAATGTTCACCAGCTGCCTTATATGTCTCACCTACTGACAGGCGCCATGGTAACCACCTCACCACGGTTATTCACGTCACCTGTCGGTGGTTATTTAAGCCCCTTTTACAGAGTCTGGGAGGGTTAATACTTCCACCGATACAGCAATGAGTGGAAGTAGTAACAGAGATGGCACAGACAGTAAATGCAAGGCAGAAAGGAAGGTGTGACAATTGAGATCTCGCTCCGCATTCATATCATGCGCAAAGCAAAAATCACATCCCTCTAACGGCGCGGACGCCAGGCCAGTAATATGTCCAGCCTTCTCTACCAGGAACAATAAAAAACATCTTTCTTTCTACTGTTTCACTCCGTTATCTATCAACCACGAACAGCGCAACCACAGCTGCTGATCTGCGTTTGTCGTCTGGTCACAGCTACATCCTAAAACCAAACGTCGCCGTGTCGGAGTTGGCAGCATAAGCCGAGGGTGGAATCGAACGGCTGCCATGAGCTTCCTTCACCTCCTCAACAACGTCCTACTGACATTCGTACGTGTGACGTGAGGAGATTCTGATTGCTCCTGTTGAAAAATTACAAACCCAGCAAGGAAGTTATTTGCATAATGTGATCGTGCGTTTTTAGATTACTTTGTATGCAATCGGGCGGCTTGAAAAATTGGAAACGGCTAGTACAATAAAATCAATTGAAAATGTCTTAATATTCTGGTCAATATGTCTGCCACGATTAATGCCTGGTACGGATCGGTCCATTATACATCCCCCCCCGCCCCAAACTCTATATTACTCCACAGATATCACTTAGATAAAACCCTCAGATATTAAATATGTGTTTTAGAGGAAGACGGCTCATTTTTACAGGGCAAATGGTCCTGTTGAATAAAGTTTTGTACATTCTGGACCAACTTCAATGACATCATGACAAAACTAAGGTTCCTGTTGGATCCATCAAGCTCCTTCGAGGGGAATTTTAAAACCATTAGTTTTAAAACCATTAGTTTTAAAACCGTTAGTTTTAAAATGCGATATATATAGTTAATATCACATTCATTCATAAACCGGACAATGTAGTTCAATTATTTCTCTGCATTAGACCCATCCCTGAGGAGCAGTGGGCAGAACCTGTGAAGCGTCGGGGAAACGTGTTCTTCAGGGTCTCAGCTCAAGGACCTTAAGACTGCTGGGATTGAACCGCCCAACCTGATGGAACCACTGGACCCACTGAGCTACAGAAGAGAGACAGACATGCTCGAAATGAACTTTAGACCAAGGAGATATTAGACCTGAGAAGTTCCTGTCTCACATTCAGTGCAGGTAGACCATAAGGCGACCTCACGGGCTCAATAATTAACCCCTCAGTTTGGTCTGACAGGCTGATGGTGAGTGCAGGTAGATCCGACATGGTGCACACACACACACACACACATTCACATTCACTAATACACACACACATTCACATTCACTCATACACACACACATTCACATTCACTCATACACACACACACACATTCACTCATACACACACACACATTCACTCATACACACACACACACAGGTATTTTAGCGCTTAGTTTGGTCTGAATGGTTAATGGCACGTAGACTTGAACTCTCTCAGAAACAGAGGCATTTCAGCCCCCCATTTTTGTCTGACAGGCTGAATTGGGGTGAAAGACTTGAGGTGGAGGGCTCCGGCCGAGCCGAATCAGGCCTGATCCCCACGCCTACACCTGCCTCTACCGGCCCGGTAGACCGACACAGGCGTCCACTGGTCTGACTGTGGCCCACTTCTCCACACGGCAAGCTACCCCTAACTCCCACACACCGAATAACGGACACACCCGTCAAGAACTGGAGATGAGACGTGTCAGCGCTTACCTGTGTCGCCGCCTGGCGCGGCTCGGCCCCGGTTAGCTCCAAGTCCCAGACAGCGGAGAGACGAGGAAAGTTTAGCCGGAGCTCCGCTCTGCTCCTCTGCTGGGGCAAGAGGGAGGGAGGGAGGAGGGACTCCGGACTGATCCGAGATCGGGGTGGAGCGCTACGATCGGGCCGTAGAGGAGATCGAGGCAGCGGGGCGGCAGGAGGAGGAACAGCCTGCTGAATAGCTCCGATCGACGGATGAAAATCCACTCAGAGCCGCTCGAATAAAGTTGATCTGCTGCCCTGCTCAGCTGTCGCCATCTTTACCCGCGGGGCATGACGGGTAATCCTTAGGAATCCCGAGTCCCCCGTTTAATGCCCCCCCTCATACGTTCTGCGTGTTGACGTCACGCACCTGATTTTGTACAGGTGGTGGTCCAGAAGTCATGTTTCTATAGCAACCACTACATCTTTTAAGGGCTGGTGGTAGTTATTAATAAAATATTAATTACGCATTATTACTGTTATTAAGAGAAATAACAATAATAATTAACTATTAATATTGTTGCCGTTGTTGTTATTTTGTTGCTATTATTTTTTTTAAACATAGATAAATGATGTGGATTATTTATTATCTTAATCGAATTATATTGTATTCATTATATTTCTGTTATATATATTACATTTTATAATTAGTATTGTTTATTTATTTGGTTTGGGCATCTGATTAGGATTAGGAACGAGGAAAACCTCAGGTTTTTCCATGCAGCTCCTGCCGGGAGGAGAGTCCGGCTTAGGCCCAGAGCTCTCTGGAGGGAACTCCCCAGGACCCCCAGATGAGCTGGAGAGTACTGCTGAGGAGCGGGACGTCTGGGAAACCCTTATTAGCTTTCTTCCACAGCGACCCGACCCCGGATAAGCCGAATAAAATGGATGCATGGATTTTTTAAATTAAATAAGATAACAATCTAAAAATGAGATATTACATATTATATTCTCACTTGTGGATGGTAACTAAGTAAATTTACTCAACTACTTTGGCAATAAGGGAAACTTTACTTGAGTATTTTGCCCTGTACTTTTACTCCAAAGCCCAAACTGAAACTTTTGGGGTCTATGGATCAGTGTTATTTTTGGAAATAAGAATGGGGAAGGAGAGTAAGAATGAAGAAGATACCAAAGGTACACACTACCTGCGGTTAAGCATATTAAAATCTCATGATGACATAAACATAATTTTATTCAGCAGGTCAGACTTGTTTATTGCACAAACCTGTTGACTAAAGGAGAAATGGTGTGTTTTAGTATCAACCTTTTGTGAGCCGCTTCAGTGATGAAGAAAATGAGACGGTGGTCAGTAGATGGCAGCAGGGCCCAAAGAAGAATGTGTGTGTGTGTGTGTGAGTGTGTGTGTTTCTTTTCATGTCATGTGACCTGAAGAACCTCTCTGTATAATACTTCAAACCTAAAACAAGTCTCGACAGAGTTTCTAAATGTAAATGAACAGAAAATCTCAATATTTCAATTATAATGTAGCTTTAAAATTATTCAGCAGGTTTCTCAGTTCTGTCTGCGGGTATTTTAACGTTTCCCTCGGTTCTTTCTGCTGGTTTGTAGAGTCCTTCACATGTGTGTGCACTTTCTTTTTTTTAAAGTGTTTTAATGTACCCATTAATTGTCTCTGCAGGCCGTTTATCTCCCACCCATTCTGTCTTATTATTTTTTAATGTATCCCTTAGTTCTGACTGCAGGTATTTTAGTGTTTCCCTTCAGGTTCTCTAGAGAAGCTGTTATGTATCCCTGAGTTCAGTCTGTAGGTTCTTAGTGTTCCCTGTATCCTTTATAACTATCTGATGGCATTTATGCCTCCCCCAGTTCCGTCTGCAGGTATTTAAGTGTTTCTTTCAGGTTGTCTGCAGATGCTGTGATTTATCCCTCAGTTCTGTCTGCAGGTATTTAAGTGTTTCTTTCAGGTTGTCTGCAGATGCTGTGATTTATCCCTCAGTTCTGTCTGCAGGTATTTAAGTGTTTCTTTCAGGTTGTCTGCAGATGCTGTGATTTATCCCTCAGTTCTGTCTGCACGTATTTAAGAGTTTCTTTCAGGTTGTCTGCAGATGCTGTGATATATCCCTCAGTTCAGTCTGCAGGTTATCCGTGTCCCCTGTATCCCTTTATCTCTACCTGCTGGCATTTAATGATCCCTCGATGCTATCTGTAGTTTTTTAATGCTTCCCTCAGTTTTGCCTTCATGGGTTTCAATCTGTGCCTTAGTTCTGACTGCGGGTGTCTTCGTGTATCCCTTAGGTGTCTTCAAATTCTTTAGATATCCCTCAGTTCTGTCTACAGGTATTTTGGCGTTTACCTCAGTTCCATCTGCAGGTTTTTCAGAGTCCCTCAGGTCTTTCTGTATTGTTTTAAAGGGGTTTTAATATGTCTTTTATCTTGGTCCGCAGGTATTTTAATGTATCTCTCAGTTCTGTTGGCAGGCGATCTGTTGTGTCTACAGAGTGTTTCGGTGTGAACTTGTCTGTATTTACACCTAAACACTCTGATGCGACAGTGAGGTTTCACATGTCACCCCGGCAGAACCCTCTGAGAGTTGAGGAATGTCCACTGAGGACAGAAACAGAAACAGAAAATACAATAAAATAATAAATATTTTCTTTAATCCAGTCACAGTGTTTGTTAATGTTGGGAAATAATTACCGGTGTCCTCCTCGTCCCATCCGAACCACAGAGAGAGAGAGAGAGAGAGAGCAGTTGCTGGGATTATCCTCTCCCTGCAGAGCGGAAAGACGATGACAATGTCCAGCTGCTCCACAACAATGCAGGTCCCCCCTCTGTCCTCTGACATGACAGCTATGGGAGTAATGGGAGTGATGGGAGGTATGAAGAATATGCAACTGGTTTGGATCCCAGCAGCTGCTGGTGTCTCTCTGGCATTCTTCAACCCAAAAATCCAAATCCAGTGAAACAGAGAGCCGAAGCTAAACTTTGGTCAGTCATGTTATCCGATGCGGAAACTGTCGGATGTTGATGGGAGATTGGTTTCTGTTTGTCATCGATGTCATCGTCAGGTCTGAGAATGTTTTTATTCAAGTGTTAATGTGAAAACCAAACCAACAATCAGAGGAAAGGAATTCCTCTGACTCTCTTCCTTCCTTGTCCCCCTATGTTCTCTGTCTGCATCTCGCTCTCACTGCTCAGGTCTTTTTGCCTCATCTCCTCATCTCCTCATCTCCTCAACTCCCTATGTCCTGTCTTCATGTCGCTTTTTCTCCTCATGCCATTGTCTCCTCCCTTCTTATCCTATCTCTCTTTGTCCCTTCTACCCTTCTAACCCAGTCTTTGCTATCCTTGTCTCCTCTCTCCTTGTCCTTTCTCTCTTTGTCCCTTCTTCCCTTCTACCGTGGATTCTATAATCCTTGTCTCCTCTCTCCTTGTCTTCTCTCTCTTTGTCCCTTCTTCCCTTCTATCGTGGATTCTATAATCCTTGTCTCCTCTCTCCTTGTCTTCTCCTTCATCCCTTCTACATTTCTCGTCATCTCTTTCAGTGATTGTCTTATTTCCCCTTGACTCATCTTCCCTTCGAGCCTTGTCGCTCCTCTCCTTGTCTCCTCTTCCCTTCATCCACACTTTCCTCTTTCTTCATCTCCTATTTCCTTGTCTCCTTATCTCCTAGTTTCATCTCTCATTGTCTTCTTCGCTTTCCTCATCTCCTCATCACCTCTTGCATTATATTCTCATTTCCTCCTCACGGCTATCGTTGTGTCTTCCCTCCTGGTCTCCTCATCTTGTGATATCATTTACCCTCTCTCCTCGTCTCCTCTTTCCTCACCTCTTCCCTCATCGTTTCCACTCTCCCGTCCCCTTTCTTCTTCTATCCTCACCTCTCCTCTCCTTGTCTCTTCCTCTCCTCATCTACTCTGTCCTCACTCCTCACCTTTTCCTACCTTGTATTCTAATTTCCTAATTTCCTTTCTCCTTTTCTTCTTATCTCCTCATGTCAACATCTCCTTCTCCTGATTTCCTCAGGGACAAATCTGCGGTTGTGGACATTTAGCTTGATGGCTGCAGATATGTGAACGTTAGAGTGTGAACACACTGGTCCTCGTTCTCTCGTTCTCTTGTTTCACATTTCTTATCCCTTTCTCTTGTTGTTGAAGTTCAAAGTTCACCAATTAAAGCTGTGTTAACGTCTCCTCCTTCTCTCTGCTGTCCTCGTGTCTTCTCATCTTTTCTTCTCATCTACTCGTGCCATTATTTCCTCTCTCCTCGTCTCCTGATCTCTTCTCTCCTTGTCTCCTTGTGTTCTAATCTCTTCCATAGATCAAAGCTGACTGACTGTTATCATGTCCAATGCTTCAAACATACTTAGACCATTTGTCCCTGGTGTCCAAGTTAAAGCTCTACTGGTGAGACATCACACCAGTTACTGAAGAAAGGAAGTGTCTCAATCTTTCAAACTAAAAGAAGGTCAATAAATATTTTATATGATGTTTGTCATCGCTGTAAAAAAAAAAGGTAATGACATTAGAAGTAGGAATGGAGGTAACAGAATGAAGAACTCCATCTGAATGTTAATGTATGGTGGGTGGAGGGGGGGCGGAGTGTCTCAGCTGCTGTGGTTAGGGAGGGGTCAAGGCTACGTCCCCCCTCCATTCTTCTCCCTGTGTAAACAGAGAGGCATTGTGGGGCAGGTGGTTTGTCGCAGAGGAATCTCCCAGCTGCCCCGTTCCGGTTCATCCAGCAGGTTAGACCCTCATCAACCCCTCAACACCCCCCACACACCGCCCGTCTGAACGGCGGTCCAACGCCTGCCATGGTCAGATTTAGCTACCAAACGTCGTCAGGGGGAGATTCAGTTACAACTGAAGACCCTCCAACCAGAAAACTAAATAAACAAGGCTGGTGGGGGTCCTCAACATGGGAATCTTAACTGATTGACAGAGTACTGGTTATTGATTGGAGGATCTTCTTCTGAAGACTGTTTTGAGTGTCCTGACCCGCAGAAGGTTACGGTAACTGAGCTGTGACTGGTTAGAGGTAGAACTTCAGTTCCTCTAAGAACATGTTTATTACAGAACATGTCACCGTTCAGTTCTCAGCAAATATTAGAAAAAAACAGAGGTGGGTGCTGGGGGTCCATAGATGGTGTAAGAGTGATTGCAGTGGTTCTGTGGGTAGTTCTAGGAGTCTACAGATGATCGCTGGGGCTTAAAGGTTTTTGGTGCAGCGGTTCAGTGAGATGTGTAGGAGTCATCAAAGGTGTTTTAGGGGTTCTGTAGGTGGTCAGTCTTTTGGGTGATTAGTTGTATAAAAGGTTCTAGTTTTATTCTGGAAGTTCTATTGGATGGGTGGGAAGTTAGCGGAAGTGGTTGCATCGGTTCTGTTGTTAGTTCTAGTACTATTGCTGGTGGTTGCAGTGGTTCTATAGAAGTCTAGGTGGTTCTAGGAGCCTTCTAGTTGATTACCGTAGTTCTATAAAAGGTTCTGGTAGTATTGAAGGGGATTTCAGTGGTTCGGTGGGTGGGTTGACTAGTCTACCAGATTGTCATGGGTTCTGTAGGATGTTCTATGAGTCATGATGGTGGTTGCAGGTGTTTTGAAGGAGGTCTAGGAGTCTTATCGGTGTTTACAGTGGTTCTGCCGGAGGTTCTGAGAATCCTGTGAGATGTTTCCAGGGGTTCATTTGGAAGTTCTGAGTGTCCTGTAGGATGGTTGCTGGGATTCTGTTGGTGATTTTAGTGGCCTTGTAAGTAGTTGCAATGATTCTGTGGATGGGTCTTTGAGTTACAGAGGTGGTTGCAGAGGTTCCGGACTTTACAAGATGCTTTTAGCGGTTCTGTAGGTTTTCTCCTGGAGTCTTGCAGGTAGTTTGAGGAGGTTCCATAGGAGGTTCTCTGAGTCTTCCAGGTAAATACAATGGTTTTGTCAGTGGTTCCAGTAGACTTGATCAGTGGAGGCTTTGATTGACATTCAGTAGTTTCCCATTCCTTTAGAAGGTAAATTGTGATCCTTTAGGAGGATTCTTTATTCATTAAGGCAAGTCATCAAGGAGGTTCTTGTGAGAATAAGGTGTTCGGGTCTTTTACAAGGTCCTCAAATTCCTGCAAGTGGTTAAAGAGGAGTTAACGAGAGGTCATTGTTGATTTAGGAATTTTAATGGCCTTTAAAAACTTTTTAGTGGATACTGAGTAGATGGTACCGTCAAGAAGTTCTTGGTGTCCTTAAGATTGTTCTAAGGGTCTCTGAGTATTGCTGTGGTGGCTTTTCAGTAGTACAAGTGTTTGTCAAAGTGGTTCTGTAAATGATTCTTGGATACACTGGTCATTCATAAACATTTCAAGGGTAATTTAATAAAAAGTCCTTCAGGTGGTTCTTATTGTCCGTTAACAAGCTAAAAGCCATCTTTGAGTAGGTTCTTCGGCTCCTCTGGGAGGAGTTGCTAATCCAAAAGGTTTGAATTGCCCTTAAGATTCTTCTAGTAGTACCTTAAGCAGGCTCTGGTGATGAGTTTGCTCATGGACATTACTGGGGTTGTACTGCAAGATGTCATTTCTCTCATCATGGAGATTCTAGAGATTCTTCATATTGCTCTCGGTATCTTGTAGTGGTTAATAGAAGTTATCTCAGTGATTCTAGGAGTCAAGTAAGATGTCATTGTTGTCTTCACTGCCGTTCCGTTCATCCTCACATAGATTCTAGTGGATATTGAGGAGGTTACACAGGTCCTTTAGAGGTTCTAAGGCCCCTGTAGGTCACTCCAAAGTTAATTGTCATTGTGGAGAAGCTCCTTGGAACGAATTATTATGGATGTTTGAAGGGGAATTAAGGAGATTGAAGAGATACTTTTAAAGGTTCTTTGATTTGGCCCTTTAAGTCATTAATTGGGTTTTCTAGGTCCTAAATATGGTTCTCAAAGTCCTATAAGAAATTTCAAATTCTTTAGTGTAGGCAGTGAGTAGTTGGTAGGCTCTCTTTATAGTGGGAATAATAGTGGGGAAAAGTTCTATCAGTGGGTTCTGTTAGTCATCAAGGGGGTATTAATCCCCATTTAAGTGTATTTTAGGAGTTCTTCAGGACATCCCGTTGGACATTTTAGATCGGTGTCTTCATTTGGTCAATTCTTGGGTGTCTTTGTTTCAAGGTCGGATGAAATCTGATAGAAATTTTCTTGTATTTGACCCCAGCTTACAGAAAACATATTGAGACATTTTCATTTCCTTAGCAGAGAGTTGCTTTAGTTTGTCACAACCAGTTATCTCTAAACTCCATCTTCCCTCTGACCCGAAAACATCTCACAGGCTTTTCTTTACTACTGAAGACAAGTCACAGCCTGTCCGGCGGCGCGGATTCGAATCTGATTCTCTTGCAGACGCTTTTGTAAATAGACATGCAAGAACATGAGCAGACCTGAGGGAGATCAATGCAGAGACACTCGGCACGCTGGGAGATGATCTATAGATATAGTTCAGACAAAACAGATCTGTGAGGATCATCAGATAAAGGAAGGAGTCCTGAACAAACATCAGAGCATTCGGGGAAAGGATGAGTCAGGATGTCAACAGTCGAAGCGGAGAGAGAAAGAAAGAGTCTCCTCAGGTTCGTAAAATCTGACACTGACAAAACATTTCATCTTGAGGGCGTCAAGCATCAACCTCGGGCGGTGAAAACTGGGAAGCACCAAGAACTGCAGTTCCTTTAATGGCCACTGCAAAACTCAAATGCCAAACAGTTCAAATATAAACACATTTACAGCTTGAGACAAAAAAATCCACATTCATGTTAACTGCCTGCTGATTTATTTTATAATATGTTTCAAACTCACCTGTTTGAAACATAATAAAACTCAAAGTTATGAAGAGTTAAGGGTGGAGGTTCTCGTCGGCCGTTACCTCACTTCATCTCTGCCACTGCGGACCGTTGCAGTTTTTGCTTTCATTTTTTCTTCGATGCCAACATTTAGTGGCACTCTTCTAGGTCCACGTGAAAACTAACATGTAAAACCTAGCCACCTTCGTAGCTTCAAGTTTATTGGATGAATTTAAGTTCCGCCCACTCTCCACCTATTTGGATATTCTTGCATTAGGTGGGAGCTAGCAGAGTCTGAAATTCCACCTGTTCACCCTTATAAACTCACCTAATCACCATGAAAACTAACATTTCACATTGAAAACTCACCCTCTCACATTGGAACCTCACATTTGTACAATGAAAACTCACCTTTTTACTTCGAAACCTCACCTGCTGACTCTGAAAACTCACCTGGTCACTCTCAAAATTCCCCTCTTCACACTGAAAACTCACCCGTTGACCTTGAAAACTCCATTTATACTGCAGATTCAACTTTTTACACTGAAAAACTTAGCTGCTCAGTCTGAAAAATCACCATTTACGTTGAAATATCACCCTTGCATGAACAGGGGACATGTTCATGAACTCATCTGGTCACGAACAGGTGAGTTTTTAGTGTCAAAAGGAGAGTTTTCATAGAAAACAGATGAGTGTTCAGGGTAAAATGGTGAGTGCTCATTGCACTGAAAACACACCTTTCACACTGAAAACTCACCTGTTGAGCTTCCAGTCTTATTGTTTCTGAATGCAGCATTAGAAACAGTTCATTAGATGTCTTTGTATAGTTCTTGGAATTGCTGAGTCTAATAAACATGTTTGATTTGGACCTTTTTTGTATGAACGGATCCTGATGAACCACAGGTTTCTGTTTTAGGATTTGTCTCAGAGACGGCAGCTGTTTACATCACCGCACAACTTCATGAGTGTGAAACTGTTCAAACCTTCACTGACGGTGTTTATGAGTGCAATCAACACTTATCAACACCTGCCTATGGCTGGGTTAGTAGATCTAATCAAACACCACAGCTAACTGACAAATAACAGGAGACCAACTACTGAGCTCCTCCTCCACCCCTTCAGTGTGTGTGTGTGTGTTTGTTTGTGTGTGTGTGTCGGTGCGTGTGTGTGACGGGGTCAGACCCTGCAGAGAGGGAGTGTGTTAAATGAAGAGGAGGACGGGTCTCCTTGTCGTCCAACTGCAGCCCCAGACTCTAAAATAACCTGCAGGAGTGTGTAGTGGTGTGTGTGTTGAAGGGAATGGGGGTAAACCTGGAGTTGAATGCTGAAGGACGTCTGTGACATCAGCAGAGGAGGAGGAGGTAGAGGAGGGGGCCACCAGGTGAAGGTAAGGCTCACTGTTGTTTACAAATGAATGGATTTAGAGCCGTCTCTGGTGTTGTAGTTCTCATTAAGATGACTTAAACTGCTGCAGTAAACAATAAAATAAACACGTCATATTTCACAGGAGATTCTTCTAGAGCTTTAAAAAAAAACGGTGAAACAGTGAAACAGTATATGAGCAGTCAAAGAGACACTACATAAAATGAGTGAGTCAAATAAATACTTAGAAAAATAGTTTTTTCACAGTTATTTATACTTATATAAATATATAGTTATGAGTGTTGTGAATATAACTCAATGATTTCTGCATGGTAACAACATTATTTTTACCCAAATATGAAAACAAAATATGGATTAGAGGAGATCCAGACCAGAATAATTACACTAAAAATGATTTAGACTTTGGAGACATGAGAAGAATCTTGAGAAAAGTGTCATTTAAAGGTCATCTTCTGTCGCTGTCAGCTTCCTCCTTCATTTGAGTGACAGATTTTAAAACCAGAAAAAATACCTGATGATTCTTCTTCATTCAAGGGTTGAATCTGGCTGAGAGGAAGGATACACCAAGGATAGGTTGAGGCAAGACCATGACGCGGGGCGGCTGTAGCTCAGTGGGTAGAGAGTCCGTTTCTCAATCGATCGGAATCGATCGATTGAGAAACGGATCGGATTGAGAAACGGATTGAGAAACGGATCGGAAGGCAGCCGGCTAGTCTAGACCCTGAACCCAAAATGCTCCCCGGGCGCTTCACTGCCTCTATACAAGGATCCCCCGCTCGACCAACTGAGCTAAAGAGCGGCCCGCAATTCAGTTTATTCATTTGTTTGTATTGTTTTGGCTTGACCCTCGATTCTGTATGGAAACTTAAAATGTATGTTACTGCTCACACTGTTTGCACTCAACAGGCGAGATTAAATGGGTTTCTCTCATCAGGAGACAATTCTGTTGAGCCAACTCAATTTATTTGGGTCGGATTATTCCATCTTATGGGGAAATTCTTCTTCTTCAAAACTGTTTGGTTTAACATTATTAAATAATATCAAGTCAAGTACTTTATTTGTCATTGCAGAGTATCTCCTCCAGCCTAGTTGTACAATTGGAACTTATCCAAGTAACTAAATGAATTAACATGGAAAATTTAAGAAATAAATCATTTTTTAAAGTTTAATAAAAGTTATTTAGTGAGTGAAGTGAAATAATGAACTTCAAACTAGAAATCATTAATATCATTTCATCTCAGATTTTGGCGTATTATTAGACTGATATCAGATCGGGAGCAGAGCAAATACAAACAAACCGAATATTAGCATATGATGATGTCACCGAGAGTCGGCTATATTTACAGTTTTGTTTCCTGTTTTACAATTTTAAATGTTTTTTCACAGTTAGTATAATATTTAATTTAAAAAAATACAAGACTGTACAACATAGAGAAAATGATTTCTCTGTATTTGACCCGTCGCTGGGGGAGCAACCAGCGGCACCTTTGAAGCTACCGGGGACCTACGGTTTTCAGGGTCCTGCTCAAGGACCCATGTAGACTCTACTGGGACTCAAACCGGCTACTTTATGATTATCCGATTGGGAAACGGCCGCTCGACCAACTGAGCTGCAGCCGCAAAAAAAACTTTCACTCTCATGTTGTTGAAGCAACAAATGTTCTGTTGCCCATCTGTGCCCTCATTGGAGCCTTGAAATGAAGTGTGGTCAGGAAGCTGGTCTAAAGTCAAAAGTGCCGTATTTTACTACTATTTAAAGGAGCCATGAGATGCAACTACAGTAGAAGTTTCAGAGAAAAAAATAATTTTACCTTCTATTTGACTTTTTAATCTCTTTGCTATTGCAAGGGCAAACGGGGTAAGGCCTCAAATGAGCTTTAGACCTTAGATGGTTTCAAAAGGACTCTTAAATGAAAAGGTTTTATCGTCGAGGAGGGAGGAGTCGTGTCTTGTTTGACACTTGAACGCCTCTCCTCTTTCTCTGACATTTTATTTTCCTGTTAAATCCTTCCGACCTGCTTCTTGCTTTGCTCTGACGCTGTTTCACTCTGGCTCTCTCTGCCGGCATCAAAGGCGCTCCTTCAGCTGCAGCAGTCTGTAAAAAGTCTCTATAAATACCAGACCTTCAAAGTAAAAGCTCAGACTCGGTGCGAGGAGCAGCACCAGATGACAGAGAGAGTTTTTTTTTCTGCTGTCATTTGTTCTGCATAAATCAGGTCTGGAACTCTAAATATAGATTAAACACATGTTTCCCGGTCACTTTTGAAGGTTTGAAGCTCTAGTCCTGGTGAACACAGGAAAACCTGCTGTGTGGAGAAGATCTGAAGTCACGTAGATGAAAACATGAAACATTAATGTGAGCTCTTCTGAGTCTGAAGGATGTTCTAACTTCTAATGAAATGCTCAGAAACATTACACACATTTCATCGACCATGGCTTCCTGTTGCCATGGCAGCAGCTGGCGAACCTATGGAGCAACCCTAATCTTCGCTGGAGCCTGACCTGCTGCATACATAAACATCAGGGACCGTTGAGAAGATTTCCCTCATCCTTTTGACGTCAAAGCCGCTGTGCTTGTGTATTCCAATCAGAACCAGCATCAACTGGGCTTCACTCCCTACGAGACCTTCCATAGCCCACTTTAGAAGGTTCTGACCGCTGCACCCCAGGAACACCCAACACTACCTGCAGTTATTGAGATGCTCTGATCCAGTCATCTAGCCGTCACAATTTTTCCCTTGTCAAAGTTGCTAAGATCCTTAAGCTTGACCATTTTATCTGGTTAAACATCAAATTCAGGAATAAATGTTCACTTGCTGCCTGATATATCCCACCTACTGACAGGTACCATGGTAACGAGATAATCCTTCTTAGTCTGACTTCACCTGTCAGTGGTTATAATGTTATGGCAGATCAGTTTAAATCAATGTATGGGTAAAATGGTAGACCATACCAAGTTAAAACAGTATAACAGGGGAGAAGCTATAAGCAATAAACAATAAAAAATAGCTAGCATCAAAGGTTTAAATAGCTTGTGCCTAAATTCTAACAGATAATATAAGTATGTTATATTAATCTGCCAATATGGTAGCACTGCAAAATATTATCATGCTAGGTTATTCTCCTGAAAGTTCATGTAATGCTAACCTGCTAATAATTAGCATATCTCACAAACCTTTTGAGAATGTTACGCGACTCTGCTGAAGGTTAGCATCTGTTTTTCACTGGTTAAATATTAACATGTTAGCAATAGCATACATTAGCTTGTGAAACATATGCTTGTTATGCTATCCTGTCAAATGTTGGTATTCTAAAGGTGGTCAATATAGTCATTTTTATGCTTAAATGCTAAATTATAATAAGAATTAAAACTTTGTTATCCACATTCATAAATACAACATAGTGAAATTATTTCTCTGCGTTTGACCCATCCCTGAAGGAGCAGTGGGCGAGCATATTGGGTTCAGCTCAAGGAGCATACGACATCTAGACTTGCCGGGGCTCGAACCCGATTAGCTTCCGATCTTCTGATTGGGAGCTGGCCTCTAAAGGCCAAATGTTAGCATGCTAAATGTCGTCATTTTATGCTTAAATGCTACATATTCGTACCTGCAAACTGATGGATATTAAACCAACCTGACCGATTTTAACGAGTTGTGCTATCCTGCTAAGTTGAATATATATAAGTAGTTGAATATAAGCATTTAATACGAACCTGCGAAATGTTAGCACCGCACAATATTATCACAGATTAACCTGCAACATGTTAGCATCTTACATGAATAGGTTAAATATTAGCATGGTACAGCAACCTATGAAATATTAGTGTATTTTTCTATCCTGCCAAACGTTAGCGTGTCACCCTAATAAAAAAACATATTAGCATGTTATGCTAACCTGTGTTATGTAAACAAAATATTATTATAATATAATTGACCTGCTTAAATGTTTTCATGCATGTCTTATTATCCTGTGCGCATGTTATGCTAAGTCAGACGTGCACAAGTTTCAAATAGTTAATTAAAGCATTCGCAAAAAGCATTTAATGGAAATACTGTTATAAACGACCTGAAATTGATTCTTGTGTTCAGTACTTGAGTAAATGTACTTAGTTACATTCCATCACTGGTTAGTGTAGACTGGAAACAATATCTGCTACTTTCCTCCACAATGCGTGTGTGTTATGCTATGTGCTAGCATTAAATTGGCCACCTGTTCCTATCCATTCACACACACACACAAACTCACACACACACACAAATACACACACTTCATTCTTCTCTTTCTCAAGCAAACACACTGAAGGAGAAGATCTCTATGTGTGTGTGTGATTTTGTGTATGTATGTGTGTGTGTGTGAGTATCTTCCTCAGTCACATACCAATGGCCACACACACACACACACGTAGTAATCCAGGCATGTCCGCTCCTGTCTTTGCAGAGGTTGTCTTTGTCGCTGTAATCTCCAGAAGAATGATCCAGCTCGTCGTTACTCGCCGCTTGCCAGTCGAGTGTGTGGGCAGAGGAACCTGAAGGTTCGTCGCTACAGCAACAGGCTCAACAGAACCAAGGTGTGAGCAGAGGAAGAAGAAGAAGAAGAAGAGGAGGTGAGCGCGGCGAGGACGAGAAGTGACAGGAGGTGATGTGATCTGGTCAAACCTGCAGGAAACCATAAACAGGAAGCAGCAGGTAGGAAGCTGGTCACATGACTCAAACTTCACATCACAAATTTGTAGTATGAAGACTTCTCCTGCATGGAGACAGGACTGGGATGTGTTTGGCTCACAAACATTGGGATCAACGGGACTCTGGTAGTAGATTCCTTCCAGCAGTCTCACACGTGTGCGGGTGTGTGTGTGAGTGTGTGTGTGCGTGTGTGTGTGTGTGTGTGTGTGTGTGTGTGTGTGTGTGTGTGTGTGTGTGTGTGTGTGTGTGTGAGTGAGTGATTCTGAGCTTGACACCAAAAAAACATGGGTGGAATGGATTCTGGATCTGGATTGGTGGTGAATTTTTGATGTTTCGCCATTTACCGCATTCACTTTGAATTGGGACATCAAAGCCAAAGTGGAGGATTATTCTCAAAATTGTATGTTTTTGTGGAACAGCGGAGGAGCAAATGTTGGTTTTCAGCATAAAACTGGATGTTGGTGTTGAGAGGTCGGACCCTCACGAAAGCGCATCAGAGGTGGTAAACATTATGGTCTATGGGTTACAGGAGTGGGCGTGGTGAAAACAAAGTTTGACGTTTTGCACATATTTGTCTAGATCTTGTAAAAAAAAGTCTCTGGAATGTATGACCTAAACCCAACAGGAAGTCAGCCATTTTGAACTGATTGTTCAAATAAGGTGAGTTCTTGAACATTTTCACGCGATGCGCTTTCACCATCTCCTCGGACACAAAACACCTGATCAGTTTGAAGTTTTGTCAGTTCAAAATCAATATCCATACCGTGAGGCCTCCTTAAAACGTTTTACATAACTTCAAAAGTGTGACCATGGCGGCGTGGCGAATTTTGGAAGTTGGAATGAAGAGGGAAGAAGGGAAGTTATTGACGGAACTTCACATGTTGGATAAGAGTCTTGTGTCCACATCAAATGTAATTTTCCTCGTGGTTACACAGGAAGTAAATGCAAAGCGGAGACTGGACACAAGAACCACGAAACATTCGCAAGATTTCCCTGCAGGACTCTTAGTGAAATATGTTCATACATTACTCACACTTTTTGTTTGAGAGATGAAGAAGGTGTGTAGAAGTCAGAATGTAGGGGGTTAATGAGGAAGCTTCTGTCAGTGGATGCAGGAGTGGAGGTGGGGGAGGGTCCCGTTGAAGAGACAGCCCCAGTAAATCAGCAACACTGGAGCCTTGTGCAGGACATCCAGCACCCTGTGGCAGACACCCCACATCAGAGACTCCCAGGTCAGTGTCAGCTGATCAGCTTTCACGGGCGTTTGATCTGACGGCGAGAGGGTGGCCCCACGCATACCTGAAGAGATGAGTGATGTCCATCAGATCTGAGGTCTGTCGTCCGAGCGGGAGACTCGGGTTCTTAGTTCGGCAGCCGCAGAGTCAGCGGCGGCGGCGGTGGCGGCAGCGGCCAATCGGCGCTGAACGATGCCATGAGAGCGCCGGTGTGGAGGCGGAACCAGTAGGGGTGTGTCAAACAAACAAACATCGAGCTCAGAGTCACTACAACGACCCAGAGACGCTAACACACTAGGGTTAACCCTTTAATGTCCTCAACAAGAAAAAGAAAAAAATTATGGAAAAATATTCCTTTACATATCTAATTTTTTCTGTGGCATTTATTATTTTACTATGTTAGAAACTCTAAATTTAACTGACATTGACAATCGTTTGAGAAAATTATTTAAAGATGTAATTTCGTACCTTAATGGAAAATAGTCAATTTTCTATTAAATTAGCACAACCGTTTTGGTAAAGCATGTTTTTACAAAACTAATTTTCTCTTATTAGACTTTTTTTTCTTTTGGTCGTATGAAGTCACTTAATTCTGTGTCGTAACAACTCACATTTTTTAATATTCCAAATAGACTTCACTTATCGAGTAGGTCTTTCTCAGTAGCTGTGGTTAATGCCTCCTCCTCTGTGACTCAGTTTGACCTACGGCGTCCCCCAGGGCTCTGTCCTTGGCCCCCATGTGGTTCGGCATATACATGCAGCCGCTGGGTCGTGTTATAAACAGGTTCAGTCACATTTTTCAGGGAGAAATTGTGTTTCTCAAAATGTGCCGCATGTGGAGTAAGTATTGAGGGAGTGAGCACGACTTAAAGAGAAGATGTTTCGACATTTTTGAATCTCCACCCGCTCCAACACATTTTCCATTTCCATTTTCTTCCGCCTACGTGGGTCGTGTCACGGTGGAAGCAGGTTATGAAGGGAATTCCAGACTTCTCTCTCACCAGCAACACTCTTCGGCTCATCCTGGGACCCCCGTGGTGATCCCAGACAGATGAGATATATAGTTCTTCCAGTGAGTTCCAGGTCAACCGCGGGTCTTGAATGGTGGGAAAATGAAGCATGGGATCTACGGGCGTCAGGAGCTCAGGGTAGAGACCGAGAGAATGAGGTCATGATACAAGCAGCTGAAATTAGCTTCCTTCGTAGGGGGGCTAGGCTCAGCTCTAGAGATGAGGTGAGGCGCTCAGATGTAAGGATAAAATCCGAACTAAGCCAAAATTACCCCAGACCTAATCTGGAATTTCATGAAAACCGTTCTGGGTATCGAAATGTACATTTAGCCCAACAAAGTCCCGACTCTGGCGACTAATTTAAAGCTTTAACCACGTTTCTATGTTAAGGTACCGAGAAGCAACATGGTCACAAAGATGGGCAGAGTTTGAGCTTTGTTCATTGATTTCACCTCATTCCTCATGGGAAAATTTCCCTGCAGTTTTGTCGCTAGTTAAGAATCCGTCCTCATGATTTAATGTATTTTTGGTGTGTGCGCTGATAAAGGTTCAGGTCTAATAATGAAGTAAAAACCATAGATTTATTAATTACCTCCGCCAAGCAGGTTATTTTTCTCTTTGTGTGTTTGTTAGAAAGATTACAGAATAAATAATAGGAAGATTTGTATGACATTTTACGCAGAGCTAACTTTTGGTATATCCTAGAAATAATTTCCATTTTGGTGTCGTCACAATCGTGAGTTCACGAGGAGATGTCATAGCAGCGTTTTCAGAACCAAGCGTAGGTATAGGGCACCTTTGTGGAATTGTGGCAACAACTAATAAATGAATGGACAAATCTGTGTGAATTTTTCCTTAATAAAGCCTCTGATTGATTTTGATCACCATAATGTCTACCATGGTTACTCTTGGTTACCTACCTGGTGGAGGTTCGCGCTCTCTGAGTGCCTTAAAGTTTAATTTAGAATTATTATGAAGTCGGGGATATTATGGAATCGTCATCACTGCCACCGCGTTCGCCGTCACAAATTGGTCGTGTCAACGCGATAACTCAAAAACTATTTCACGCATTCTTTTTCAGATTTTATACCCCATTAGAGCTTAGTGTGAGGAAGAACTGGATTGATTTTGTAGATGGTTGATGTATGTTTCAAGGGGGGGCTTTATAATTATCAACAATTGGACAATTTAGTCCAAATTTGGTGCATATGAATCGATTCAAGGAGATGTATGTTGTATCTATCATATTTTACTCTAATCGTTCATATTTTACTCTAATAGTTCATATTTTACTCTAATCGTTCATATTTTACTTTAATAGTTCATATTTTACTCGAAGAGTTCATATTGTACTCACTAGGGGGAGCTCTTTCCCGTGAAAACGTTGTTTTTCGGACAAAACTATCGGGGATTTGGGGCTTTTTTTGGAGACATGCCCTTGGCGACAGGAACAACAGCGTAGGCCTAATTTATACTTCATACAAGCAGGAAGTGACTGAAGCAGCCTGTGTGTTCAGCTCAGAGCTGATCTTGGACCAGTACTGATTTATGTTTCTCACACCTGGTACGGACCTTTGATCTGAGACGCTCTGCTCAAGATGCCGTCTCACTTTTCAGGAGTTGCCATGCGTATATGTCCAGCTGAAAAACCGACCCCCGGTCAGCTGAGATCAACACGTTTCTTCCGTTACTTTCAGGTCCCCCGTCGTCTTCACCACCGCCGACATGCCGTCAGTCGGAGCTGCCGCCGTCCTGCTGCTGCTGAGCTGCTGCGTCCTGGTCATCCCGCCCTGCAGAGGTCAAGGTAAGGTCACGTGTTTGCATTGCTGAAACCAAAGCTTACTTCTTTAGCCTCACCGTCCAGCCCTCTGCGGTGAAGTCAGCTGGGAGCGTCCTGAAAGTGATCAGTCAGAGGAGTTCAGGGTATCGAGACAGACAGGTGTCGGGCTGGAAGCTCAGCTGGACCACCGCCGCCATAGACTCAGGGTCAGGTGGTCTTACCGGGAGATCACGGTTGAATATTTCTCTAATGTCCTTAGGCTGATGTTCTCAGTGCGTCAGTCATTATTTAAGGGGGATCCCTTGCTACTCAGGGATTAGCTTAGCATAAGCACTGGAAGCAGCTAGCAGGGTGACGTGATGTGTTAGGATGAAGTCTGGATGTGAAAAAAACATGCTGTGCTTTTATGAGGGGTGGGGGGTTTTATGGAGTGACGTATTTGCTGGCTGGGGTCAGTGGAGTATTCTCAGTGGGCCTCATGTTACCATTCCTGGAGGGTAATCCACCCCATCATTTGGATCATATGTTTTTTATATATTTCTGCAGCATGTAAAGACGTTTTCAGTTTGTCATAGGACACTTTAAATCCCCAAATGTGGCTTATTTGCACGAATGAAAGCTATTTTTACCCTTGTTTGGATTTAATAATTGTGAATTAGCTCATGAAGCTAACCTGCTAGCCTAGAAACTATAAAATGACTTTATAGAAGTTATACATTAGCGATGTATGATGTTCTGTATTATTAAAATCAGAGGTTAGATTTGAGGTTATATTAATCATGTAGTAGCTCATTAATGGGATAGATATGCATGCAAGCTTATAAATGGAGTTATTTTTTAGATATACGTTAGGTCAAATGTTAGTTACGTACAAAATTGTAAATTAGGTTATATATGAGGTAATGTATTTCTTGTATAGCAAATTATGCTATATAATCCAATTTATATTAGATTCTTATGTGAGGTTAAACATGCGTATATATTAGTTTTATATTAGGGTATTGGTAAGTTTATATATATATATATATGTATATACATATATATATATATATTCTCGAAATTCCCCCAGTCAAGTGCATTGTACAAGTAATCATCCTGATTGAACTCCTCAAATTAAATGTGACTAATTTATGATCTCAAACAGTCAATATTGACTCAACGTAACTATTTCTATGAAGTCACCAGTCTGCTCTAGGATCAGATCCCATTTAGACCCAATAATGTAGATATATATAGTTTTTCTGAGCTCAGTAATAAAATAAGACAGATTTCCTTGTGTCAAGTCTTATAAGCTAAATTTAGATACACTAGCAATTATAGTTTGGATTTTATGAAACTGTGTTTTTCTTTTAAAATAGACACTATTGAGTCAATTATAAACTATCATGTCATAAATGAGGTTAGTTATTTTCTACATGTATATGTGAGCGTTGAAATGAGGTTTTATGTGATGTTATAAATGAGAGTGAGAGAAGGTATTTATTAGTTATATGTAAAGCAAAGTTAGATATAAGTAATAAATAAGTCATTTAAGAGGTTTTATATCAGTTAAATGCAATTTTCACTACTAGGATTCAAACATATTTAGTATACTGAATATGAGTTTATATATTAGTTATGTATAATTTATATATAGGCTATACTGTATATTAGTTGTATATGAAATTACAAACCACCTTCATATAAGATTCTATATTAGCTAATATATAATATTATATATTCATTACATATGATGTAATAAATTAGTTATACAGGAGGTTATCAGTTAAATGGATAACCTCCTATATATAACCTAAAGTTTCATAATCATATATCCAGTTATATATTAATTAAATTTGATGTAATATATCATGAACATATTAGTTTTAAATGCAGTTGTATATTATTATAAATAAAAATAGAACATTACACAGTATTTATTTAGGAGTTATTGATATTTTATATGACTTTAGATATTAGTTATAGTTATATATGAGGTTAAATATGTGGTTGAATATCAGTTATATGAATTTCCAGCTGATTGATACAAGCGTGAGATATTGGGTTGTAAATGATGTCCTGTTAGGACCAGCTCCTGTCTCTCTGTAACCATGGAAACGCACGGACTGCCTCCACTGTAATGACCTCAGTTCCAATCACCGGCGCGCCTCTTTAAGAGGCTCTGATTGGACGGCTAATGAGGAAAACAGGTGCTGCTCCTGAACAGGCCAATCAGAGAGCAGCAGGGCAGCCAGCGAGGCAGACTTCAGTCAGCAGAGCATTCATCATGTGTGAAGCTACAGAACACACTTGAGTTTTCCTCACACGCTCATACACACAGACGCACACACACACACACACACACTCGACAAAACACACAGGAACAAATGGTTCAGTGTTTTTTCACGCTGATTATCTGTTTCCATGTCCTTGAGAACTTGGAAATTCATGTGGCACTTGGTGGTTCATGGTGGCCCCGGTGGCCCTTAGCTCCTTCTGTACTTCAGAGCAGCCCCGTCTAATCTAACAAACACTATACTGTCCATCTCGGTGTCTCTGGAGGATGTCCTGACTCGTGATACGGGTGGTTGTAAATCTCACAGATCCTCACTGAGTGCGCTCAGCAGCTCATTGTTCTCCTTTAATCCCGCCTCACCCAGCTGTCAGATTAACCTTCCGCTCGCTGTCGTCTGGCTCTTCTCACATAACACTTAGCACCCCCCAGCTGTTGTTCCAGTCATGTGAGCCCCACCGCGGAGCTCCGTGCTGGGCCTGTCAGAGCTCCGAGGACGAGTTCTGTTGTCTCTGCGTCAGGACCCCTTTGAAAGCAATCCTCCCAGATTCCAGCCGACACCCGATCCACTGGCAGCTCCGCTTCACCTGGGGTCGGAGGTCAGAGGTCATGGCTGGTAGTCTAAACGCGGAGCTGAAAGCCGGTCGGATTAACATCTGAAGACAATGAGCCACAGAGGGGATATGTTGAGCACCTTCTGAGTTTAATACTCCTCAGGGAAATCTGGAGGATGTGATGTGTTCGAGTGCTGCAGGGAAAACACAGATTTTTGGGACTGAGAGAGGGATGATGCAACTAAGACACGTGGCTCGACATCATCAGAGGTCAGAGGTCAAGCTGCTAATGTCTCACTAGGGACTTAAAACCCCAGCAGTCCCCGTCTGTGTGTCCCTACTGTCTCTGACTGGCTCTCTTCTTCTTCTCCACAGGAAGCGACTGCAGCTGTAACGACACCAACAGCCGCTGTGACGAGTCCGGGGTCTGCAGGTGAGACCTCCGTTAACATCATTACTCTAACGCTGACTTCAGAGGGCCGAGTGGGTCATGACTCACCTGTGTGTCTCCAGGTGTGACCCGGGTTGGGACGGTGAGCGTTGCGATCGCTGTGTGCCGATGCCCGGCTGTCTGCACGGTTCCTGTCAGCAGCCATGGCAGTGCACCTGTGAGGCGGGCTGGGGGGGGCGTTTCTGTGACAAAGGTCAGTATTGGATAAAGTACTCGGAGCTGAAAGTGCTTTAATAAACGTATAAAAGTAGTAACACGAACAAAGAACGGCTATAAACTGGCGTTAGCTGGACAGATTTCCCACGTTCTTAACGTGAGTTTTGATGTTTCAGATCTGTCGGCGTGCTCTGAGCAGCGGCCGTGTCAGAACGGAGCCACCTGCGTGATGGAGGACAGCGGCGAATACAACTGTCTGTGTCCTGAGGGTTTCCACGGCAGGAACTGCGAACTGAAGACGGGACCATGTCACCAAAGAAGGTCCTTACACCTGTCAATCAAGAGGATTTCACAGAAATAATCTCTGTATCATTAGAACCACAGCAGGAGCTCCACGCTCTGTGTGCCAGTGAAACACGGACTATAGTAGTAGGTCCAGTTTCCGGTTGGGTTTCAACTGCCAAAAATATCTGAGCATGATTGGACCAATCAGAGCAGAGGAGTGAGCTGACTGGAAGTTCGATCAGCCAATCAGCATCAGTTTTGTGTTACTGGATCGGTGGTAGACAGCAGAATTAGCCATGAACGCTAGTTGGTTTTTGCAAACAATAAAATGACCATAAGTTTATTTTTCATTTTACATCCATTTTTTTTTTATTTATCACCTCCATTTTTTTAAATAAACTTTTTGTTAGCAGGAAGTCTCTAAATCGCCACTGGAACCAGATAGCCTCGTTCAAAAACCACAGGGGACTCAAAACACCCTCAGGATCCTAAGAAGCTACTTAACATCAAGTTCTATAATTTATATGAATTAAGATTAAAAGAAATGTCAACATTACAGCCAGAGAGAAAACTGGTACTGACTTATCCGAGGGAAAACTTAAGATAGGAGATGATGCAGCAGTTGGTTTGACTTCCTGTTTCTCTGGGCCTCCCTGATACATTAACATATGTAGGTAACCTACAAATTAGCATTACTAATAGCAGCACAAACTTTTTATAAATAATTGAGGAAAAACTTCAAGAGAAGATTTTAAGACTATTTAATAGCTCAGCGCACTGAGCAGAGACGCTGAAGTGGAAAGTGCAAGAGACAACCAGCTACTACAGTTTTTGTAGTAGAGTACATGATCTGGAACAATCGAAAATTACCCCAAACCTAAACTTGGCTTTCACCATAATCCTTAAACAGTCAAATGGCAATTTGACTGTTTAAGGATTATGGTGAAAGCCAAGTTTAGGTTTGGGGTAATTTTCGATTCAAAGTCTGGTGAAGACTTAGAAATCATAACGACTTTTATAAGTTAAGGTATCTTGAGGCAACAGAATCCCAAAGAGGTTTCAGCTCGGTCCACCTTGATTTCCCATTGTTTCTTAAGGGACGATCTTTGTAGTTTTCTTCATTTTCACCCTTTAATGTATTTTTGTTTGTATTTGCTGGTGATACTACGGGACTAATGGTGGCATGGGGAAAAGGCGTACAGAGGAATTATAATCTGTGTGTTTCGGACATCAGTCCAAAACATACTGTGTCTCTTCTGTGTCTGATTATGTTATCAGACACAGAAGAGATTCTAATTGTGACTCAAAACTTTATTTTATTTCGATCCCTTCATCTTCGTGTGCTTCCTGTTTCGTCTCCAGGTCTCCCTGTAAAAATGGTGGTCTGTGTGAGGACGCCAATGGCTTCGCAGCGGTGTTGACGTGTCGCTGCCTCGCCGGCTTCACGGGGCCACGCTGTGAGACTGATGTGGACGACTGCCTGATGAAGCCGTGTGCAAACGGCGCCACCTGTCTGGATAGTGTTAACCGTTTTTCATGCCTCTGCCCCAACGGCTTCACCGGACGCTTTTGCACCGTGAACCTGGATGACTGCGCCAGCCAACCCTGCCTCAATGCTGGACGCTGTCTCGACCGTGCCGGAGGCTTCTACTGCATCTGCCGGCCCGGCTACGCTGGACCCACCTGTGAGACGCAGCTGAAGGAACAGGACAATCACAAGCCCGATTGGACATCTCTAGGGTGGGATGGCGGAGGAGGAGTCACATCCCACGTAACCACTGGGGAGAAGACGTTCAGGAGCAACACCACTGACAGCAGTCGTCATGGCGACAGGATGCTGAAAGTGACGGTGAATGAGCGCAGCAGCGGCGGCCTGTCACAGGTCCAGCTCATCATCTTGCTGGTGCTGGCCGGGCTGACACTGGGCATGGTGGTGCTGACCGCCGCCCTTGTGCTGCCAGGTCGCTGCAAGGACTGTGGGCACTCCCACTGCTGGCGGGGGACATCATCATCACACCCGCGAGGAGAGAAGAGCGAACAGTCAGATGAGCAGGAGTGTCGGATCAGTTTCCTGAATATAGCAGAGCCAGAGAAGAAGAAACTGAACACTGACGTCATTTAGACTGAGCAGGCGTACAACCAGAGGGGGGTCAGAGGTCGCCGTCTCACCTGTCTCATCCGTTGTCTGAACTGGGATCCAGTCAAACAGGACTGCTTGTCCCAGTGGACACCTGCAGACTACCTGTAACGCCATCACGTGATTGATCATGTGATGATTCTGTTCGAACCCGGCCGCTACTTGACCTACTCAGAACCTCCAGCGCTGTTGGACCTATAGCAGCGAACGCGGCCTGGAGCGGCAGCAGACGCGGAAACATGCAGAGGTGATCCGGTCTGATGTTTGTTTGTAAACATATTGGTATCGTAAAGACATGAGGACATGTTGAAGACATTTTGCACAATGTATTTTTCATTTGAATAAATTAAATTTATGTTTTATAAACATGATGTTTATAAACATCAGATTTTAAGAGGAGTAGAAAGCACTCCTCCGCCAAAGGCTGAGAGGAAAGGCCACTCGACAGCGTTTACGAGAAACACACACTTCTACTGACCAGTGAAGTAGAAAAACCTGCAACAACTTTAATGTGGTTTTTCCTCACAAATGTTCCACCAACAAACCAAACTACCCCCAGAAACTGGTTTATTTATTAATCCAAGTAGTATATTCCTCCCTGTTTCCTGGCTTTATGCTATGCTACGATAGCTGTATGTTTGTGCAGACGCTCATGCAGCCGTGTCCCGATAAACTGAACATCTGTGTTGTCTAAACAGATGTTCAGTTGCTACAGATTTAACTTTTAAGGACTAAGAGGGCTGGTGCTCCTGTTTCAAACCTTTAAGCTAAGTTAAGCCAGCTGTTCCCCTTGTTTCCAGGCATTATGCTTTGCTCAGATAGCGGTTTCATCCTGTTTCAAACCTTTAAGCTAAGTTAAGCTACCTGTTTCCCTTGTTTCCGGGCATTACGCTATGCTCAGATAGCGGTTTCATCCTGTTTTAACCCTTTAAGCTAAGCTAAGCTGGCTGTTCCCCTTGTTTCCAGGCATTATGCTATGCTCAGATAGCCTTTTCCTCCTGTTTCAAGCATTTAAGCTAAGATAAGCTATTTGTTCCCCTTTTTTCCAGGCTTTATGCTATGCTTAGATATCTGTTTCTTTCTGTTATAACGCTTTAAGCTAAGTTAAGTTAGCGGGTCCCCCGGTTTCCAGGCTTGTGAAGCTATGCTACTGGTTTCAATCTGTTTCCAGGATTAATGCAAGGATGGTTATTCCCCCAGCTATTTCTTCATTCTTTATGGGAAGCTAGGCTAGCTGTTCTCCACTATGTCCAGTCTTAATTCCAAGCAAAGCAAACTGTCCCTCCTTGTTTCCACTCTTTATGCTAAGCTAATCTAGCTGTTCCTCGCTGTTTCCAGTTTCTGATGTCTGTTAGCCTACAGAGATGGGAGAGTACTTCTTTAAAAACTGTTTCACCCAATAAAATCTGATGGATTAATATTAATTCAGTTGTTTTTTTGTATGAAGAAATGGCAGCTTGAACATAGTTCATTTCTCAAGTTCTTCTGGGACATTTTACACTATAAAATAATATTTTATTTTATATTATATATATATATATATATATATATATATATATATATATATATATATATATATATATATACATATACAAAAATCCTTTGGACTCTCAATGCAGCTGGACATAAAACATGAAAAAACAATTCAGAAGAACATGAAAAAAAACAACAAACTGATCAAAACTATTCTTATTTAACTAATAACTAATTCTTATTATAAGGTCACATAACCATTTATCTACTCACCAATAAACAATGATGTAAATAAACTAGAAAGCGCTCAGAGGGAGAAAACCTCTGGGATGTGACAAAACCGACTTCTGAGTAAAATTTCACTCAGATTTGTCCTTTAGATTTTCTGTAAACTTGATGTCAACGAAACAGAAAACAAAGTTCAAATAAACCTCCTTGTCAGAGGTAACAAACTGATACAATGTGGAAACAATACAATGTGTAATTTGGATGTATTTGCTTTACTGCTGCATCCTGATGAACTTCATGTTTTTTCCCTGATTTTTTTTTTGTTGCTGTAAATAATAATTTATTGGTGGATTTTCCCAGTGGACTAATGTTCTCAGACGTTTTTATAACTGTGTGCAATAAAGTTGTGAATGATGACCTGTGAACGCGGCCAGCTGCTGCTTCAGTGATGCACTCGAAAGGTCACGTCCTCCATGTTGGTCATTTGTGCTTCTGAACATCCAGCTGGTTTGATAGCAAATCAGTTCCTGGGTCCCTGGAGCCCCCAAGGGACCCCCCCAGTGGGGTCCCCCACTCCCTCTCTCTCCTCTCGGATCCCATGCTGTGTTTCCTGACCCTGGGGGAGACTGGTAAGTCTAATGGGAGATTAATTAATTAATCTAATTAATTCATTCAATTATTTTTGGGGTAACATCAAATATCTAACTATAAGTTAGTGAACTAAATTGTTACACTTTTTTTTGTAAGCTAGTGCATTTAAACAAATAAATTAAATCATTTTTATTTCTAGGTTGCTAACTTTGACAACTAAATTCATTCATTCTCCATCGCAGCTAATGAGCTAGTTTGATTAAACTAGAGCATCAAACAATTTTAAAGTCAGCGTTTTTAATATTAGATAGCTAACATTAACTACTAAATTAAGTTTTTTTTTTAATGGGAATGTTCAAAAGCTAATTCTAGCTAATACATTTTTGAGTCAATTTATGTTTTTTTTTCATGCACACTTTTTTTAAGTGAACGTTAGCTCGCTAAAATAATCTATTTAATTCATTAAACTATTTTTTTTTAAGTTAGCGAAGACTTTATTAAACTTGGAATCTTAAGTTAAAAGGAGTCAAACAAGAAAATTATTTTTCTTTCAATTTTGTTGGGTTGCTAGTTTTAACGTTAGCTAATAAATACATTTCAATAATTTATTATTATTATTATTATATATATTATATGAATTATATTATTTTTTAAGATAACTGTAGGTAGCTAATCTTAGCTGATGTTAACATGAGCTAACATTAGCAGATCAACAATTATTCATTAAAAGGAAGATGATAACTTACATTGAATTATAGCAAATCCATTGTTTTTTAGATAAAGTCATTAGCATACTATACTGACTGATGCGGAATGATGACTCAGAGTCGTTGGTTGTTACAAAGCTGTAAACAGTTTATTATTGTGACATCAGAGCAGCAGAACAAACACCTACATTCATCAGATACACCCGCTGAGGCCTGTTCCATAAAACAAGCTAATCAAATAAGCCAGACTTACTCTGTTCAGTCTTTTCAATGGATTCAGTTCCATTAAGCAAATTCTATATAGTTGAAGTTCAATTACTAAGATAACTTAGTGAGGGAAACTAGCCTGGTCTGGGGCAGGCTAACAGTCCGGCTAACTGTGACAGAAGTTGGAGCTTGTAGCGATAGATGATTTCTCCGCTCATGCCTGGTGTAACGCCAGATTATATCTATATATTAACTTAGGTGAAAAAAATTCAAGTTGAATAAAGTATTTTAATTTGAATTACAAAATGATAACTAACAACATCTTAAACTACATATAGCTGGCGTTTTAAAATGAGGTAAATAATCACATTTCTGGGCTTATAAAAATTCATTTAAGTCCCAATTACTGCAATCAGGGCGTCACAACTGCATCTTATCAGCTTTAAATATGTCTCTCTCTCTCCATTCATCTAGTTCTTGCTTACTTGCAGCTGGTTTACACTTCCTCCACCTCCCCATCTCCGCCTTAGTCCTCGCATATCCATCTGTTTCATCATTCATCAGCTTCAGCAGAGTCATCAGCCACCACCACCAGCAACCAGACTCCAAAGGAGGGATATTCTCTGCCGCTGCTCAGGACAGAGCGCCTTCTATCCCAATCTCCCCGAAGAGTCTGAGAGCCACCGACTTTCTGATAGACTCATTATCACACATCGTCTGTTGTAATAAATCATTCATCCCTTCTTCATCCTCTGTCTTTCCGATAGAACTGCTAATAGCGGCTTCAGGTTGTGAGCCGCACATACAGTTCTTCCGCAAATCGTTACAACTGTACCGTCCTTCCCTCCTTATGTTTACACGGATGTCTTTCTCTGTTACTACCTCCAGACATCTCAAAGGCACAACAACTCAGAAACCCAATTACACCCTTGCTGGGTTTTTACGGATCGAAGGGGCGGGATAAAGGCGCACCAGGCCCGCCTTAAAATGACAGTTGGGGGGCCAAAAACACATGACCCCATTTAAGAGATTTCCCCTACCCCTTAACATGAGATCAACTTAATAACCTCTACCTGTATGGAATTAGCCCAATTGGACAAATTTTATAGAACCGCTTTAGCGACCAGTGATTTGTTTGGTTGATTAAAGTCAGGTTTTGTAGTTTAATCCTAGCTTTTCTCAGCATCTGTTATGGAGCAGGCCTCTGGACCCACACCTTTAGTAAAGTCACCCGGTGTGTGGAGTTTGAAGTTTGTTATAGTCTATGCACAAGTGCTACATTGAAACCATGCAGAGCATGTGATTGGCTGCTAGAGATCAGGTGATCAGACAACCCAGTGGAGTGCAGAGAAACATTCAAAACAAACTTCGTAGTGAGAAATAGTTTAACAGGAAGTGACTGTGTTTGTGGGAGGGTTCACATCTCAGTCTCAGCCAATAGGCTCTCACCTAGACCTGATGTCAGCAAGACCATCTGGGGGCCGGAGTCTGTGGGGTCAAAGAGCAACATGTCACAGAATTAAAGGAGCAAACCACCATGTCTGCACCCGCCAACTTCAATTTCCAGTTTATGATCAGTTTTTAGGTTGATGTCCTCCCATTGGAGCATCATCAATTCAAGCTAATTTCATTTAAACTCGCTAGCTTTACGAAACCTGATTCTAAACATACTTTTATAACTTGTCAAACTAAATATTTATCTGATTTAGTACAAAAAAAATAAACAAGATATATATCAAGCAAAGTGTCTTAGAGCTCCTTGATGTTTGTTTTCTGATAGATATCAAGCTACAGAATAGAGAGGAAGTTTGGAACATATAACTACGTAGTTACAAGTTCAACTGTTCCTCGAAAAGAAATCAATCTATAAAACTGATTTAAAAAAAAGGTGAATCTATAAACTATACCTCACACATGTAAAACCTGAGGTTTCCCCTGATTTTATCAAAAGATGCTCCTTTAGACATGTCATACCTGTTTTATCTAAAAGCTACATTTCAGGACAAGTCAAATCATTAGAGAAAAATAACTGCGATCGTTTGATTTAAAATGTGGTTAAAGCATCAATCAAGGGAAGCTGTTTTCGCTAATTAGCAGTGTAACCCTCTGAGTCTTAAGTGTAGTTGTGTAATATATTTCTTCTAATAATTATTTCTTCGGCAATCAACTTAATCTAACGGGCCTCCTCAGCAAGATTCATTTACACTCTTCAATAACTCTGTCTAGAGGAATTATTTTTATTTTCCAAGAAGGACAATACAAAGGCCCTTTTGTATTTTATTGTTCATAGCTGAGATTCATTAAGACAGCTGATGGTCAAGATAACTGGCTACAGAATAGCTTACCTTAGATGCGAAAGCTGTGACATTAGCTAAGATAAGCTTTGATGGGAGACATCTCACTTTATTTTCAAGAGCTGACATTAGCCACCACGAGCTACCATAGCTGACTTTAGCCATTAGCTTTGGTAGTTTCAATTAGCTAACATTAGCAAATGTTAAGTAAGTCCATCCACATTCCCATTCTCCTACAGTCCCATTTCCGCATTCAAACGACTGTTTACTAAATAACAAACATATTGATAACGTGATGGCGTTCATATGCAGGCGTTAGCAATGATATACCAGATAAGACGTGTTGTATTTTATTGCTCACTGTGGGAGGGGTCACATCTTAATCACAGCTAATAGCATAACAATATCAGCTATTGTAGCTAATGTTAGCTAATGTCAGCTAACAAAGATAATATTAGCATATGCCAGCTATCATGTCTGAAGTTAATGTCAGCTATTATAGTTAACGTTAACTAATGTTAGCTATCGTAGCTAAATATGACTAATATCAGCTATCGTAGTTAAAGTTAGTTAGTTTGAGGCATTGTCGCTACTTTACACTAATGTCGGCTGTCAAAGAAAATACTAGCTAATGTCAGCTATCGTGACAAATGTTAACTAATGTCAGCTATTGTGGCTAATAGCTGCCAGGAATCACAACTAACGTTGAGTAAAATCAGCCATCTTTGTAGCGTCCAGGTAATTTGTACATTACTGATTAAAGAGGCGTTAACCCTAATTATAATTTCCTACGCCAACAAGTGTTAAATAAAAAAAAGTTAAGATACAGGAATTTAAGTTAACTGAAATGCTAACAAGCTAACCAGGATTTCACTGTGTATTTTTTGTTAGCATCTACAGTACTGGCATGTTTCACCGCTAACAGGGCAGCAATTCTACCGTTCATTAGCCGTATTAGCTTGTAGCCTCCCGTCTGCTAACTGTATTTAATCTATGTCGTGTTTTTCTTATAGACGAACATACATTGAAGAGAACCGGTTTCACCTGGTTTGTAAAATGCTGGTGTGACTGAGACAGAATATTTTGAGTTTTGTAACCAGCACTGGATCAGAACCAGAACCAAGATCAGAAAATGACTTAAGAAGATGGAGGAACAGAGGAACCACAGAAGAAGAGGTGATCTGCAATTTTAAACATTCATTTATATTCATGAGAACACAGAATGTTCTTTAAAAGGGATTAGATTAAAACCAGTTTACCCAGATTTCCACACAACCTCTATTATACAGAGCACAAAACTCCTAGTGACACCACAGAAACATACTGGGCCAGTTGGGATGGATGCCATCAAAAACTGGGTCACATGGAACAGAACCACAGGGATACTGGGGCAGCTGGGATGGAAGTCATTAAATACTGGGCTAAATAGGACAGAACCAGTGTAATATTGGGCCGGCATAATAAAAAGGACTCACAGAGGGAACGGATCGAGCCAAAAATACTGTAGAGTGGCACCAGTATACCAAACAGTACCACTAGAACCAACCTGAACCAATGAGTGCCAAACTGGAAAAGCAAAGTCAGTTCAGTGGTTCTGTACTGGTTTTATGTCTCTGGGTTACAGTATGGGGAATAGAGGGGGACACAGAGGTGAGGACAGAGGGGGAGTGTTCAGCCCTTACTGCTGTGGGGGAGCCAGGTGGGTGGGTGGTACTTGTCTCTGATTGGCAGCAGGGCTCTGCTTGAGACGGGGCGTGTCTTGAGGGGCAGAGCCTCTCTGTCATCATCATCGTCTCCTTCAGACAGCAGGTCACAGATCTGCTGCTGCAGCTCAGGACTGATGTCATTCTCCGCCAGGACCAGAACTCGCAGACTGGTCGGGTAGTTCTCCACCATGTCCAAGAACACCTGAACACAGGAACGTTACAAATATTTAAAAAAATGTTTCTCTAACCTGTGACCACACCCACCTAGTTGATTAAAGATCTAGTTTTCCAAAATGGTCATAGTGTAAATTCACAAGGCAACCCGGACTGTTTCACTGTTTAAACCTGGACTGTTTCACTGTGTGAATATGGACTGTTTCACTGTTTAAACCTGGACTGTTTCACTGTGTGAATATGGACTGTTTCACTGTATGAACATGGATTGTTTCACTGTATGAACCCGGACTGTTTCACTGTTTAAACCTGGACTGTTTCTCTGTATGAACCTGTATTGTTTCACTGTATGAACCTGGACTGATTCACTGTATGAACCTGGACTGTTTCAATGTTTAAACCTGGACTGTTTCACTGTATGACCCTTGACTTTTTCACTGTATGAACCAGGACTGTTTCAATGTTTAAACCTGGACTGTTTCACTGTATGACCCTTGACTTTTTCACTGTATGAACCTGGACTGTTTCACTATTTAAACCTGGACTGTTTCACTGTATGAACCTGGACTGTTTCACTATTTAAACCTGCACTGTTTCACTATTTAAACCTGGACTGTTTCACTGTATGAACCTGGACTGTTTCACTATTTAAACCTGGACTGTTTCACTATTTAAACCTGGACTGTTTCACTGTATGAACCTGGACTGTTTCACTATTTAAACCTGGACTGTTTCACTATTTAAACCTGGACTGTTTCACTGTATGAACCTGGACTGTTTCACTATTTTAACCTGGACTGTTTCAATGTGTGAACCTGTATTGTTTCACTGTTTACACCTGGACTGTTTCACTGTATGAACCTGGACTGTTTCACTATTTAAACCTGGACTGTTTCACTGTATGAACCTGGACTTTTTCACTGGAAGAACCCTTCAGACATCTACGGTTCTAGTCTCAAGCATCTATTTGCATTTACATAATTATATTATATTTGCTGCACATTCAGAACACAGAGTGTAAGATGAGTAAATATTAAAACAGCTCAGCTTCAGACTGAAGAATTTACGACACTAATCAAACTGAATCCCTGCAGACGAGGAATCTTTGTGATGAAAGCTGAAATAAAAAAAACTGATGTGTTTGTATGTTTTTTTATCCATCCTTTAAGTAATAAAGGAGACATTGAATTAGCGGTGAGGAATTACCGTTCTTTTCTTTTTATTGCAGCCAAATATTCAACTAAAATAAATGTTTGATAATTCCTCCTGTTTATGGTTTTAGTTGTAATATTTGTTTCTTCCTCTTCTGTTCTGATCATCAATCATTCTTTCTTCTTCCTTCATTCAAGATTCTGATTATGAGCAATGCCCCTTCAGAACCATCCTCCAAGACACCAGCAAGTTTCCCTGAACTGGATCGGTTGGAGGTGAAGGGGAGAGTGGAAAAACATCGCCCCCTGGTGGGCAAACCGCTGCAGGACGTTCACCTCCCACTGATGATGTAACAGTAGAATAAGAAAAACAGAGCAATGTGATTGGTCGACCTGTGCTGACTGGTTAGTCAGTCCAGTTCCCTCCAGGTCCAACACTTCCAAGGTTCTACTGGACGCCACAGCCACCGATAGCATCCCGGCAATCTGGTCTCCTGGGAACAGAACCAGAAAATTCAGAACCAAGACCAGATCATTCACAACCAGCACCAGCATCAGAACATTCAGAACCAGAACATACACACACAGGCCCAGATCATTCGGAACAAGGAAAAATAATGTTTACCACCAGAACCAAAACAAAAACCAAACAGTACCACAACATTCAAAAGAAGAACATTTACACTCAGAAGTGGGACATTCAGAACCAGGAAAAGAATATTTAGCACCAGGACCAAAAAAAGTCAAAACCAGAACCAGATCTTTTACAACAAGAACAGTCAAAACAAGGACCGGCCCAGTAACACTACAACCTTTACAACCAGAACCGAAACATTTACAAATACAGTATGACCCAAACATTCAAAATATCCAGAGCAGTCCAGAACATTTAAAACCAGAATGGTGTTTTTTTTTCATGGATCTTCTGAAACCATTTCATTGTGATAAATGTTCTCCAAATAGCAGAACTTAGTTCTACTGAGTTGTTGTACTGGTATCTGTGGTTCTTGTTCAACTCTAATCTTCACACATGGAGGAACTTGTGAGTTTGAATCATAGATCTATAACATGATAGAGATCGGAGATCTGGTTGGACTAAACTAATGGTTCTTGTACCCAGTGGGTTGTAGTCCAGGTTGAGCACTCGGAGCTGGGAGCTGTGGGCCACGGCGATGGCGAGTCGAGTCCATCCTTTGCAGCTGATGCCTGGGTTAGCGCTCAGGGTGAGCTCCCTCAGACCTGGAAAAACCACAAGCACACATCACACGTTCTCCAAAGAACGGTTCTATCTGGGGACATCACGATACATAATGACGTCACGGTTCAACAGTCTGTGATTGGTTAACAGAGACCTTATTCATTGGTAGTAGGTGGCTGTCCAATCTGGGGGTACTGGGAAGATTATAGAGCTGCTTCAGTGTTTGTGGGAAATACTAGAACGTCTATTTTTGACCCAATGACCTGGGTTGGAGGTTCAGCTCGAGGATGATAACTAAAAAAACGGACCAAGGAAGAGGTTGAACCTACTTTGATGATGGAAAACCAGGTTCTAGCCATTCTTTGACCACAGAAGACCAGGATCAAGCTGTGACTTTGACGATCATGTTCTACCAGTGACGTTGGTGAAGGAAAACCAAGATCTTCTCATCACTTTAACAACCAGGGTCTACTCTTGACTTCGACCACGGAAAACCAGGTTCTGCTCCTGACTTTGACCATGGAAGACCAGGTTTCTACCTGTGACCTCTTGTAACACTACAACCTTTACAAAGAAGACTACGTTCTACACATGACTTTGAAAACAGAAGACTAGGTTATACCAGTTACTTTGACGACCAGGTTCTATCGGTGACTTTGATGACTAGGTTCTACCAGTGACTTTGGCAACAGAAGACCCGGTTCTACTAGTGACTTTGACAACAAGGTTCAACCAGTGGTTTTGGCAAAAAAAGACCAGATTCCACCAGTAACTTTTGCGACAGGGTTCTACTAGTGACTATGATGCCCAGGTTGTACCAGTGGATTTGGCAACAGAAGACCAGGTTCTAAAGTGACTTTGGTGACCAGGTTCTATCAGTGACTCCGTCAACAGAAGACCCGGTTCTACTGGTGACTTTCCATCAAGGTTCTACCAGTGGCGTTGGCAACCAGATTCTACTAGGGATTTTGATGAACAGGTTCTACCAGTTACTTTGACGACCAGGTTCTACTAGTGATTTTGATGAACAGGTTCTACCAGTTACTTTGACGACCAGGTTCTACTAGTGATTTTGATGAACAGGTTCTACCAGTGGCTTTGGCGACAGAAGACCAAGTTTTACAAGGAACCTTGATGACCGGGTTCTAACAGTGCATAGAATAGATTCTGCCAATCTATCTCTTCCGTTCTGAAAACGAGGGTTTCCTGGTTGGTACCTAGTGGTTGCTGTATGGTTCTGTGTGGTTCTATGGGTGGCGTTTAAGTCCCATGGGCTCAAGAGTTCCTTACCTGACTTTGCGCCATCTGGTGGTAGCATTCCACAGATCAGACCCAGTGCCTCATCTCCTAGCATACAATCTCCCAAATCCAGACAAACAAGCGATGGGTGAGTCGACAGCGCCGCGTTCAGGGTCACCAGGCCGGCATCCAATAGCGGGCTGCCATGGAGACTGGAGGGGGCGGGAGCAGAGTCTTACAAACCAAAAGGGAGCTTCTAGAAGCAGCAGTATCATCAACATCTGTGGACTTACAACAGGGTCTGTAGGGACCGGTTGGTCTTTAGGGCGTCGGCCAGGTGTCGAGTCCGGCTGATGCTGGAGACCACGCCCAGATTCAGGTTGAGCTGTGCAAGTGAGTGTGACTCAGCCACGCTGCGGCAGACACGTCCGAAGTCACGATCAGAGAGCTGGCAGCCACGAACGGACAGCAGGCGGATGCCGTCCTCCTTCAGGCTCTCACAGATATCCTGAACCTCAGCCGCCGAGAGCAGCTCCCCTGTGATCTGGATGGAAGCCGGCAGCATGCTGGCAGGTCTGGGAACACTGGGAGAACAAAACCCAACGTCTGACCTTGGGACTATATTGCGAATAACATGAGGACATCAGTTTGAGTTTAGCCGTTGCACACTACAGTAAATCTACCGTAAATTAAACTATAAAAATTCTCAAGATATTTTAATGTGTTCCTGACGCATAGTAGTAATCATAGTAGTAGAAGTAGTTTTATCAAAGTGAACACTTTGAGTTTGGGGTAGATCGGAGCAGGTACAATGGAGCTACAGCAACTTCCCGTATGATGGTGAAGGATTGAATTAATTATAATATTGTTATTGAAAAAACAGTGAAAAGAAATGATGGGGAAGTCATTGAGGTGACAAAAATTGTGGTGAATAAGAAAATGAATAAGATAAATGCTCTGATAAACCGTAACATTTTAATGGTTGATTGGTTTATCTCGTGATAGCTTTAAGTATGAATACGTATTGAATTTAAAAAAAAAATAGTTAACACGTGGAAGTTTCTCCAAAAGAGTTAAATGGCACATTTACGTGGAAAAATAATGCTTAATATTTCTGAAAGCATATAAGGTAGAAAGTAATAAGTCATTGACTCACTTTTCTGGAAAAGGCTTACTTTATTGATTGTTGAATAATGTTTCTTGCTTAGTGTATGTATGTGTAGTAAATAGTTAAAACACTTTGATATTGTGGTATTTTCTCCATAAGAATGATGAGTATATTGAATGTTTCTGAAAATATAGAAGGTATAATCAGGAAAGGTCATAGCTTAAATGTTGTTTCGTGTATGAAGAAGTAAATAGATACAAAGAATGTGGTCTTGGTGTCTGAATGGATTAACAGAAATATTAATATTAAATGTTTTTATTCTGTGTGCATTAAGTCCAATATTGCAGTGAGATTTGCCATGTTGTCATGGTTACACACTGAGATCTGCCTCTATGTTTACTTAGTATTTTGCTGTATTTTTCAAAACCATTTGCAAATCCGTACTTAAAGCTAAAACACACCATCCATTAACAAATCTTGTCAAGTTGTTTTAAAACTACAGCACCCATGATGCCTTTCTTTGTCCTGTGACATCTTAACTATTATTCATGACATTTTCTTTTGCTAGCATAGCTTATTGTCCTGCAAGAAGCATATCTGTGATGTCATCGTGAAAATTGAGCCTATAGAAAAAAATAAACATAAATCTGTTTCTTTATTGGCTCGTTGATTTTACTTTTGATCCACAAGACTTTATTAGCATGATGTCTTAAGTTGACAAACAAAATGAAGATCAATAAAAACAAATAAATAAATAAATAGCCTACCAAAGCCTCCTTGCTGGACCATTTATATCTGCTGGTAGGATAATGAAGCTCAATCAATCATCACTCAATTAATAGGTCTCCTCCTGCAAATAAATAGATCAACAAACCTGATAAATGATCGATCAGCTCACGCGCGGAGGCTCGGGACTCTCATGCGGTGATGTCATCATCCGCTCCTCCGGTGCCAGTGATCCCGCCGCAGGCCACGCTCCTCGTTGTGACAGTGCGACGTCACAATCAATCGATCTTGGTATTTATTGATCAGGTTTGATCAGCAGCAGAGATAGGAGAGGGGATAGAGGAATGGGGGAGACCTACGTCCTGGAAGGAAGTCGGTGAGTCCCGGTGTGTTTCTGCAGGTGACCGTTACTATGAGAACCAGAGATAGGACAGACAGGAGGGAAGGCTCACTCTGATCTGTTTCTTGGATCCAAATTGATGCCACACAGAGTTTAACACATCTTATTTAATCGATAAAAATACTATTAAGATTATAAATTATATGCGTCTTTATAAAATGGAGTTGTAAAAAGTGAACACGTTTCGTAATAATGTTTAGGAATACAAAAAGCTGAGTAAGTTTTTTTAACATCATTTTAGATTATCTGTTGCATCATTAACAAAAAAAAAATTTAACTTAAAGAAATGGGCATTTCGCTCCATCCGTAATCATGACAACATTGCAATTCTCAACTCTCTACTACTACTATTGAAATACTGAAACAGCCCAAAATAATACAGATACTTCAACTGGATCATCAGCGACATTATCTTTTCTTGAGAAGTAAAAATTTTTTGCTGCATTGCACTATTTGTATGATTGTCTATGATAGATAAAGGGAAATAAAGGTCGTCAATAAATATATGCAGGATGACAAACTAAGTCAAGAGAAAATAATAACCATTACTTGTGTTTTTTATTTTGTTACGGTGTGGAACAGACTCCACACCTGTTCCCTTTCACACATTGAATCCTTTCTGGAGTACAAATCAAAGGTCTTGACGGGCTTTAGTACGTCCAGAACTCAGCTGACAAGGTTCTCACCCGAACCAAACCCTGGCAGCACATCACCCCAACCCTCGTCCATCTTCACTGGCTCTCTATAAAATTACGCATCAATTGCAAAGTCGTCCTTCAAACCTACAAATCCCCTCATGCTCTTGCCCCGCTGTACCTCTCTGACCTCCACCCATACACCCCTTCCCGGAATCTACGGTCCTCAGACACTGGTCTCCTCTCCATATCCCACATCAGACTCCGCACCTTCGGAGACTGAGCCTTCAGTACCACAGCCAGCCTCCGCTTCTCAAAAACTTCTCAAAAACCAGCTAATTACCACGGCCTACAACATCACCGAACTCTGACATTTGACAAACACGCCCCTTTTAGTTCCTTTTATTTTTGTTGTGTTATTTGTTTTCCTTCTATGTAAAGCGTCCTCGGGTCTAATGAAAGGCGCTATAATATATTCCTTAAGTGTAGTATAATATTTATTATAATATAATAATAATTATAATATTTTATTTCCTGTATAGTGTTATAGTATACTATAGTGTAGTATTTCCTGTATACTGTAATATTCATATTATGGTTTAATATTTCCTGTATAGTGTTATATTTATATTATGGTGTAATACCCTAGTATAGATTAATATTCATATTTATATTTGCATTGCGTTATATTAATCTGTGTGCTCCTTGCTGCTGTAACACTGCAATTTCCCTGTTGTGGGACTAATAAATCTTATCTTAAATAAATCTATGTCATTATTAATATTATTATTATTGACAGGGAACAAGTTACAGGAATAAAATGACCTTGATTCTGCAGTTTCTAAACAAATGTTATAATAAGTAATCATAATCTTAAATTATTCTTGAAATTTTTGAATATATTTATCATAAAATGAAATAAATTACATTTAAAATAATTTAAAATAATTATTTTGAAAATAAAAGATATTGATTGAAAAACTTAAATAGAAAGTATCTCGAATCAGACTAATTCTCCGGAACACACCCGATCACAGTGACTCATCTTTCAATAGACGATCTTTTAAACTATGACGTCAGGCTCTGCTGCGCTTCGTTTTAATCCTCCTCGGTGTGTGACGTCATCACCAAATTTAATTAAACAGACATATATCCATTATATCTGTTATTGATTATTGATCTGCTGCTGATCAATCAGCTTATGTGTGATACATAACTAAATCACCAATAAACAAAAATGTGTTAAGTATTTTCAAAATAAGAGCCTAAACTGGCTGCCTTAAATATTGTAAATATAGTATAAAGATGTTCTTGTGATCGTAATTTTATTTTTATACTGTTGTTTTATCCCTCAAAATCTCCTCCATTTACATTCAGAAGACGTTTATACTGCCAGCACACCGTAATCGTGTTTAGAAAAGTGTTATACAAATAAAGTTTTGATTATTATTCAGATTAAATTATTTGTGTGTTCCATATATAAACTTCAATTCATTTCCTGATATTGATTTATCTTATGTGACATTTGATTATTTAAACAAATAAAATTCGATTTTTTTTTTGCAACCAAATATTTTGAATCTAATGTAACTAAAAACAATAAAGACCTATTCAACTGGTCAGATCAATAGTTAATAGTTGAGTTTGTTTTAGTTTTTTTTAGTCTAACTCTAATTTCTTTTACATAAACAACATCTATGTAAATTTGCAGTTTTGAAGTAATTTATTATGTTAAAAATAAATATGTTAGAGTGCTTCCCGATATGTATAAGAGCGACATGACAGTGGTGAGGTGTGCAATAGGAATGACAGATGGTTCAAGGTGGAGGTAGGACTGGACCAAGGATCGGCTCTTAGCCCCTGTCTTGCTATGGTGATGGACAGGCTGACAGATGAAGACAGGCAGTAGTCTCTGTGGACTAAGATGTCTGTGGATGACATTGTGAGCTGTACTGAGAGCAGGGAACAGGTGGAAGAAAAACCTGGAGAGGCGGAGGTATGCACTGGAGACAAGGAATGAAGGTCAGTTGCAGAAAGAAAGAATGCATGTGTTTGAAAGAATCGAGGCATGAGAAACGGTGAGGATGAAGGAGTGGAGTTGAAGAAGGTGCAGGAGTTTAAGTACTTGGGGTCAACTCTTCAGAGCAACGTGAAGTGTGGAAAAGAGGTGAAGAAGCGTGTGCAGGCAGGGTGGAGTGGGTAGAGAATGGGGTTAGGAGATATCTGTGACAGAAGAGTTACAGCTGGAGTGAAGGGAAAAGCTTACAAGATTATTGTGAGATCAGCTTTGCTGGTTGGTTTAGAGATGGTGGCTCTGGACAGAAAACAGGAGGCAGAGCTGGAGGTGGCAGAGTTGAAGATGTTCAGATGTTCTTTGGGAGTGAGGAGGAGGGACAGGATTAGAAAGGAATACATCAGAGGGACAGCGCAGGCTAGAAAGTCTTTGGGACAAAGTCAGAGAGGCCAGCTGGAGATGGAGATGCCAGGCAAGAAAAAAAAGGGGCGGACCACAGAGGAGGTTTCTGGAAGCGGTGAGAGAGGACATACAGTTGGTCGGTGTGAGAGAGAAAGATACTAAGGACAGGGGTAGATGGAAATAGATAATCTGCCTTGGCTACCCCAAGAGTGAGCAGCCTACACCAAGGTAGGAGGTTATGTTTTCAGTACTGTTATTATGTCTGTTTGTCTGTTAGCAAGATTATGGAAAAACCAACAGACAAATTTGCATAAAATTTTACACAGAGGTAGGTTTTAGCATATTTAGGATATGTATAGAAGATAAGATTTCGTAACAACCAATGTTTAACAGCATTTAATATAAAAAAAATTGAAATACTAAAAATAAAACTGCCGAGACCTTTCTTAAAATAAAATACATATAATTAATTTTTATTATTTATTATTATGTGTGTTATAAGTTATGTTTTCATTTATTTGTGTCTTATTTCAAGCTTTTGTCTGTGTTCTTCTTTTTAGATCATAGTTACCATAATCTTAATTTGCTAATTTTTCTTTGTTTTGAAACTAAATTCTATTTTCTGTCAGGCGCATCACGGCCGACCATCGGGCTTATTTCCGGTCTCTTGACGTAGACGAAGGAGTTTGTGTGATCGGCGGCTGCAGCTAGCGGCGGCTAACAGCTCCGTTTAACAGACAGACAGGTAAGAAACTTAACTCCTCTGACGGAGGACCTTCTGTTCTTCGTCTTCTACTATTTTTAGTTCCTGACACAAAGCAGCAGAGGTAGGAATAAAGCGTAAATATTCAATAAACGCTATAATAATCTGACTAATAGCTGTTAGCTTCTTCAGCTTTTCACAATCATAATTTTTCTTTATCATGGACCTGCTGACCGTCCGGTTCAAAACAACAACCTTAACAATTCAAGTCATCGTTACCGGGAGGGGTGATGTTATCTCAATCTTTACATCTCCTCTTACAACTATCTCCCCCTCCTCAACCATCTCCTACAACTGTCTGTCTTCCCCTCCATACCTGTCTCCTCTTAAAACTGTCTCCACCTCCTCGTTCACCTGTCTCCCCCTCCTTACCAATCCTTCCTACAGCTGGCTGTCGCCCCCTCCTTACCAATCCTTCCTACAGCTGCCTATCTCCCCCTTCCTCACCCATCTCCTCCAAGAACTATCTTTTATACCTACTGCCATTTTTTTAATTTAACCAGGAAATATCCCATTGAGATCGGGATTCTCTTTTGAAAGGGTGACCTTGCCAAAAAGGCAGTAGCGCACGTCATGATATACACTTCAAACAACATAATATACAAATACAATAACTATGGGCAAGGTATCAATACAAATACACAATGCTATCACATTTTAAATGACAAGAATTGATATTCCAAGTGAAACGACTAATCAGGTACAATCAGGCTTTAATTTATTGTTCCTTTGAATGGTATTCTCAGCAGTAGGAACGACTACTTTAAATACTCTTTTCTCTAATTAGGTGCAAGCATGGGGAATAGTCAAGTGCAAGACGTTTTTTGAACGAAGCTGGCTTCCGGGTAAATGAGTAAGAGGGTAAGAGGGGACAAACCCAAAAAGAGTTTTATAGTTAAACAAGAGCCAGTGCGTACGTGTGCGTACATTTAAAGATGGCCAGCCATCTGTTGCATATAAAGTGCAGTAGTGAGTACGTCGTTTGCATGGGGTGATCAATATGAAAACCCAGAAACCTTATGCACCTTTCTCCCCGATGACTGTCTGTCTCCCCTCCTCCTCCCTCCCTCCTTCTTAGTGCCGTCTGTGGATGGAAGCCATGGGACCGGAGCGAGTCCTACCGAACTCTGAGGATGAGCTGGGGGTGGATGAACCCGGCGACGGGGCACTGGTGCCAGTGTGGGGCACTGGGGAGGCTGGAGGTGAGGAGGAGGGAGACATGGAGCTGAATGGAGAGGAGGATATAGAGGAGGAGAACAATGGAGGATATTATTACCAACCTTTGAACCAGGAGCCGGGGGAGGAGGGTGAAGAGAGGGGGGATGAGGCCCACCACAACCCAGATCAGCTGCAGCAAGTACAGCAGAGGTTAGAGGTGAGTTTTGCCCGGCAACATCTGACGTCACACCTGGTCCATCAGTCATGTGACCTTGACTCAACTGTCTCTGCAGGTGATGGGGCTACACCTCCCCGAAGCTCCTCCTCCAGACAGTGATGAAGAGGAAGACCCTGCGGGGGCAGCATCCCAAAGCAGCCGCTCCTCCATCCCAATGGATGCAGGTCGTACACAATTCAAATTTATGTTACTAACTTTATTGACACTCAAAAGCTGTATTTCTTCTCGGCTGACATCACTTCCTGTGTCTCCCTGTAGACCATGTGGAGCTGGTGAAGAGAACGATGGCAGCCGTAGCATTACCGTCTCTTGGCGTGCCTTCATGGGCAACAGAGATCTCAGACGACCAGTGGAAGGATATGGTCCAGAACACGCTGCAGAGCCGGCAAAACGGCGCCGCCCTTCACCTCAACCGTAGGAACAACGTCACTGGACCCTGAATGTTACACCGTCACCACCAACATCAGTGGACTCTGAACTCAACATCACCATCAGTGGACTCTGACCACAACACGACCAACATCAGTGGACACTGAACTCAACATCACCATCATTGGACTCTGGAGGCAACACGACCAACATCAGTGGATCCTGAACTCAACATCAATATCAGTGGACTCTGAATGCAACACGACCAACATCAGTTGACCCTGAACACAACACCTGCACTGATGTCAGTGAACCCTGATAACATCATCGCCAACACCTACTACAACCTTAAATGTTTAGCAGCCATCTTCATCATAATTCACTACAGACTGCATCACAAACCCACGCATTAAAGGTTGACCTTGAATGCGTCACCCCTACAAAAGTCAGTGGAGTTTGAAAACATCACAGCTCCAACCGATGAAGCAAGTGGAGCCTGAATTAATCACCACCACCAACACCAACCACAGTTTAAACGTCATAATTTGAGGCCAAACGCATCACCAACCACACGGACAAATTCAGTGGACCCTGAATGTATCATAAACCCACTAATAAGGTCAGTGGATCCTGAAAGTATCACAGCTACTTCCACCTACAATAATGGACCCTGAATACAGTTTGCAGTCATCATCAATGTCAGTGGACTCTGAACTCATCCCACAGCTTCGACATCATCAACCCCTCAATGCATCATGATCACCAATATCAGTTGACACTGAATGCATCACAAACCCCACTAACCAAGTCAATAAACCCTGAATAAATCACAACCCGCACCATCAAAGTCAATGGACCTTAAATGCATCACAAACCCAGCCACCAAAGTCAATGGACCCTGAATACAACCACTGCCAAAATAGAGAATTGACCCTGAACACAACACTGTCCCCACCACCAAGGTTAGCGGAACTTGAAAAGAACCACGGCCACCACCAATAGTAGATCCTGAACTCAACCCACAGATTCAACAACATCAGTTCCACAACACATGACCAATAAAAACCAACGGCAGTGATGGACCCTTCATGACCACCAACATTAATAGGCATCAAACGCACTAAATGTATTATTTAGTGGAGGTCTAAACCGTTCCCTGTTTAACAACATCATCTCAACCATAACCATCAATAACAATAGACCTAATCACCACCACCATCGACATACCCTCAATGCACCCACAACAACAGACCTTGAATACACCACACATATTCTATCTGTACTTGAATGCACCATGTGCACTTCAGAAACACTGGCAAAAGGTAGGGAAAAAGAGACAGTATTGCAGTTATTGTAAATTTACATCTGAGAGTAAACTCCTAATGAAGACGAAAATCACGACATGAAAACATGGAAACTGAATGTTGATGATTTTGACTGTTGAGACATTGAAGATGATTCCACTAGTTTTTAGACTGAGCATTTAATTCTGTCAGTAGATGAAGATTCTTTTTTTTTATCCTTCACATAAAAGTACAAAATGATTTTTTTTCAGTAAGTAAAATCTCAAACCCTAAAAAGTCAACATTTGGACTATTTTGAATCTGTCCTAAAGTCAGACTTGAGTTAAAATGAACAACTTTGAGTTTAAAGATGTTTCCTTCAGTGTCAGAGATTCTGATGGTTTGTATGCAGAGGAAATAAATGAAATGTGGACCAGGGTACCAGGTCACTAGCGGGCTGTGAACATTCATGAAGGTCGACTGGAGAAGCCAAATCACTCATTTTCTCCACAACAACGACGTAGGAAAATCGGCAATGAAGCTAGCTTAGCCAGCTATCGCCACATATTTGTGTCTTGACTTTATCCTCCTTTGTTTTTATCTGTCTGGTTCATACCAGCTTTTTGCAACTGTAAATAAGAAATTGTACCAAGTGTTTTGCCTCATAAAAATAAAAGATAAATATTAAAAAAAATGGAGCATGCTATGCTAACATTAGCTAATGGATATTGCCTTTATTCTGATAGTTAAATAACTCCCACACGCTCAGACGCCAGTATAGCCAACTAAACTCAATAGCTCAAATAAGTGAAACAGAAAATTTGGGTGGCACTTTGTGTTAGCTAACAGAATTGTATTACTTAACATTCGAAAGTTATATTCTGATGGATGAAATGATAAAAGTTAGCTAATACTCTTGTTAGCTAACCTTCCTAAGAGCACTAGTATAGTTTATTTTGGTGGGCCAAAATTATTCTTGGCACACTTTTAACAGTCACGTTTAGTTAATATTAGCTGATGCCAGCTAACAAGCACTAGATTTATAATTTGGGTTCATGAGTAAATCAAAAACTTAGGAAACAAGGGAAGAAGTCCTTACTACTTTGTGCTTATCTCCTTGTTTGCGAGGCAGCTAATGTTAGCACACCAGAAAAGATCTGCTTTCAGCAGAGCTTTTCATGTAGCATTAATGAGCTCATTTAAAATCACCTCACAAACTGGCTCACCAGTGTTGGCTTTAATAAACATTCACATGGCACAGGTCACATGAAAGTCAGCTGACATTAGCTAGCTCACTTATTAAAAGTCAGTTCATAAAAAACAATGCTATAGCTAGCAAGTCAACAAAGAAATGGTCCTTAATAATAATAATAATACATTTAATTTATAATGCACTTTACATTTGGATCAAATCTCAAAGTGCTACTTATATCTATGTGTGTTACTAAAGTTTTTAGGGGACATGCTAGGAAAGAGGAGGCAGAAGAATTCACTATTCATTAAATATGGTAGAAGTATGAACACCACATACAAACTGGGTTAGCTAAATTTAGTAGTTAAAGCGATGATGATATATGTCATATGTTGAAGAACAACATGAATATACGGTATATTCAAAATACCCCCGTTGTAAGTTGCTTGCTAATTATAGCATACCATCTAAAACATAAATAGAATTTTATGGTCTATCATTATTTTGATAACTTTTGTGTCAAAAGCATTACCCCTTTGCTGAATTACCATGTCTGTAGTTTATATTTTTAAATTTGTTCACTTAATGTTTTTTGTGAATCAGAGCTGAAAAAGTTCAGACTTGTTACTCTTTAACAATATTTGAATCCTTGTGTAGAGATTCTGAAGGATAGATTCAAGTTTGGCAAAGAAAAATATGTGAATGAAATGTGATTTGTAGCCATTAATGAAGCTGATGTCAAAACGTCTTTTTTTCCACCCAAAACTCTTTATATTTCTGCTTTGAGTGTATAACTCTTGAGTTTATATAAAAACACACAAACTCTTGATTGTCAAACATGTCACTTTATTTCCATTGGTTGTTTTTTTCTGTACATGAACGTCTGTACAAAGACAGACTCATAGGATGGGACGCTCTGACCAATTAAACGTATTTACAGGATGAAGCAGCGTTCAGGTTGTAGCGTCACGACTCAACGCCATCTTTCTTTCACGTAATGGTTTCTCGGCAATGGAAAAAAATATTTTTTTCAAATAAAAAAAAACTTTATTTGTTGTTTCATTAAAATCTATATATTTGATCAGACGTCTGTTCATTTGATAGTCAAATATAAGATATATTTTTATGTTTAAAAATCTTATAAACAAGAGAGTAATTTAGCTCAGATTAAAACTATATTAAAGCAACACCAAAAAATCCAAATATCCATGTTTTAGTTTTGGCAGTTAGCATGGGCTAAAACACCTTCGGGGGCGCCGATATTGACCAGTAACAATTGAAGTGGGCGGGGCTACGCCATTCCCCCTGGCTATGCTTTGCGCTCTTTACGCCATATTGCTAACATGCTATAAAGCAGCGAAAGGTTAGACACATTGGATTTCAAAAACGTTAATGACAAAACAAAAAACGGGGGGAAGAAAGTTTTTGTGAGAGGTGGAATCAGGAATCATCGAGTTATTAATTTCACCACATCAGCTCGATAACCAATCATACGTCGTAGAACTGCGTCGAAAGTCCCCAAAATAATTTGACTTTATATTTTGGTCGGGAGCATCTGTCTCAGAGTGATGCGCCGATATTTATGACGTCATAATCAACTTTATGAATGTGAATTAAAAAAATTAAAAAGTGAGAAAACGGTATGCTATCAGTTCGTGTGGTAACCGACTATTGTAGCCAAAGTTGGTGAATACGTTTTCTGATGGTCCACAGATGTTTCACTGCTCGGCCACCACTCTCACGCACAAACGGCTTACCGTAGCCCACCGTAACTACAGTGGAATTAAAACATTTATGTCTTCCATGCTAAGTAATGCTAGTTAATTCTAGCGAATATCAGTAGAGAGCTAAGTTTATCCTGATATTTCAACATTTTGTCACACCTCTCCAACCTGCAAAAATAGCAAGTTAACAATAGCTTATCTTTGCACAGTGATTTTAGTTAGCTCACTCAATACTATTTAGCTAATGTTAGTTTACTTAATACTGGCTACCTAAAGACCATTTTAGGAAACGTTAACTCGCTAAATGCCGACCAACCAACATTTGTTCACTGATATTAGTTAGCTCAATAGATAATATCAATGTAACTTTAGCTCACTATTAGTTCATTCACAACCTTATCTGGCTAGTTTTAGGGAATTTAGTGCTATCTAAAGTTAGCTGAATAGGGTAAATGCTTAATTAGCATTAAATTAGCTCAATACATCAAGTGGTCCTTGATGGTTGAATCAAAAGCAACTGGACTTGTTTTGGCTTGAAAACATTTCCCTTATCATCAAATCGGCTTATTAATTTCCACTGCCTGGTGATAACTCGATATTATTATTCAACCAATGCAGCTAACGTTAGCTCCTGTTAATGAACACTTAATTTTGTGAGCTATCATTAATGGTAAGCACACAGCTAGCTATACAGCTAATAAATGACACAGAATTAGTTACCCAACATTGATTTACTTTGTACTTTAGAAAACTGGCTAACATCTTTGACATAATAGTGATTTTGTGTTCCAAGTCCTAATGATTTAAATTAGCTTTTGCTAAGTATTATAAGCTAATTGAAAAATCAAGAAAAAGCTAGGTGACTTTACCACACTCACATTACTTGGCTCAATTTAAGTTAAACATTTTTTTTTATTGTAGATAAAACATAATATATAAATTTAAAAAAAAAGAGGCATTATTTCTATCAAGAACGAACTGCATGTGTTTTAAGAAATGGATTTTACCAAATTTTGGCACAAGCCATAAAGTGCAGACAGATACAAAAAAAATAAATACAAGCATTAGTGATAAATACAGTAGGTAATGAGTAGTTAACAAAATCCTCCTTATCTGTTAACTAGCGGATATTGGTTTGCTAAACTCAGCTTACTAATGTTGGAACCGAAGAGAGGAAGCAATGCATTTAAACAGGAGAAAACAAGTTGTTCATTGTGCGACAATTGTCAACATACCATGCTAGCTGTGCTAGCTTAATTAATCTAGTAGCAGATAGCTGTGGTATTCATGTCATCAACAGTAAATTTGCCTATAGTATAATCATTAATAAATGTTGTTTCTTTGAATTTTCTCAGATGGGCTACCAGCTAATGTTAACAATAGACTTTTATCCACAAATTTATGTTAGTGTTATCTGACACATTTTTGTAGATCGAGATTAGCAGTTAAGTTAATTTTACTGCCAGTTTATTTTGGAACTCTGAGGCATAATTGTTCACTAAAGGTCAAGAAATTAAAACATTTTGGGTTCACTGAAATGTTTCTGAAATGCTTTTTAATTTGTAATCGTTACAACCTATTAAAGGCGCGCAGCATTTAACATTCATCACTTAAGTACAGACCAGACGCCCTTGTAAACAGAAGAAAGACAGCAAAGGATCATGGTAATTGGAGTTTTCAGAAGTGAAAGGACGGAGATTATTGATGTTAAGTTAATATTTAACACCTAAATATTAACCCTTTGAGGTGTATGGAGGCGCAGATGTGTTGCTTTGATATTTCTATCATTATCTTTGTGATAAAAGTCATAGAAATCTTGTTTAAATATTGATAAAACTGCAGTTGCTATTCTTCCTCCTGCTGCGTTCACATCCAATGTGATGCAAATTTACACTTACGCAAGTAATGCGAATCTGCAATGCTGTTATGCTTTTGTTTCACAGTGTCCCATTAATTCTTGCTCGATGGAAATGACGCAAATAATCCGATTTTAACCCATTTGCATAAGGCGACTAATGCAAAACTACATCGCCTATTGCACATTTGCAGCCTTTGCTTTGACTCTGAACGTTTTCACACACTGAAAAAAGTTGCATCGCCTTCGGTATGAATGCAGCATAAATCTCAGCAGTTTGCCGACCATCAAAATAATCTATAGAACGCTGAGAGAACGCCAGTCCCACGCTAATATTTGGTGAATGTAGTCACAATCATCACCAAACCCCCCACACCACATACATATTACAAAATGTATCTTCCGATATTCATTCTGGATTTAATGCTTTTACTCAAATCTTTGGTGAACCCGTTTAAGACATAAAATGAGCTGGTGTGTTTGCAAAAGAGATCTGAATAATGAAAAAAATAAATCTACTTTGTAAAATTTGCAAGAAATTATGTCTTTCCTCGTCGCTCCTCCAGCATTCAGAAAGCCGAGATTGCTCTGCAAATTTAGATTTAAGACCGAGTATGATTATATCAAACCTGAAGGTTGTGCTGTACAGGAGCTACGAAGGAAAAATGTGAAAGAAAACAAAAAAGGCCTTAGAGGGTAATAGATGATTCCTATCATCATGTGTGATTGTAGGACGTCTCACCTCGTGACATTTAGGGGCTGATTGATTCACCAGCTGGTTTGTTCTTTAAGTAAAATGAAGCTGCGTGTAAACATCTGACGAACCCACAGTCGATTGACCAATCACAACTCTGATCTGAGAGACGAGATGTGACCACAGGTGGCGATCAGTGTGATACAGCAAAGATGGAGCGCTATGATTGGTGGAATATGTTTACAAAAATATAAAAAAGTATGCAACAGCAGCCCCTTTTACACTGTCTGTTTGAGGCGAGACTGGTCTAGGTCTGAGTTGCTCCACCTTTGATTGGACGGCAGAGTGAGTCACAGCATCATAACAGACATCAGTATAAACCTGATGCACTGGCATGGCGGAACATGCCTGACGATTAGATAACTGTGGAGTTCACAACTAAGTTTTCAAAAGCAGCATGTAAGTAGCTAGCACTCTGCTGTTAGCAGCTAACTAAAAGAAGGATAAAACTAAAAGAATATTTCTAGACATTGAAGAAACAGTGCAATGTCCAGGAGCTCCTTGCCCACCATTCAGAAGACAAGATCAGCCGGCATGTATTTGCGAAGGTTAACAATTTTCTTTCCAAGTTAATCCATTCGTTCAGAAAGTGCTGGTCTACGCATATTTAAGACATCATGGCCGATGCTGCCGCCCCACTGCGCTACTTTTCTTCTGTTTCACAAAATGAAGTGACAGACGGGAAAAGAGATCTCAGAGAGGGGTCTTCATTACGGCGCTGTCGCGGGATCCTAGTGTAAAAGGGGCTACGGATTGATGTCTTTGCTTCAGGTGAGTTGAAAAACCAGCTAACAGAATTACCAGCGCACGTGAAAACATTGTCGTGTTTTAGTTGAATCCATACTTTGACATTTTGGACAAATAAAACAAACAATCAATGAACTGTTGTTTTCTCATGCAAACGACCACTGTCATTGGTTTAAGCTTGATGATGTCATGATCTCAAAATGAAACAGGAAATAAGTCTGGTTCTGCTGGATGCTGATTGGACGTCTACATTCACTTTGTCTCCTCTTCTTCGTCATCATCGCTATCATCAGTCTATCAGATGCTGCTGCTCCTCCACAGATCCTGGTCATATGGAGGGGGCATGGTTCTGTAGTGAAGATGCTGTTCAGTGACTCTGTGCTGGATTCAGGTGTCACAGAACATACATAATTTTTGTGGAGTTTCACAGAACCAGGGGAACCTGTGGGAGGTTCTAGCTTCTGCTTTGAGTCTACTCAGACATTGTTACCGAAGGAACATCATTTCTTTACGAGAAAATTAAATTCAGCGACACAGCGTTTAGTCGCCACTCAGCTCTTGTTGCTGGGAATGTATGTTGAACGTTCCGGAAAATAAATGCAACTTGAACAAAACAATAAAACAGAAGTTCAGTTTGAGTTTGGGCAGGAGGGCAACAGGCCTCCCAGCAGAACCAGTGGTCACCCTGGAATGGTAAAGAAGTGTTGGTGATGCGTTCAGGGACCTTCAGTCTTTTAGGTCACATGGCATGAGCTTGTCACCGTTAAAGCAAACAGCAGCAAGTGTTTGAGGGTGAAGGAGGTATTAGTACAGCACGATGCTGATGATGTCACTGTCACACGATCACTGACATGGCATTCCTACTTGTTGGGGCCACCGGGGGTCAGAGGCGAGAGAGTTGTTTTGTCGTTTTGTTGTTTAACGCAGTGTCAGCTCTATCCTCATCTGGCCCCAGACCAGTTTAGCTTCAACTTCCTTCCCAGAGAGACTGACAGGTGGGGGGCGGAGTCAGGCTCAGGGGGGACCATCTCCCCTTGTCAGAGAGCCTCCTGGTTGGCTGTGAGGTACTCCTCGGCTCTCTTGTGAGCCTCCAGAGCTTTGATGGTGTAGACGTCCTGAGGAAGCTCCGACTTCCTCCTCATCAGTATCTTGTCCTTCTTCAAGTCCTTCAGACCCTGAGGGGGGGATGCATTGGGTAGAGAGAGGGGAGAGTAGGTTTTGCAGGTTAGCTTCTTGCTGATTAATGGTCAGATTAATTCACTCACATCTACATCAATAAGTACCGGCGAGGCCTCTGTCTCAACAGTCTTCTTCAGCAGCTGGATGTCTTCAGCTGTCGGGGTCTCGGTTTCCATGGAGTACACAGTCACAGTACTGCTGTCACCGTACAACATGTACTGCAAGTAGATGTAGTAAAAGATCAATCATTTTGCAGGTGAAGGAGAGTAACTTCTAGCATAGCAACATGGCAAACAACGCTCTCTGGAGGTGATAGGAACATCTACGGGAACATCTACTGTTGAGAGTGTGTTAATGCAATGATGACGCAGGCCACGGCCCCTTCATGAGAAAAACGTACCTCTTCCTGTGGGTGGAGTCCAGGACGGAGAGGGTGGAGCTTATTGCTCTGCAAGAAACACAGCGTATGATGACAATAATAACTAGAGGCCACGCTAAGAGTAGGTACCTCGATCAATCGGATCTACTAAGCCTAATATGGCGACATCATAGTTGGGCCTGACTCTGTCTCTCAATGTAGATCATTGTGTCGCCATAGGAGGATTTGTGGCGGGAAAAACAACAACAATAATTTCTTGGATATAATCTTGTTTAACCATTTGTTGACCTCGAAACAACCTTCTATTAAAATCTTTTAACAATTTCTGCCTTTTCCAGATTTCACATACAACACACAAAGCGCATTAATCACATGACCTCCTCCAACTCTCCTTGACGGATGAGGAGAAAGGTGAACAAAAAGGGGAGTACCTGTGGATTCTGTCTGGCCAGTTCCTCTATCTTGTGCCAGATCTCCTCTCTCTCCTTCAGCTTATACTTCTCTCTGAAGACATAGAAAACATACGCCTCCTGTTTACTACACTTTGATGACACGTTATGCGGCTGTCAAATCAACTTATTTCTATAGCACATTTAAAATACGAGAAATGTGGAAATGTTTCCTTTGTGTTTTGAAAAAGTTCATAGGTGTTTAGACTGACAAAACAATTTTTTAACCTCAGCCAAACAGCTCGATAAGGATTCAACAGACAAGTCAGTGTCCTTTCTCAGGGGTAGGAATGTCAGAGTATCATTAACATTAAAACTGACATGTATATGTATATGTATATTAGTGAGTGAGTGTGTGTGTGTGTGTGTGTGTGTGTGTGTTTGAGAGAGAGAGAGAGAGAGAGTTTTACTTCTGTTTCTCTGCCTTGTACTGCTGTGTGCAGTCGTCAAACAGCTTCTGGTTCATCTCCATGAAGAGCTTCAGTGCATTGTAAATCAGACCGTGGATCGTCCTGACGACACAAACACAAACACAAATGCTTTTATTTTTCCTACTTCTTCCAGGATTTTCACAAAATAAACATAGAGCAGCTTTTAATTTGTGTTACATTTCTCACCATTCCGTGCCTGATTCTGACGCTTGATGCTCAATACTCAAATCACCAGTAGTCACTATTAACATCAGTGGCTGCATTATTTGTGAGAATGAGTGACGGATGTGCGTGTGTGTGTGTGTGTGAGTGTGTGTGTGTGTGTGTGTATGTGTTTGTGTGAGTGTGTGGGAGTTACTTGTTCCAGTGGCTCTTAGAGTTCTTGTAGAGGGCTGGGAACATGATGGGGAGGATCTTGGCGGCGTTGTCACTGATCAGACTCATGATGTACTCGTTATTCCAGTAATAAAGAGCTCTCTCGGCCACCTGCACAAACATCATCGTCATCGTCATCGTGGTCATTAAAATCACCATCAGGTTTGAGCTCTCAAGACACACGATTTGAGGAACAGAGTGATAATTTCCGTGATTCTGTGTTTGCTGGTATTTTTACAATCTTGTCAGTTTTAAGGTTCTGCTTGAACTCTTGAATTTTATTTACGCATTAGTAATTTAAGTCAGTGACTGGGTTCTGGTTCTGGTTCTGGTACCTGGAAATGCGGACTGGACACACACTTGGCGAGTTGTCTGAAGAGCGGCTCCTGGACTTTCACAAATTCTGACGGCTCGATGACATCCAGGATCTCCTCTAGCTCGTTCAGGAACATCACCTCCTTTGGACTGTGAGTCTTTGGCCAAAACTTGAGGAGACCAATGATCACCTGCAGGGATCAAAGGTCACTACAGGTCACACTACCACACATATTCCTATTTTTCAATGCATGTCTTCTTTTTATCTGTTCATCTTATATATATTTTTTATTTTATTTGTTATTACATAGTATGTGTTAAATTTTTGATACCATTCAAATGTTTGTTCGGTGAAGCTGCTGTAACAAACGAATTTCCCCTCTGGGGATTAATTTAATATCTATACCTCTATCTACACCTAGACCGGTTACTATGGAAAAAAAAACGTAGTCTGCTGACTCACTGGCTCCGTCAGACTGCTGTCTTTCTCCAGGAACTGAACCACACAGTACGCCAACTAGAGGGAAACAAACACAGATGTCAAGTGATGGACAGGAGTCACATGACAGGAATTACATGACAGGAGTCACATGAGAGGCTAACGGCTCTGACCTGCGGGTGGTAGACGCTCAGAGACTTGACTTTATGAAGAGGCAAGAGAACTCGGATCAAAAACATCTTGTGTTCTTCCTTCAGCGGAAGAGCGAAGCCGTTGATAATGCTAAAAGAAGATGAATTACATGGTGAGACAACCTTCAGCACTCGGCGCGCTTTCTTTAGACCAATCACAAACAAGGAGCTTAACAGTCTGTACAGCAGACGATACCATGTCTCACAAAACCGTTTTTAATAGGCTAGAGTGTGAGTCTAAGCTGTTGTTTTCAACAGGCTAACATGTTGGTATAAGTTGCTTTCAACAGACAGAGTTAGTTAAGTTCTTTGTTCAATGGTAGAGTGGCTGTCTCCCAACAAGGTTGGCAGATCAATCCCTGCCCCTGCGGCGTACTACGCATAACAGGGAGGAACATTTGCCTCCCGTGCGCCGCGGATGGCTGCCCAATGCTCCTGGAAGGAACAATGATTTAGTTCCCCTCAACAGGCTATCATGCTAGAACTACTTGTGTTTAATATGCCAGCATGTTAGCTTTCTTGGCATTAATAGGGTAGCATGTTCACATTAGCTGGGTTAGCATGTTCACATTAGCTGCTTTCAACACTCTATCATGTCAGAATTAGTCCCATGACTGTCCTTGTCTGTGTCAAGAAAACCTCCAAGAGAAGGCACCCAGATGATCACTTTCAGGATTACGACGTCGCATACAGCATTGTTAGACTGCAGGAACATCGCAGGACCCCATTTTTCATTGCATGTGCAGACAATCATTCCCTTCTTTGGTCTCCACAGAGAAAAAGGGGTTCATGTGACTCCTGAACTGTCTTTTTTGGTTTTGTGGGAGACCAGAAACCTCATCATCTACTGTATGTGTGTGTGTGTGTGTGTGTGTGTGTGTGTGTGTGTGGTTGTTACCTCCCCAGTATCTCAAGCAGCTCAGCAATACCATTGTGATGTTCCGTCTCGTATATAAATCTGTAAGACAGAACCAATCGCTCAGACTGGGAGCACTGGAGGATTCTTTGAGGGGTGCTGGGTGGTTCTGACCTGTAGAAGATGTTGTTAATCTGGCGCCGGATGTAGGCGCGGAGGCCAAGAAACTTTCCATAGATGCGGTGGAGGATGGTCTTCAGGAAGTCTCTTTCTCGGGGGTCCTCGCTGTCGAACAACTCTAGCAGCTTCAAATCAAACAGGAGGTCAGCAAGGTCACACAGAAGGGTTGTTAAAACGGCACCAGAGGCTCAGAAATCGCAACTTACCGACATTACAAACTTCTGATCGATGTACTTTTTGGCAATGTTTGGTTGGAAGTCTGGAGACTCCAGGAAGCGGAGGAAGAATTCGTAGACGAGCTGAGGAGGCGAACACACAGCAGCAGAGATTTATAGAAATCTACATAGTGTGCCTGCTGCCTGCAGACAACAGGCAGGGCAAAGTGAGCCCAGACCCCCTGTTAACTGATAACCTTTTCCTTTGTTAATTGTTATTCTGAGATCCTGTTGTCCCAATGGACAAAAACTCTACCAATAACAGCAATACATCCATGTTTACCGTGTCTGCGCACACAACCACGCTGAGCGTACCTGTAGGTGAGGCCAGGCTGCCTCCAGCGTGGGTTCATCCTCCTCGGGGTCAAACTCAGCTCCAGTCGGATTTGAAGACGGAGGGAGAGTCCGGAACAAGTTCACTGAGAACTAAGACACAGACACACACAGGTTTTTGTGTTTGTGTGAACAGAGTACACGACATTACTGATGGAGCCGTAGCTTTTCCTCCTCCCTCGTCTATTTCTGGATGAGTAAGAGAGAAAAACATCTTCAGCAGCAAAATTGGAAATACTTCGATGAAACATCAAAGTATTTTCCTCAAATTCATTGCCAATTACTAAATCCATCGTTCAAGAATGACTGTATTTAAATTCTAATTGAGATGTGGTTATAGCCAAAATTACGAGGAATTTTGTCAGCAACACGGAACCAGTGATTTCTTTAAATGGATAAATTAACTATTGAGTCCTATTGAGAGGAGGATGAAATGTAGGATAATTATTAGTAGTTTCTCTGCAATTTGAATAGAACTATTGTAGATAAACCTCTGAGTGAACCTTTCTGTTGTCAACCAGGGTGAAGTCACAAAAACAAAGGATGATCAGAGTTTATGGGTTTGGTAGAATTTTACTGTGACCTTCATGGTTAGATTTTAAGATGATTTATTGTACGTCGAAAAACCAATCAGTGATAAATATTCATTAAGCTGCTGCCTAATTCTTTACTTTAGTGGCGTTAAACGTCAAAGCGAGACCGCCTCTGTCCGTACGAACACCAACTGTTATGTCAACTATGTCCAATGATCGACTACATTTACATTTTCTGAGACAGTTTCTGTTAGGGAAATGAAAAAACTTCCTTTTCCCCCACTTGTTTCTGACGTTTTTCCTCATCTTATGTCTGGCGAATGGTGTTTTCACCATTCCGTCTGAAGGACAAGATAGCCTGACCAGGTAGTTTAGTGCCGTTATTGTAAGCATATAATGATCTTTCTGGATCTGAATGAGGGGATTCCGGGATGAGACTTGCAACCTGAGTGTTCCGGGATCTTCTCTGTTATAACAGATCTGTCTGTAATAAAACTATATATTTGCATAAGACAACTGAGACTCTTCCAGTTAATTCTTTTTCTTCAAATGATCAGAAATTAAGATTTTTCTTCACCAGTTTCTGAAGATTTTCTGAGCTTTGCATTTATCATTACTTTATTTCCTAACTATCACTTGTCTCGAGATCCGGATCAAACGGTCCAACGAAAAAGAGGTGGTCTCAGTCCGAATCCAAATGAATAATTGGATCAAATCATTTACAGTCAGAATGGAGTTTCTTTTTAGGATGAGTTGGATAAATTATAAGAAGTCATTGAAGTCCCCAAATAAAACAAACAGAAGACGTTAAAAGTGAGCCAGAAGGAACAAGAAATCCAAAGTTAAGCGGAGAAAAGCAAAATTACTCGCTGAAAACTTTTAATTTATTTTATCTAAGCACAAGAGGGTGAGGAAATGAGCAGAGGACAGCAATGACGTCAAATACACGCCGCTCTACAAGCCACTCTTGTATCAAGTATAGGGAGATGTAGCCCACATGGATGATGATGGGACATAAGGATGTCATGAGATGTTTTTCAGTGTGCTTGAACCAAAACAAACTCTATAAAATGTATACTACTGAATAAACTCCTGAATATTTACGGTGCAAAAACACCCGGACATATTAGCCTCTATGTGTGTGCGTGTGTGCGTGTGTGTGTGTGTGTGTGTGTGTGTGTGTGTGTGTGTGTGTGGTTCTCACCATGAAGACCGCCTCAGGATAGATGCACTCTGTCACCACATCGCTGTTGTGCGTGATGTACTCGACCATCTCGTTGAGTCCAGCTCTCTTCACCTCTTTGTACTTGAGGTCGCTGAGCGGGTCGCTGACAAAGTCGAACAGGACGCAGCACTGACGCAGCTTCTGGACAAAAAGTTCCTCGCGCTCCATCAGGGGCGCATCTGAATGGGAGAGAATAGCGGAGGTCAGTCAGAAACATCTGAAAAAAATCGTTATTATATTGTTTATTTGTAAACATATTCACAAATAAACATTGTCCGAGTGACGGCAGCCAATGCCATGAGCTCATGGTGACATAATAAATGTTAGTTCAGCATGCGTAAAGCTGAAGATTCAACATTTCATTAAAGCTGCAAGTGCAGTGTTCCAGCCGCAGCTTCATTATTAGACAGCTGCACCGATGTAGGTTTGATGTATAAATCGATTGTCTCTTTTTGTCAAAAATTTGATGATGGAGAAAGTCCAATTATGGTATTCCACACCACCACCAATGGGTGGCGCTATCACACTAACTGAATTTTAACGTGTGGATGTCTTCAGGCTGGGAGTTAAAACCAACACATGCAGTTTGGGAGAGATTGGTTATAACTTCCATTTATAACTTCAATCTTTCCCATTGTCATGGCAAGATTCTCTGAATTTTCATGACCAAACCTTTCAGGTTATGAGAAAAACATTTACTTTGAAACTTAGATGGTCATTTTCTCCACTACTGATAATTTCCACTCTCCTGCCTCCAACAGTTTAAAACATAAACGATTTCTAATCAGTAATAGACCCAATTAATCAACAAACTGACCAGCAGACTGATTAGTAATGAGAGCAGTCATAGATTTGAGTCTGGGGTTCCTGACCCTGGTGGAGTTGGTCGGAGAGTTTTCAGCTGATTGAGCGTGTTGAATCGGTGGGGGTGAGAGCAATGATCAAGACTGTCACCTTTGAGAGCAGGTAGCTTCTGCAGCTCTCTGTTTTTGGTCAGGCTGAAGCGGGACGAACTCTGGCGGCGCTCCTTCTTCACCAGCTGAGGACCTCCGGAGTATTTGATCTTGTTGAGCTGAGTGGGAGGAGGCGTGCTGTTACTGGGACGCTTACTCCCACTCTGTTGCTGCTGGGCCTGAACAAACACACACATACAAACTTATTTAACAGTTAAACTGCTTATTATCTGGACATCTGGCTTGAGTGGTGCATTCTTGGAGTTCTAGTTCTGTGATTTACTAAGTAAATATTACGTTATGGTTCACGTAATGTTTATTAAAGCCAAAGCTTAATGATGACACAAAGTCCTAACCACAAAGTTATCTTAAGTTATCTTATTTCAGCATCACGGTTAAAGTTATTTTCAGGATAGCTAAAGTTAGATCATTTTATTATCTAACTTTAGCTATCTAAAGTTAGACAGCTAGGACAGATATAGCCCTGAGACCACGATCCCAGGACGAATTTAGGTGCGGGCGAGGGATGTGGCTGTCTGAAGCTCACGGTCAATGCTGCCGGGCTACTGCCCTTCGGGGCTTCTGGGAAAGAGGCTGGGGGAGCCAAGCTCACTCTGGGCCAAGCCGACTCGGGGCTGCAGTAATTGATTATCTTTGTAATAAAGTATTCTATCGTACATTCTGCTGATTAATCATGTAATCGAATAAGAAATATTGCGTTCTCTGCATTTTTTAAAAATTAAGTAACTTTTGCTTTGTTCAGGAGCAAAAGTAATACACAAAACAGAAAATGCGATAAGTTCATTAAATGAACAACCAACTGTTCCATGTTTTTTGCTTGAATTGCAATAATAACTGTCAACAGCTTAAACTCAAACTTAAATGTCCTGCTGTCAAAACATTTAATGTGATTCAGCCATGTTCATTGTTTGTAACTGTTATGCAAACTGTAATTTTTTTTAACTGCTGGTTTCTTCATTTTTTTAAACAGTAATTTCAATGTGAAATTCCAGAAAGCCAACTTTTGAAATGCATTGATGATTTTGTATTATTCTCATTTGAATCTCATTGTGGTAGAGTGAAAGTGAGTGAGTGGCAGATACAAAAAAAAAGAAGTAAATTAACAACAGAGATGTCTAAATCTAAATTTCTATTTATTGCCTAGATTTTTTGCAATGATATTAATTTCGCAATTTTTATTTTTATTTTTTTTTAATCTCGTTAATTTGTATATTTCCTCTCTTGAATGTCTGCTAGTATGAATGCGGACCACATCATGACATTGAACACGAATATCCTACAGCTCTTAAACATCACAACGGTGTCCATGAAGTTTAGGTTTTGTCGTTCCTCAACAGAAAACCTGGTTTTCATGGTTGTACTCGCTGTCTTCATGATGTCCTAAAGAGCTTTCAGTGTCAGGACTGTTATTGAACAGCAGCAGTGTTCCAGTTTGCCCTGCAGACAACATGTGACGAAGGCCGCCATCATGTGTTCACAGCAGTTTTAAGACTCACCTCGTCTGAGTTTTCCGCCGCGGCATCTTTCCCGCTGCTGGCGCTGTTCTTCATACTGCCTTTGGCAGATTTGGATGTGTCCTATTTCCACAAAGAAAAAGAACAAGCCGTATTAAATAAAAAGACAAACTGCAAATGATGTGTCTCTAAAATGGTGTCTTGAAAATATTCGGTTTACTTTCCGAGTGTTTGAGAAGCTGGAATAGGACTCCGACCCCACTGACTGTATAAAACATGAACAGACTTTCTGGTTTATCGGCACAGGTCTTAACCTGCGATTACCTGAACCAATGGAGCCTTTTTACAAATCATGGAACCACGTCAAATCACATGTTCTATTTAAATTTCTATTGTAAAGCTTGATATTTATGGGATATTCATTTTAAATTAAATTTATGTTTTTGTATTACCTAAATTCCTATTCTTATTCTTTCTTTTGTGTATTTTAGGGTTTATGTCGCAGCGGTATGACTCACAATCTGAACTGCAAAGCAAGTTCATGTTTTTTTTCAATGACTGTAATTTTTTTTTTGTTAATTGTTAAAAATGTTATAAATGGGATAAACTGATATGTCTTTCGCTGCTGAAAAATAAAAACAAAAACTTGTTTACAAAATAAGAAAACCGTTAAGATAACTTCTTAAACATATTTGGCTGAGCTTTGAAGATTTGAGGGGCTGGAATCAGACATTGACCCCAGTAACTGTGTAAAACATGGATGAGGCCTGTGGTTCATCCGCTCAGATCCTGACCCCGTGTTCTCTCCCGTGTCCAACAGAAAGCGACTCCGTAGGTTTCAGTCTGATCGTATAGGAGCTTACGATTATGGCCTCATTAAACGGCTCCCTCGTGAGTTTATAATCTGAGTCATTACATTCCAGTCTTTTGAACACAGCAGGGCGTTAATGATTTAAAATTTCGTTACATTCTCCAAAGCTCATTAAATTATGGTAAGTTCTGGCTTAAAAAAGCGATGGCTATAATGGCTCTCTCAGAGTTCTCCGACTTGAAGTTTATGAAAAGCGCTCTATAAATTAAATTGATTATTTGTTATCATTATTACTATTATCTGAAGAACTGAAGGAGTTGTAGGTGTTATCGGTCTGCAGAGGTTAGTACCTACACACAGTGGTCTAAGGGAGGACAGCTGTTGAACCCGTGACAGGGTCATGCGTGCCAAAGACTCATTGAATCACATTGACATTGTCTGATCTCACGGAAGCACAAATTGATGATAATGTTAAAGCTAGATCTGTTAGGAAAGTGTCAGTACAAACAGTGACATCAGCTGTTTTGGTGGCAAAAAGTTGGGGCTTACACAACGTGCGGCATGGGGTTATAATATTATGGCTGAGCGGTGTATATTCTCTATAATACTTAGTTTTCTTTTTGTGCGGTTTCCGTGGAAACATGTGGGTTTGCTCACCATTTCTGAAGCACTTATGTCACAAAAGTAATCAATAATTTGCCCTTAAGAAATGATGACACATCGACCAGAAGCACTGGGAAAATTCCATGTCTTTGGATCCATGTTGATTCAAAATAACCCGAAAAGGAGTTTAAACTAGCAGCTTCTTTGGATGCCGACGATACATTCTACCTAGAGGTGGGAGACCTAGTTTTATATGATCCGCATCGGCCGATCAGCCTCAAGCAGGTCGATTTGGTGCCGGTTACATGCATGCGCCGTACATGCACACCAACCTTGAGCTACCATGGCTACAAATATCTCGCAAGAAAACCAGAAAACACTAGAAAACACAAAGCTCGCTTGTAATTCTGCTGGCAGCAGAGCGGAGGTGGTAAGATCTGCTGCCAGCAGGTTTGAACATGTGTAAGAGTTCCAGAACCCTTTCATCGCTCTCGCTGAGAGGAAGGAGTGAGACAGAGAAGTCTTTATCTGACGGTCAAGAGACGAGGACGCTGGAAAAGTGGTCTTGTCTTGTAATTGTGAAACACTCAAATACTTCAGGCTGTGGTGCAATGCGAAGAAAAAGAGAAAAAGGGGCTTTAAGGCCCTCACGCTCAAAAAAACAATTGCAATTCAATATTTTAATTTTCTCCCAATATGGCAGAAGTACATTTTAATTACATTAAAATAATACCACATTCATAATCAGACATTCATTTAAAAAAAAAAAATTATTAGAAAAACAAAACAATCAAATCTAGATAAGAATAATCAAAATATTAATATATATACATACATATAATATGTTAATAATATAATATTATTATATTAATATAATATCTTACAATAAAAAGATAGTTTGTTATTAATCTAAAATAACAAATACATCATAAGGACATAAAACAATAAAGTAATTATATTGCTATAATAAAATAAAAACAATGTTATATAACTATATATTTAAAAAAGAAGTTTTTAATTCAAAAAATATTAAAAAATACTATACAATAATACAATAATAATAATAATAATAGATATAAATTCAAAAAGTAGTTATTACAATCAAAAACTAGATATCAAAATAATATATATAATTGAATACAATATAAAATAACATGTATTATCTATTACAATATATTTTTTATTGTATTATACCAATACATAAATTGAGAGGTGAACGTCTTCGAACCAAAACAGAAGTCTTTGGATTCAACCTACATGGATTAACATGACATGGATGAATGAGAATCTACACAGACCAATATAATTACTTTATTATTTTTATTTGCTCTTTTCAGTGCACTGCGTATGTATGTATGTCTTTAATTGTCTTTTAAGTTTTTACTGAAGCATGTTCTGCATGTAAACTGGGTGGGGTAGTGGATCTCAGGCTAAGATCTTACTCTCAGTGCGCAGACTTAACAAAATACCGATATAGCCGTAAATGCCTTACATTATAATACTCTACAACAAGTAGTCTTTCTGGAAATCATCTTTTTTTCTGAAAATATTAGTCAGTAAAATAGAACAATTACTCCGAAATGATGACAAACAGACTAGACCGATCGATTTCATGCAGCTCCGACGTCCCCTGTTGTTCATGGGTTTGCGGTGCCATGTTTGTTTACATGTCACATGATTTTATGCTGCTCATATAGAGTATCAGCTGACTCCTGGACCAGATTCTCACGTTCCTCTTCCTCTGTTCCCCCATGGCACAGAGGAAGAGAAAGAATGTCAAGGACTCTTAGGAGCAGAGGAAAATCATCCGCTGTCACGAAGCTGATAAAGATGGTGATGAAAAAGATTTGGACCCTCAAATGGTCCATTAAGTCCAGACGTAATCATTTGTGTATTTTGTCACGACAAACGAGGGAGAGATAGAATGATAGGCGGAACAATAGATAGCACGATAGACGGAAAAATTTATCAAAAGACAGTACAATAGATGGAACAACAAATTAAAACGATCGAACGATATATAGAAAGCCAGAACAATAAAACAATGGATGGACGTGGAACGATAGAAGGTTACAAAGCTTGATAGAACGATAGAACAATAAATAGAGCTGTATATACAGTACAAAGATGTGATTTGAATATTTCCAATGTGCATATTGTAGTATTACTTTTGAGGATATTCATATATGTATATATATATCAATTAAGAAAACATTCATGACATAATGTCACCACAACTCAATCTCTGCCCCATCTCTAGAATGGCAAAACCTACCTTTCCAATTTCATCCATCATCTTTCCAACAATCAGGCAAAAAACTTCTTGGCAGAGGTATTAAATTGTATGTATTATAAATGTGTAGTAGTGCGTTTGTGTGTTTCCATAGAGAGGGCGTGTCTGTAGCACCAAACTTCAAACTGTGTGCTCGTCACGTGACTCAAGCACTCAAGAATATTTATTTTATTTATTCAATTGTACTTTTACTTAACCAGGAAGTCTCGTTGAGATTAAAAATATACCTCGCCGAGGTAGCAGTCAATCAGACCCAGACAGCATTGCCACTTGTGTGCTGCCGTAAACACCCGGATAAATTGCCTCCGATTCTGCTTTAATGCCGCAGTGAGACTCGCAAGTTCCGACTCACCAGGGTGACTTCGCTTCAATGTAATAATGATAATAATATATTTAATTTGTAGTACCAAACTACATGCTGCTGTGTGAGTATCTTTTCACTGCGGTTATATACAGACAGTTAGAAAAATATTTAATTTTAAAAGAGAAGATGAGTGTAAAAATGTTTTCACACTATTGTAGTGAAACTTTGATAGTGATTCACGGAACACAGGGGCTCCAAGCCGATCCGAACACCGATCATCTGCGGTGTGTAACATCACTAGCGGAAATTAAAAAAAACAAAAAACTTTTGTGATTAAAAAAAGAAATAATCTCATATCTACAATTTCCTAACCTAAAATTGATTGATGAATTAGAGTGGTTTGAAGTGAGGAGTATTTGGTTGGTTAGTTTTAATAGCTGAGTGTGAGGAGTGTGTTTGAACACAGAGCATACAGTAACTGTTACATAAACACAGACCATCAGATGCTTTTCACATGATAAAACCAGGAACTAACCTCAGGCTGGCATCACTGCTTTATCTTTAACCTTTGTGCCTCAATGCGGACACAACGTGTGAATCACTAAATAAATAATTTTTTTTAGAAGTCCGCTCAGCATTTTGTACACGGATTTGGGTCATTTTAATAAATAGGGGCATTGTGTATACAAAGTGGTATTTAAAGGCTTAGAATCCTGAAAATAAATGAATACTTCAAAGTTATAATCAGGACTGATGTTGGGTAAAATATTTAATTCAATGAGAGGGGAGAATTATATTAATAAACAATATTGCATGCTAGATTAAAGCAGACATTTGTGTCTTTGAAGAGAATATGAGCAAAGCTTGGTGAAGTGAAACGAAAGGGTTAATGAAAGGATGAGTCATAGTCTGCATAACAGCACTAACTTTAGAACAGGGCCGAGCCTAATTTCTGGCAGTGATCGATGAAGTACTCAGAACCTACACTCATAATACAAATAACAAACTGTGAAAATACTCTACTACATGTAAATGTCCTGTATTCAAACGTTCTTAAAATACTGGTATGTAGGTATTATCAGCAAAATGTACTTTAAGTATCAAAGCAAAGTAAATGTAGTAAAGGGATTAACTTAACATACCAGAAAGTTAATCTCTTTGGAGAAGCACATGTAGTAGTACTGAACATTTCAAGACATTAAGAAGGTACTGCAGGCAATCCTTTCAGCTGAGTTGCCTGGAGGATTCAACTTGTCTCGGGGGGGGAGACTCACAGGGAAAGAGGTAGAGGCGTCTGTAGCGGTTGCTACCGAGCTGAGTTGAATACTCCGGATTTGCGGAGCGATTTTGCCGGAGGATTCAACCCGGCTCGGCCGAGGATTAAACTCAGCTCGCCCACCTCCTACACTGCAGTGACACAGGGAAAGAGGCCGAAATAAGTTGAATCCTCTGGCAAAGGCGCTTGTTGCTTTTTCTTGTTCTAAATAATAATTAAGATCCTCCATTTGTAGAAACAATACTTAAAACACAAAATCCCTCTCTGTCTTTACCAACAAGGCTGCTTCCACAGGGAAATCAGTTATAGATATTATCTTCCATTTTTCTCAAAGAGATACCACTTAATAAACCTCTCAATCTTACACACTGAACCTTTAAATATAGAAAAAGATCATAACCGGTTAACATCATTGCCGTCTAGGTATGTATAAAAGGTCAATTCTATAAAAAGTCAATTCCCATATGGCCAATCATAGTTAAAATAGTTAAATAAGACACTGGTTTTCCATTTGACAGGGTGGGTATTTAAATAAAAGCTGAAAAGTAACTATTATTATTATTATTATTATTAGTAACTAAGGCTGTCAGACAAATGTATTGGAGAAGCGGTTTAAATTTGCATAACATTGAAACATTAAATTGCAACACAAGTACTTCAAATCTGTACCACTCCATAGTAAGTGCTTTATGGATGATGAATAATTGAAGAGGAAAGCAGAGGTTCCACCCTACAGCTCCAGTAGCCCGTTAAACCAGCTAGCAAAGATGCTCCCTGACAGCTAGCACCTGTCAGTTAACTTCACCTGGATACACCCGCTCCGGGGAGTTATAATCAGATCCTAACTGTAATGACCTAATACTGAGGAGACATTGTGGTTTATGACGTTACAGGACACTCTGCAGGTGGCCTTAGCTTAACTGTCCTCTGCCGGCAGGGCCTTAGCGGGTTGGCACGCTAGTATAGCTAGCCGTTACTCGATAAAATAGAATTCAGCTAGACCAGCGGCTGCTCCAGTCCGCCATGACACATCAGAGTATTACGTGACTCGTGTTGCGCTCGTTTAGCCGACGGCTCACCTTTTCCTTCTTGGTTTTGTTGGGCATCTTGACGGCGTTGCAATAAGGGAGCTCCGTGGTGTTCTTCCCGGGACTCTGACGCTGTCACTCGGCGTGTATCATCTCCCTTCGCCCGTTCCCGGCCAGCACAATCCGATTGGCTACTGTCGAGCAAACCTACCTAGCAACCGCTGGAGGGAATTTTCTGATCGGCTGCCTGAACATTAGTGACGAGAGCGATGCTGAAGGGAAGTGAGGAAGGACTCCAGTCCTTCCCAGCAACAAAACACCTTCAACCTGATGATGTTGTAGTAGTCCAACACGTAGAACTACTGTGGTACTGCTTTTAGTATTACTGTAAATTACGTAGTAGTTGTTCTGCTGGGCTGTTAGTACTGGAAATAGTGGTACTGTCAACTAAATATTGTAGTTGTACTGTCAGAACTACATTTAGTGGTACTGTAATGTCTGTATTGGTTGTAGTAGTAGTGATGCTGACATTTACATGTATAGGCTCTTAAAACATGTATTTCTTTTTTATTAATCCAAATAGTCTCATTGTCATTACTCAATTGGTTTTCATTATTATTTATTATTATCTAGTCATTTCTGGTGTCTTATAATCGTTTTCCATCCTGTAAAGCACTTAATAACTTTGGTAAGGAAAGGGCTATCCATTTCCGTTTCCATCCATAGTTACGGCTGGTAACCTGCTGACTAACAGCAGCAGCTATTTATTAACCAAAGAACTAACTGATTCCCAAACCGGACCGGTTGTGTTCTGCATATTGATTTGGCATAGGTTTTACCTTAGATGCCCTTCCTGAAGCAACCCGCACCATCTACCCTGGCTTGGGACGGTATGTTAAATACACTGATTTGTGGACAGTTATACAAATGAAGTTCATTATCATTAGTACTATGTACAATCACCCACCTGTAGTACTACTATAGTACTGTCAGCGAAATGTTGTAGTATAGTATTGTCAGAAACATGTTGTAATACTATGGACATTTGGTTACATAAAGTAGTAGGGTAACACCGTCAGCTACATGTATTACTGTGTTCTCTGATACATTCATCAAACCTACACAGTGATAACAGAATTGGATGAAGAATTGACCCTTGAGTGATGCCATGAATAAAGATTGCATTAAATTCATCAAGAAAAACACAAACGCTCAAGCTTGACAAGCAGTTTAATCCAGTTCCAAACATACAAGCACAGCATTCAGACCCAATCGATATCCTCAACAACTTCTATTAAAACTCTACTTACAGCGACAAACCGTCTCTACGGATACACACTAACTACAGATCCATGGTGACGTGCCACAGTGAGAACACCTGAGAATCTCGTTCAGGAGACTGGTTCTTCTCAGGAAACGCGTGAAGTGATGTTGGTCCGACTTTGATTGCTGCGGCTGAACTCTGACTGAAACATTCGGTTGTCAAACAGGAAAGATAAACAAAGCGTGTACTGAAAACCACGGAAAAACGGAAGGAGAACGGGACTGTAAGAGACGAAAGACATAACCAGGAGGGAGTTCATCTATGGACATGTGACCAAAGGAGAAGTGTAACCTTTAATGGAACTGTTTCAGGAGACTGTGTCCGTCTTGCACAACGTTTTTGTCGCGTTGCACAAAGGTCGATCAGCATTGGAATTCTCAAAAACTAATCTTACTAGTTTCAGTTAATACAACTGTAGTAATGTCAGCCCACTGTACTAGTTCTATTGTAGTCATCTGCAAGTAGAAGTACTGTCCGATGCAAGTGGTATAGTAACACTATCAATTATCTGTCGTTCTACAGTACTGTCAGCTATATTTAGTAATACAGACTTGAACTATTGAAACATTTTCATTGTACACAGTAGAGTAAACTACTGAGACACATTTGTATAGTTCACAAGAGAAAGGTTGTATATTAGAAAGGATCGAACATGTCATAAATGTGAGACCCCCCTAATAGTTGACAGTTGCTTGATTAGAGTGATGCAGAAATGATCTTAAGAACTCAATCTCTGATTGTATTTGCAAAAGAACGTAGAATGATTGTAAAGTACCTAATCTGGAATAGGAGCCAAAACAATTGTGAAAATAGAGTAATAAGAATGACAATCTGTGTTGTGAGCACCAAGTTATAAAAAAATAAGAAAATATTCTTCTAATCTGAAAAGGCTTATGGGTGTGTAATTTAGGTACTGGGCCTAATTCATTTTGAGCATGATCCTCTGACCAATTAGGGTTCCCCAGATGACGCACGGGAAACAGATGCAGAACCAGAACCATGAATGAAAACATAGACAACAGATGCCGAGGCCCTTAGCTCTAAACGTAGAAAGTGTCCAGTTCCCTTCCTGATAAATAAGCATAAAATGGTACAGGAGAGGTTTAACAGCAGAGGTCAACTGCAAAATAACATGTTGCAGATTGTAGGTTTAAGACCCTTTACAGAGTTTTTTATATCAACAAAAAAGTGATATTTTCTTCCATGCAGGGCCAGAGACGTCTTGGATCCCACCCTGTATAAGAAAGTAACTGACCCAAGAGAAACCTCAAACTATAGACTGAAGCAGAAGGAGTCTGGTCCTCCTTTTATACACACGAAGGTCAACGTTTTCATTGTCAGCTGCCCTGAAATTCAGCAAGTTATTTAAGACTGTGGCTAATGATCTTCTGAACGAACTGGATTAATGAGTGGTCTTAAAGAAACCCCTTCCCCATAGTGCCATCTGTTTCTACTCAAAGTTAAAGTCACTCTCAAAGTCCAGAGAGGTGAAGTCGCTGGGGAAGCTCTGGGCTTCAGGTGTGACTTCAATAATGTGAGGTTCCTCACTGTAGGGTTGCCCCTCCTCTGGATTCGACCCAGAGCCAGGATATAAAATATCCAGTACCTTCGGGTCCAAGACTGCAGAGTCAGAATCTCCAGGAGCCGGCTCAGGTTCTGACATACACTGGCTCTGTTGCTGATGCTGGGTCTGGTATCTCGTTTGTGATCTTGTTTGTCTAACAGGACGGGGAGCTGGTGGTTTTTTTTTTGTCGTTTTGCATCTAGTTTTGGGGCTTGGTTTCAATTCAGGAGCTGTGTCAGGATGTGTCTCCGGAATGGATGGGGGCTGGATTTCCTGGACTGGTCGGGGTTCGGGTAGTGACTCTGGTTGCTCTTTATGAGTCGGTTTGGACAAGGATGAAGCTTGTGGTGTTGGATCAAGTGTAGTAGGCTCAGTTTGTGGGGTGATTTGGGGATTATGAGTGAAGGACGGCTTTTCAGGTACACTCTGAGCCTCAGAAGGGACTGGTGTATTCAGTTTTGGTTGGGTAGTTGGTGAAGTTATTTCAAATTGAGGTTTCTCAGGTAGAGGCTCTGGGATAGATTGTAAAGACCAAACAGATGAAATTTGGATGTCTGACTGGGTTTTGGTTTGAGGACTTGGGCAGTCTGGTTTTGCCGATGTGCAGACCACTCCTGGAGGTTGGGACTGGGTAGGAGGCGGAAGGTGTGGTTGTGGTTTTTGTGCTTGTGGGGTAGCAGGTTGACTTTGACAGGCGTTATTGCCCTTAGCTTTGTGGTCTTTTACTGGTTTGGTGATGGAAGTGCTTGAGGGGCCAACGCTGCTGTAGAAGATGTGAAATAAGTCGTGTGCTTTGGCTGCAGCCAGGTTGGTCTTCAGTTTCTCAGACTTCTGAGATCCGCTGTGCATAGCCATGAATGGTGGAGGCCTGACGAACACAGTTTGAGTTTGTTCGCTTTCTGGGACACCAGGAGCCGCAACGTCAGACACAATCTTTACCACTGTTGGTTGTGGAGGTTTAGCTTCAGACACCACTGGTGTTGTCTCAACTGAAACAGGTTTAGAAACTGGAGGGGCAGGATTAAGCATAAATAGGGCAGGTTTGGAAACTGGTGTCACAAATGTAGCATTAAATGGCACAGATGTGGCAACAGGGGCAGGACTAACGTTAAATGAAGCAGGTTTAGAAACTGGTGCCAAAGCTTTAGGCTCAATCGGTGCTAGTTTAAAAAATGGTGTTAGAGGTTTAGCCTCAACTGGAGCAAGTTTAGAGACTGGTGGTACTGGTTTAGCTTCAGCTGGTGCCGGTTTGTAAACTGGTGCCACAGCTTTAGATTCAACTGTAGCAGATTTAGAAACTGGGGGCACGGGTTTAGCTTCACCTGGAGCAGCGTTAGAAACTAGTGGCGCACATTTAGCCTCCAATGGAGCAGGTTTAAGAATTGGTTCTGCAGGGTTGGAAACTGTTATCACAGGTTTGATTGGTTGTGCGATGGATTGGATGGTATTCAGAAGTGTAGGATCAGAGAATATTGGGCCATCTATTGGTGGAGACACCTGTAAACTGGTGCTTTGGGGTCTGATGGAAAGGAAGGTATTGAGAGGTGCGGGTTTATCCATTATTGCCGTCTTCCTCAGGAATGCGGCTGGTCCACGGAGGTTGGGTCGAATCCTTCCTCTGTTAGCATTTTTGGATAACCAGGGAGGAGGCACAGTCGGTTGAGACCCCAACTTCTCTGCGATCTCCTTAGCATAGGCAATAGACTTTGTAAAAGGATCCTCCTTTGCACCCGCTTCATCATCCTTGATGAACTCTGCAGCCACTTTCTGTGCCTCACTTGCCAGAACATTTTCTTTCTTCCTCCAGGTGAACTTTCCAAATGAAGGGTTTGAGGCGGCTGGTGCCGGTTTGTTGCTTTCCAGGCCCTGCTTTCGGAGCTTCGCCCTCATTGCTGGACTGGGCCCACACAGGATTTTGGGTTGGTCATTGGGTCTTGGAGGAAGCTGAGGCTTGCCGACCTCTGTCTTCCCCGACTCGGCTTTTTTGAAAGCTTCCTTCGCCACCTTTGGTTTCCCTTCATCTCGCTCTTTGTCATGCTTGGATCTGAAATCTGAATATTTACTGTATTTATATTTGTCATCATCTCTTGACCCGTATATATGACGGTCATCATATCTGTCATCTTCACCCTTTCGATACCGGTACTTGTACTCATCTTCTTTACTATATTTGTACTTGTCTTCCTCGTCTCTTCGACTGTATTTACCCCTCTCCTCTTCCTCTCTGCTGTACCGCTGCGTATCGTCCTTCTTGCTGTATTTATACTTTTCATCCTCATCTTTCTTGCTGTAAAGAAGCTTCTCCTCTTCCAGGCTTTTGGCATCTTTAATATCCGCATCTGCATCATGCTTGTCATCGTTTTTGTCCTTTTCCTTTTTTTCCTTCTTGTGTTTGGCATTTTCCTCCTTGTCTTTGTTTCCTTTTTCGTCGTCCTCATGTTTGCGTTTCTTACCATTTGTGTCTGAGGCCAGTCCTGCCTGACGGTCCAGGTTTCTCTTCTGTTCGTACAAAGGATTCTCACACAATTGTTTCTGGTGAAAGAGGCATCAAAAAAGAGACAAATCAGTGAGGAGAAAACATCAAGAATTCCTCCTGAATGTTGTAATGAGGTAAAGGAAAAGACATTTGGAACACCCACATTTATGTGATACTCTATTATTAGACTTTTACATTACATTCCATCAGAGTTGAGTTGATGTCCCTATGCAGTCTCTTTCAACAAGATAGCAAATTTCTGATGTACAGGTTGCATAAGGTTAAATATCTATCTATCTATCCATCTGTATCGTATGAAAATGGATGAATAGATTGATTACGGGTGGAATGAATAATTATTACTTATTCATTTATCTTTTCAAAGTTCTGAACTACTTATTTTCCAAGGAGCCTTAGTAAACCGAAGAATTTCTCACATTTCCTCTAACTTCTTCCAGTGAAGTAAAGTTTGATGAAGTAATAAATGCACTTCACTGAACCACCCTCTGCTTGTGATGACTTTGTTTTAATTGTTTTAAACCGCACATAGTTTTTATCAGCTCTTGCCAGTGAGCGCGTATGAAATTCTAGAGGACACTCAGGTACTTATCATATTTTCCAACCGTTTACCACCAGGCAGCATCTTGAGAGTCAGTTCCCTCCATACCTTGTATTTCTCATTGTGAGCATGTGTCGTGGCGTGCTCCTCTGCACATATGGCGTCTCCATAAAACTCTCTACACAGCAGGCAGAAGAATCCCCTGACAGGCAGCAAGAACTCTGAACCTGCAGCAAAACACAAGCAACACGTTTTGAACCAACTGGTGGCGATAAAATTAACTGTCAATCATTGTTTATCTGCAGGATGTCACCATTTCCATTACCTGTCAGGACAGGAGAGGGTTAAAAGGAGGAACGTTTGGTGATAAGATTTTGAAAAAAATAGATGGTTCGGTTCAGTGGTAGCAGTATTTCAGAGCAAAGAGCGATGGAATCGGGCTAAATGCTGACAGCAGCGTTTTTCTGCAGCAACGTAAGCACTGATGTAGCTGCAAAACGTTATATTTACAGCAGCCTTCGTTTGAGGACGACACATGAAAAACAAATGATTGACATCTGAGTTGGACAGGAGACTCTGTGGATGGACGAGTCTTAGTCACGTCGTTTGCACTGTTTTCATTTAGACACAGAGAAAGTGTTGCAGAGATCCACCTGGAAGCAGAAGACGGCTAAAAAATTCAGGGACTCTGACACCAGGGTCATCAGGAAAACAGCTGCATCATGATGACCTTCAGGGAACGTATGAACTTGCATTAAAAGCATGAACTTTCATTATAAGTACCTTTGGCGGGTTTGGTCAGCTTCTCCTCTGACTCTGTTTTCTTGACAATTTTGGTGGAAGAAGCCCAGGGCCGTTCGTACGGGTCCAGGATCTGTTAAAAGAAATAGATGATTAAATGTAAAGAACCAGAGACACAAAGGATTATACACACATGAATGTAAAACCTGCTACTGATAAAAACAAAAGTTAGAAAGCACCAACAAGGATATTTCTTATAAATTCCTGTACAATATGGAAAGTGCCACAAACCTTTCGATGCGTTTTGCTGTGCATGTGCGTGAAAAAATCAAACATGGAACCACAGGTGACGTTACAGTTTTTGCACCAGTGGTTTCCAGCATCATAGTATTCAAACGGATCTTGGGGCGGGGTTACAGGCGGTGCCTGGGCGCTGAAAGGTGTCTTGTCCGGGAACGCACCTGACGGAAGTGGTTGCTCCGCTGAGGACTGCTGATAAAAATTAGGGAGAGTCAACGTGAGTTCAAGTCAAGCAAGGCAAGACCTTTCTCAGAGAAAAACATTCTATTTCCATTTAAATAAATATGAAAATGGTTAAGTTTCTTACCTTCCCAGAAATTCCAGGATCAAAACACAAATTTCGCAAGAATCCGGCTTTTGCTTATATACCGACTTAAACTGAGCTCATACTTTAATGTTTACGCTTAATCAGGCTCACAAAGAGAGATTTTTTGGCCAACACGCGACGGTTCATATTTAACCTGAAATACTAAGCTATCTACGTTCACGCTAACTGGACAAGAGAGGATAACCATATCAAGATACATTTACTATACAACACCTTCAGATATCTTTTCTCTGTGTTTGACAGCATTACGGTTTAAATCTGGACCCCAAGGTGACATTCTAGCACGGAAACCAGTAGTGACATGTTTAACATCAACTAAGAAATAGAGGAATCGACTGTCATACAGCTAGAACTAGGGCTGTGTAAAATGTACATCACAGTAGTTATACAAGGTGCTTTGACATTTAGCTTTTAAATCGTCTCTGTTTTCAGATCTGACAATTGTGAAGCGAAACGTTGTGTACAGATTTTAAAAACCTAAAATAATGGGCCCTAGCTAGGTCATAGAACATTCAGCAGTGTTACCTACTCTGCAGCAATTTGTACCTTCATCTTGGAGGTGCTGGCTTCCTGTCCTGCTTTGGAACTCCTCTCCAGATCCAGTTTGTCCTTCTCTGATGGCGGAGGTGGCTCGTCCTCCATCTTGCTGACCTTGCGGGGGCGGTCGGACGGGATCAGGCCGAGGATGAGAGCCACCTTTTCTATCTCATTGCGTTTCTTCTCTGCAGCCTCATGCTCTCTGCGCAGGTTGGAGATCTGAATCATGACCTCCTCCTGCAGGTGGCTGATCTCCTGCAGCAGAGGGTCTTTATGGCCGCCCTTCTCCCGCCTCTTCTTCCTCAGGAGCTCGCCTGGAAACAACAAACAGAGACGTGTTGACAACTCTTTCTTGTCTACCAGCCTCTGTCTGGCAGCTGTTAATGTAAATAAGGTTAAAAGAAAAACAGTTGAGGAAAGATCTGGACACATGTTGGCGTTAACAAAAAAGACAAAATTGCGTAGAGATGCCATTTTCAGTCAGGTCCTGACTAAAAATGACATCAACCTATCCAGGGAGGTTGAGGACGTGGACTCTAGGTGGGCCACATTCAGACCTTTGTATGGAGGCAGGCAGTGGGAGCTGGGGTCAGAAGGTTATTGGTGCCCGTTGCTGCAGCAATCTAAGAACCAGCTAGAGGACACAGGCTAAAAAGTAGCAATCAAGCTGTAGAGGGAGACCTTTAGGCTGAGTTGTCCCAAGGGTCTCTTGAGGACCAGAGGGGTTAAAGATTGTTGAGATGTTAATTGTATTCACCTTAAAGTAAAATACTTGTCAACTTAAGACAATGAACCCCCCAAAGGCCAGTTTAAACTGGCTAAGGAGGAATGGGAATATTGTCAGTCCTTTGAAAAAAATTCTTGAAGTGGAATAGACATTCTCAGAAGACCAGGCAAGAATATCTATATTTGAACTTGTATGGGTCATGGGACGGTCTTCATGTGAGACATGGAAGACCTTATCAGGGTTCATATGGTACTCATTTATCTCACCTGGGCTGACTTGACCAAAAACATCTAATCACACTCGGTGTAGGAGACAGTCTGAAGGATGGAGGGCGATTGTATGACAGGATATTATAAATAGACAGATGAATTAGATGAATGAATGGCGTTTGGATGAATGAATATTGATGGATGGATGAAGCATCATGGCGTCTCTGAGTGAACCCACCTTGGTGTTTCCTGAGTCTCTCCAGTTCCTTCATCAGATACTCTTTTTTCTTCATCCTGACCTCTCTGTCCTGCTTCAGTTTCTCTCTCTCCTCCAGAACCTGAACCCACAACAACAAGTCAGCTTCAGGTCACCGTGTAACATCTTCGTTGTTATCATCACAGTTATTAGGTGTTTCCTAATAACGATGATGAATAAAAGTCCAACCTTTTGTTTCTGGCTCTCATTGTTCTGCTCCTCGGACAATCTCCTGTCCTGGCTGCTGAAGTTTTCCTTCTCAACATCCTGAACATGACCCGTCACCAAACCTGAGGATCAAAAAAAAAAAAACAGGAGGAATTACTTTTCCATCCAATCAGGACTCTGATAGTCGTCCTACATCCATCTTTGACTGGAGAAGTTGTTGTTTCAGACTATCTTTACTGTGGCTGCTGCTTCTTAGAACGAGTAGAATATTCCTTTAATGTTCCATCATAGAATCACACTGACCTTTGACTGCAGGCTCAGGGGCCATTTTGTTGAAAGGCAGAGAAACGGAAGACGGATTGGGGCAGGCTTGGGGGGGAAGGGTCATACTGGGGGGCGGGTACATAGGCGGCCATTGCTGGTGCATGTAGGGAAGGTAGTTTCCATACTGGCCGTAACCTGGCGGGGGGAAGTTAGGGGGCATCATGTTGTGGACTTGTGTGGGGGGGTAGTGGATAGGCATCACTGGGTGAGGGGGAATGACATGTGGGGTTGGGAGGATTTGTGGAGGTGGAGCAGCAACGCTCTGCTCGGCCTTTGTCTCTTTCAAGTCTCTGTCCCTGTGAGATTTAGCTGGAGCCAAGCTCTTCCTGTCACCTTCATCGCTGCTCCAGTTGCTCCCTCGCCCTCCACTGTGACTCCTGCTGCTTGAGCTGCTGCTGTGGCTCCGCCTCCGCCGACTGCGGTGGCTGCCATTCGAGCTACCAGACGAGTAACGCCTGCGCCGCGTGGGCATCTTCGGAGGCGGCTTGCTACCGTGGAGACGCTCTTTGGTCCTGGCAGCCATCTTGGTGATCTCAGCAACACCCAAGTCCAGACCAATGGTCTTCAGCAGGTCCTGGATCTTCTCATACTCCTCCAGTGCCTGACGCTCACTCTCCTCTAATGGCTCCGTCCCTGGCGGAATGGCAGGATTTGACACCTGGATTCTGATGTTCTGGTCGTGGGTGAAGGTGGGTCGATCCGCATACTCCTCCATCTTTGCAGGAGATGTCCGAGGGTGAGCAGAGACTTCCAGCGGGAGGCCAAAAGTCTGAGAGCCGATGGGACTCTGGAGCGGAGGATAGTCTCCATACAACGTCTCCTCCGTCACGTCTCCGTACAGATCCAGCCTTTGGTGTTGGGGCGGCTCTGATGCTGGTGGAGGTTTGGGCTCTTCCGAGTCTCCATAGAGAAACTTCTCCTCATCATCAATGTCAGAGGTCTTCTCCTGAGACTTGAACACTGCAGCCTGCCCTCCGAGCAGATTAAGGATCTCTTTAATCTCGGCGTTGAGGCCGATGCTCTCAGCCATCCGTGGGTCGGACTGCAGCTCTGAAAGGACGGATGCCACCTTGTGTGGCTCCATCCCTTTGACCGCCAGCAGCAGCTGCTCCGCCACACGGGACATGTTGGACCCTTCCAGAGCTCTGGGAGAGTCGGAGCTCTGCAACACAGAGAAACAGAGCAGAGTGATGCTTCCGTAACAATTATCCTCTCCTGAGGTTTTCAGGACATCAGAGCATTTTATTAAATCCCCTGTTGCTGTCAGGTGACCACACCCCCACATTGGATAAGCTTTATCTAAACCAAAGACAACAATATATTATCGATAGATATCCGACAGCGTATTGATTTGATGATGCAGGTGATCGCCTGTGACATCATAATTGAGCTGTGACATCATCACGGACTGCATTCTTATCTACCTGTTAATAAACCTTGGCTGTCAGCATCCTACCCTGAGTGACGGCGAGTCGTCAGAGTCGTTGCGCTTCTTCAGGATGGATTTGGTCGGCAGACTCAGCATCTCTTCCAGCTCCTTCCTGCGTCGAGCCGTCTCCAGCTCTTTGAACTCTTTGCGCCCGGATTTCTTGTCACCGATGCTGCTTGAGCTGCTGCTCGTGCTGCGACTATTACTTCGACTCCTTGGACGGCTCTTACTGCGTCCATGGCTCGCTGCGTTTCTGTAGCTCCGCCCTCTGGACCTCGACCTGGATCTAGATCTGGACTTGCTACGGGGACGACTCTTGCTCCGGCCACGGCTTTTGGCCCGGCTTCGGTCTGGAGTGCGGCTCCTACTCCGACCACGGCTCTTGGCCCGGCTCCGGTCTGGAGTGCGGCTCCTGCTTTGACCACGGCTCTTGGCCCGGCTACAGTCCGGACTGCGGCCCCTACTCCGACCGAGGCTCTTGGCGCGACTCCGGTTCGGACTGCAGCTCTTGCTTCGCGGTCGGCTTTTGCTCCTCGCCCGACTCTTGCTGCGCCCCCGACTCTTTGCCCTGCTCCGGTCTGGGCTACGGTCACGACTCCTGCCTCTACTGCAACCGCGCTCAAAGTCTGGTGGGGGGTGGTAGTCTCTTAATGGAGAGACAGAGCCTAGTTTTAAATGGGTTAAAAACTCAAAAAGTAATTTAAAAAGTAATTTTTCACATTTACTAATTATTATAATCATGATGATATGTTAGCTTTAACATTAAAAAACAACAACAAAAAACAGGGGGACAGTGGTTCCCTGGACATTTTCTGGCCGTTTCTTCTATCGGAGTTTCTTCTATCGGACCATTGGTCCAAAAATCCGGTTATTGGAGAAGTCCACTTTCCAATACTTAAAAAAGTACTACTACTAACATAAAGATGCTTTCAGTTTTTCTTATGTTCTTCCCAGCTGTTGAATATTGCTCATTCGTAATAGTGATTTTTCTGGATTACCTGTCATGACGGGATGAGGATCCAGAAGGTCCCGTCAATTCATTTCCCACGGTGATGACAAGTTTGTGGTCCACGGGAACCAACCTACGAGGTGACAAAGACCTCTGCAACAAAAATAACAATCAATGTTAACAGCTGATCAAAGCTAATCTAACCCCGACCCAAGTTTAGATGGTGGATCAGCCATTCTTCCAAACAGAGGACCAACAGCACCACTTGAACATTTGTTTTTAATGCTTTTAAGAACTTCATAGTGCGGTCTCAACGGGTTCCTCGCATCAAACAGGACTCCTACTCTACAGACCATAATAGTCACAGACTGCAGTCATATAAAGTACTTCATTAAAACAACATACGAAGCGGTGGACTCACTTCTCTCGGAGGACCACCGGTCCAGTTCCCTCCTCCTCGGTGGCTTCCTTTCCCGGGCGAAGGGAACCTCCTGCGCGGCGGGGAGCGGCGATACGGGTCAGGGTGACCATGGCCGTGGAAGTCGGCATGGTACGAAGGCCTTGTCCGGTTCCTGTCGTCTCTGTAGTCCGGTGGCGGGTAAGGCCTCGGAATCGGCGGACCCCGGCCTTCGTATGGCGGCGGGTAACCTCCTCTTTGTGCAGGTCGACCACGATACATGTCCTCCCGCAGGGGCAGTTATTGGTCCCCGGTGCAGCAAGACTGGTCTCCAGTTAACGGACAGCAGACTCCTGCAATGTCTTTAGTCTGAGTAAGTGATCAATGTTCGAAGGATTTGATCCTGACTTGACTCACATCTTTATCATTCACTAAAGGAAGTCGGACATATTCTTCTGCTTGATATTTATGAGCGGTTGGGAAACCACCTTTTGGCTCACTACCACCCCCAACTGGTATGGAGTGGCTCAGAATATCCAATAATAATTCCAAAAAGTTTAAAATTAAAAATAAAACAGACTAAAATGAATTCAAATAACCAAACATCTAAGTTATTAAGGATAGTCAAATATAATTTGAAAACACTACTTGAGACTTTGTAAAATATCTATTAAAACAAAATCGAGCCTCTTTTTTTAATTTTTCTTCTTCTTCTTCTCTTTTTTCTTCTTCTTCTTTACTGAGATTTACTGCCGACTAGCCGCATCAAAGGCCTATTGCTGCCATCTACAGGGCACTTGTAGATGGCCATTTGCTTAGAAAGTCAGAAAGACCACTGATTCAATTGATAACTGTAGCCCAATCGTGCTTCTTCATAACGATTCTAAAACTATCACCTCCATTTTAGCAAAGCTTATAAAATCTTGCTTAAATTAAAGAAAACCCCGATGCGTATTCATGAGTGGACGCCATATCTCCAATAACATTCGTCAAGTTATAGATTTTGTCAACCATAAGGATCTACTTAAAGGCAATCCCTTACATTTCATTTCATTTTTGTAGACCTTCAAAAGGTATTTCATAAAGTTTCCCATTGCTTTATTTTTTACTGCTTTAACTTTTTCATTTTTAAGAATATTTTTATCAAAGCAATCAAAACCTTATACAATGGTAAAAACAGCTCTGTCAAATATATTATGGTATGTCAGCCAGATTTGACATAAAAAGAGGAATTCACATGGGCTGTCCCGTCTTTCCTTACCTGTTCTTCAACATCCCACAACTAGCTGATGACTCTAGCTTTTTTTAGAAAGCGAAAATGAAGTCCCCCACGTTTTATCTGTAATCAAACCTTCTCTGAATTTTTGAATTTGAATTTGACACTGAAATATGTACATTCACAGCCAAAGATCCAATAAAATATTTCGGAATTATTATTGCAAAGGATGATAAAAAAGAAGAATGATAATCTGGGTCCCGAAATATATTCTATAAGTCAAAATTCAACTCTTGTTTAGCCAGAGATTTATCTATCTATGGAAGTGTACTGCTAACAAAGGCAGAAAGTCACTTAGGAGACGCTCATGTAATTCCCTCTGTTGATGTCACCAAACTTAAAACCTCTGGCTCTGACGGACTTCTGAAAAATAAGCCTCAAAAGGTGTAGTGATGAAGCAAAATCTTGTCTTCTGATCATTTGAAGAGAAGGAATTTATTCGAGGAGTCTCAGTTGACTTTCATAGATGTCTAGGTTCCTTACACACAGACCTGTTATAATAGAGAAGATCCTGGCACGCTTGGGTGTGGGTCTTGTGTTGTGTGGTCTAGCTTATATCTACATCGGTGGCAGTTAAATATAAATGGACAGACCAGAATCTTGATGGTAGAATATGGAATGCTGTATTTACTCTCCCGTAAAAATATGTATTATCAAAACAAAATCAAAGATTTGTTAATTAAGATTATGCATAAATATTGTCCCCTAAACTCCATTATTCTACAATATGGGGGAAACACTGGATCATGTCTTTGTTCAATGTGCACGTCTGTGTTTTGGTCTGACTTCTTGTAACAACTTAAGAAATTATTGGGTAAAAACATTCTCCTTAAAGAAAAATAGATACTATTAATATTAAAGAATACAAATTCTTCAACAATCTGCTAATTATTTTAGTTAAATTTTAAAAATCCACACATTTAAATATTTGAAAAGCTCCATCACACTTTGTTTTCAAACAGAGAGATCTGGAAAAACATTTTCAAACCTTACTAAATTCAAAGACCTGAAATAAAAAATAAAAATTGACATGCAATGGAGAACGTTGACTGCAACTTTGCGGTTTCGCCGTTTTCCTTTATTTCCTTCTCATTCTTTTATATGGGATTATTAAAGGTAAATCACAGCCTCCGAGACTCAACAGCGCTCTCTAGTGGAGGGAACGAACGGAAATTGTTTTACGCGTTGATTTCTGTTTTTTCGTTTCTACAATAAAGTTTAAAAAAAAGAAGTTTTACAAGATATTCCCATCCAAACTCCAGACAGATTGGTGGCAGTCATGCATTAATTCGTGGTTTTCCAACAGCCAATAATCCTCTGAAGAAGAAGAAGACCGGAAAAGGAAGTAGAATTGAATTTCAGAATGGCCTGTTGTTTTCGGCCAGATTGTATCTTGGAGTTGTTGATACCAACCTAAATTAACGTGAGCCCAAATTCTGTCAGTGACTGTACGATATTAGAATGAACGAGTTAAGATAAACGAGTTAAAAACCGATTTCCACTCTATAACGGTCTTCCTGAGTATCTGGTAGACCCGCTGTTTATCTAAAGTCCGATTAAGCTAGCTTCTCCCTTAGGTCGCGCCAGCTTTAGCTTCGATGAGGTAATGGGAGGCCCTAAGGGACCCAATCGGATCCGCCCACCTATGGGACCACCGGGTGAGGGTGGACCTCATTTCGGTCCGGGCTGGGGGCCTCCACCGCCCGGAGGATGGGGCCCTCCACCACCTGGAGGCTGGGGCCCTCCACCTGAAGAATGGGGGCCACCACCACCAGGAGGGTGGGGTCCTCGTCCACCTGGAGGGTGGGGCCCACCACCGCCTGGTGGTTGGGGACCACCGCCTCCTGGTGGTTGGGGTCCTCTGCCACCTGAAGGATGGGGACCACCACCACCACCCGGAGGATGGGGTCCCAGAGGGCCACCAGACTGGGGACCAAGAGGACCACCTCCACCAGGATGGCCTTACCCAGAGGACTGGTTGCGTCACCCAGACGACTGGAGACCTCCACACCCTGACGACTGGAGACCTCCTCACCCTGACAACTGGAGACCTCCTCACCCTGATGACTGGAGACCTCCTCCGCAGGACTGGGGTCCACCTCCGTGGGGTCCAGAACCTCCGCCTGAGCCATGGGGACCTGATTGTATTCCACCTGGACCTGTACCTCCTCCTGTTGGGGTTCCTCCACCTCTTCCTGTGGGGGGTCTTCCAGTGGGAGTTCCTCCTCCGCCTATAGGGGTTCCTCCTCCACCCATAGGGGTTCCCCCGCCTCCCCCTGTAGGGATTCCTCCTCCAGATCCCATGGCTTTCGGACAGATGCCGGTCCCTCCTGTCCCCCCAATAGGGTTGCCAGGTTACCCTCCTGGCTGGACAGCAGAGGTGAGCGGCAGTCTGGTCCCTTCAATTCTTGACTCTTCATTCATAGTATTTAACATTTATTCTGTTGCTCACTGCGATTAATTAAACGCAGTGAGTCTTGAGTTAAACTGAAACACTATCACTATTCTTTTTGTCAGCCTGTTGTGGAGGAACCGATGCCAAACCCACCTCCAGATCAGCCAGAGTGGGTGAGTCTCGACCACACAACATGTCCTTAGAGTAAACAGTAGTTTCATTTTAGACCAATTTACAGTGACTATTCCTTAATCTATAGATTTTTTTCTAACCAACATAAGAACATCCCTGGCAGCGCGTTGGTGAGCGTTTGTTGGTCGAGCATTGGGGCTTTTCAATGGGGCTCAACCGGGCTCAACCCTAAGATATTTCATGGAACCGCTGCCCTGTGGGATCATAACTGGCGGGGATCAGCGCTGGGGTCATGTGCTAAGCATTATGGGTAGCAGGCAACAGAAGGCACCTGGGCCTGCCTGTCAAACATTATTAATTCAATAATGGTTTTGCTTTCAGTGAAACACACCCATGGAAGGAGTTCTTCAGAATTATACGTCACATACATGTTATTATGTACAGATATTGCTCCAAGATGATAGTTTGTACTTTAATATATTATACATGTTGTTCTGTTTCAGATTAAGGCTTTAATTTCAGCTCCGCCCACCGAATCCACTTTAGCTGAGGCTAAAAAAAACACGGAGGAGTCTGTCGTCCCGACAAAAACTGAACCTGAACCTGCCACCACTTCAAAACCAAAACGTAAACCTAAAGCAGATCCAGCAAAGACCGCCAAAGCGCTCGGCCTGCTGGGAAAACGCACCTTTGAGAAGTGAGTCCTGACGCACGGATTTTTCATCATTACCTCCTTCGTGTCACTTCCTCTTGTGCCTTCAGTGGTGTTAGGCCTGTTGATGTGAGCTTCCTGTCTGTCTGTGTTCTCAGGCCTCCTCCAGGCAGGTCAACGGGCATCATCTCATTTATCGGGGTAAGAACACCAGCTGCCATGTCGCTATTGGTTTCATTAGGTCAGGTAACACATCAGTATTAAGTGTGATTACTGTCCAGAACCAGCAGCAGTGTTGTGTGACACCTATTGTTATAGTATTATTTGACGGGGGATTTTGTCCATACCCTTTGGTGGTGATACATCCAAATAAAAGGCGACTTGATGATTAAGAGCAAGCGTCAACATTTGAAATTTTGATTCTGAAAGCTTCTTGTTTTTTCCATTAAAATGATTTTGCTGATGCTCATTAAATCAGGAAATCATTAATCAGGAAATGAAAGCGTTCAAAATTTCTTGAAATCCTCCGTTTAGCTTGTATTAGCTTTATTTTAATACACCATGCAGAGCAGGGATGGTTTGGATCCTTGTGCTAAATTTACTCGTCCTGGTCCCGACATGGTTCCCATGGTAGAACTGTATGTTGACCCGTCACAGCGGCTGAATTAGAAACACAGTTGACTATGATAGGTCCAGATTCAGTCAATAATAAAAGCGTCTTATGTTTCTGATCGCCAGCCGACCTTCGGTTACATTGAGAGAGAAGATCTGGAGAAGTTCACCTTCATGTTTGACTCCTTCTTTGGGAACCCAAAATCCATGACGCCGGGGGTCAGAGTTCACTTCACCGTCTGCATGGAGAAGGTGAAATCTTCTATTCGCTCTTCACTTTATCTTGTTTTTCTTCCTGATTCCTCGGCCAGTTTTAATATTCTATGTTTTAAATGTTTGTATATAGAGCGGCCCGTTAGCGACTGATGTCAAGGTGGCTCCAGGTGGAACCGAGAACGTGGACACTGAGATCTACGAGGCAGTGGTCAGTCAGCCAATCTTAGAGCCTCAGGTCAGTTTGGACTCAAAACCTCATCTGTTATCATCTTCATGCTCCCAGACATTGACTCCTTTGTTTTTATATATCCGCAGCACGGTGGGCGTCAGTATCCTGGTCAAGTTTACACTAAAATTGGGCCGCTGAGGACCAACGTGACGTTTGATAGGAAGGACAGTACGGTGACGCTGCTGAAGAACGACCAAGTGCTCATCAATCTGCTAACTGACATCGTCAGTGAGAAGAGGAGGGCCACCAACATCCGACCCAAAATCCCATCAACCTTCAGTAGCACCATGGAGACCAGAGAGAAGGTCAGCGCTGCTGGAAAGTCTTCAGCCAGCAGATACCCTTACTGGATTCTCATTCATGTTATTCAGCAGTGATTACAGTGAGATGTCAATACATCCCAATAATAATAATAATTTTTACTTTATTTGTCTCATGATACACAGTACGTACACACAGTACAACGTTGCGAAATTTATCTCTGCATTTGACCCCTCCCTGAGGGAGCAGTGGGCAGCCCCGGTGAAGCTCCCAGGGAGCTGAGGTTTTGGGGTCTTGCTAAAGGGCTCACGGCGTGGTGCAACAGGGGATGGGCTCGAACCCTGGTCTTCCGGTTGATGGGGTGACCTCCCTACCGCTCATATCGTATAATCATCAACAACATATCTGCTGCTACAGATCCTTTGCGTTAACTCAATATCTCAAGAAAAAACATTTGGTGGATCGTTTTCCAATTTTATACCCGCATAAACCTCAGGGAGAGAAGGAACTGTTTTGATTATGGGACAGGTCTGTTGTATATTTCAAACACTAGGTGGCACTTTATCTCCCAAAGCATTCATGTTATAATCTCAACCGTTGGCCCGATTTACTCAAAATTTAGTGCATATAAATCAACTTGAAGATGTTTTCTCTTCTCTGTATCATATTTAATCACTAGGGGGGATTTCTTTTCTTTTTTTAAACGAAGAATATTGTTTTTTGGTTGTTTTTATTTTACATTCCTTCACATTAAATTTCAGGAGCCCTCTCAGGGAAATTGCTTGGGCAACACAGGGAAATGGGGGCTTTTCAGGGATATACCCTCGCTGTTCGGGCTGACTGGGTGGTCCTTGGTTTGAGTCTGGATTCTTCTTTGTCGCTGCAGGGGGTCATCATTAGCCTGAAAGACAACGACGGCGTCATCAAGTCAGAAGCCCACGGAGAGAT